>JAIFZK010000227.1:2607500-2620000 GCA_027481765.1 Tenualosa thibaudeaui
ATTATTTTGAACAGCTTTATTTTGTTGTCCAAAACAACAAAACACACACACACACACACACACACACACACACACACACACACACACACAAACTTGAACTTGAACTCCGCATCAGCCTACTAAGTCCCCTCTTTCCGGACAACACTACTCACCCATCCTTCATAAATCACCAAACACCAAACCCTGCGATAACATCAGATGCCCATCAATATTAATGTTTAGACATAATACGCGGGAGGAGCCAGTCTTGGTTTTTAAGACAGGCGCCTGCACTAATGATGGCCATTAAGTTGTGACCGGCTGTTGTGATTGGCTGAGAGCAGAGCTAATGGAATGTGGAAAGCCTCTAGCCAATTGTGATGATTACAGGACACAAGCTAAGAAAGACTTGTTTGACTGTCTGAAATCAGCAAAATAAAAAAAATCTCATAATCTCATAATAAGCAAAATAAAATATAAATCTGATAAATACACAAAATGAAATACAAATATCTACAATTCTGTGAATCTTTAGTTCAGTTTCAATAGTCTATTTGATTTTAATTGTCTTGTCCTTTTCATTTGTGATATCAATCTTACATGTATTTTCGGAAAATAAATCTGTGCATATCCGAAAATAAATCTGACTGGGCTCTTAGCTTAAAATATTCTCAATCTTACAGTTGAAAAGCCTCAGCTCCATTGGATTTTTATGTGCTCTTATTAATTTCATATCCCTATGTCAGTGCTGTGAATATTAAGGTATGAAGCTCATAAGCTTGCAGTTCGACCTCATTTGAAACTTCCTCGTCACTGGCTACTTCTCTTTTCTCATCCCACAGTAGCCAGACTACTTGACCTCCAGACCAGGCTGCCCTGCCACCCCCAGGACAACCCCCACCCCCCACCCCTCAGCCTTCAGCAGCTCATCTGGGTTTAAATGGCTGCACTACAGGAGGGGCGACTGAGAAGTTCTCCAACACCACATACAGACTGGTATGGGTGAGGGGGGAGGTGGACGTAAACTGCACTCAACTGGATCCTTTAAAGCAGGGCTTGCACAGACCTGAATCCAACTCACGGCGACCCCTCTACAAACCTCACATGCACATGTGTAAACACATAGAGCCCATCGCCACAAGGGTGGAGAGAAATGGCAGGAGAGGTAAATGGAGAGGTAAAAAAAGAAGGCTTCGGAGAAAAGAAGAAAAGAAAAGAGAAGAGGAGAGAAGAGAAAAGAAGAGGAGAGGAGAGGGAAGGAGAGGGGCGGGGGGAGGAGATGGGTGAGGAGGACAGCTGCACCTGGCCGCTTGTATATTTAGAGCTGACAGATTGCTGTGTATAAAGCTGGAGTTTCTCTGACTTTTAGCACCTCTTATGTGCACCTCAGCTCTGCTCAAGCACAGCCAGGTACAGTAATGAGGCCTGCAGAGGGAAGGAGCCTTCTCAGGAGAGAGGCACACTGGGCCACAGATGTGTAATTTAAAACTCCAAGACTCATTTTGCTTATGAGTGTGTGCATTCATATGAGAGACAGAAAGAGAGAGAGTGTGTCTGTGTGTGTGGGGGGTGTAATTTCAAACTGTTGAGATATTGAGATAAAAAGATAGCTTCATAATGCATTGTGATGCTGTATGGGCCTCTAGTAAAACAGTATTATGATGATAGCCTATATTACATCTCATTACACAAGTGTAAGAGAGTAAAGGCCTCCGCACACTGGGAAAAGTGAACATAGCACAGTAGCCTGTGGAATCACCAATGGATTTTAATGAATGACTCTGACAAAATTGACTTGAATCGTAATCAACAGGTGGCAGCAGCAGAGTTCGGTGGTGGTGTGTGGGGCTCTATTGAAAACAATGGAAAAGAATGTTGGCAGCGCAGTGCTCCACACTTTGTCAGAGCCAGTCTGCTGAGGCATGAAAAGTCAAAATTACAATTATAATAGATTATTAATATAATTATTAAGACATACTTTTTGGGGTATCATCCTCAATGAATGTGTTTATAAGCCTACTGCTTACTCACCAGAAGTGTGACTGAAAGTCTGGTCCTCTATGGAAATAAGACTTACGGATTGATAAGGATTGAGGAGGAGGGAGAAAAAGGTGGAAATGACAAGTGACAGGGGGAGAGCAGGGGATGAAAGAGCATGTGTTTGTGTATTGTGTGTGTGTGTGTGTGTGTGTGTGTGTGTGTGTGTGTGTGTGTGTGTGTGTGTGTGTGTGTGTGTGTGTGTGTGTTTGTGGCGGGTACACTGCACATGGTGTTGGGGGTATGAGGAGTGAGGAGGGTGAGAGGGCAGTTGTCTCCTCGTCATCACTGACACGTCAACTGCTTCCCCAACATCTCTTTCCACAATTGCCCACCTTGGTAGCCACCTCTACCATTTGCCTCCCATTGCCATGGCGACCTGTTTGCAGCCAGCACACAAGCGAAAATGCACTGAAGGCTTTGTTCAGCCAGTGTCAGGTACAAATCTCCCCCCCGCCCCACACACACAAACATACACTTACTTTCTCTCTCTCTCTCTCAGACACACACAAACACACATCCTACTCTGCAGTCAAACAGTATCCTTTTGCAACAGTCCGTTTGAGATTTCAAAGTCTGTCCTTGTACAGTATATTCACTACCACATCATGTCATAGTTGCAACTGGTCAGTTAACTGCATTGCAATTTGAGAAGGCTTTCTAAATGGCCTACAAGCCATTTTTGGTGCTCCTTATTGCAACATCTGATGCTGACCAGCTTCATAGGTCAGTTCATATTCAGTCAAAATACATGGCTCATAAATTACATGGTTCTGTACAATACCTATCATTTCTGTCTATGTCTATGACATAATAATGCATTGCCATATGGACCATTAATTCCAGGACTATTCTTGGGGAGCTCTTGAGTGTTGAATCAATTTAAATCTGGATGGAAATCTCATAAGACCTCAGCTATGATTTTCTTTTCTCCTTCCTAGTCTAGAAGGACATGTAGAAATAAAGACTCCCATCACTTTAATACCATATATGGACAAGAATAATGACAAATAATATACAATTAATATACTCTGGAATCGAATTTCTAACCCCCACCACCCCCCCCCCCCCCCCATTACACACACACACACACACACACACACACACACACACACACACACACACACACACACACAACCACTGACTACAACCACAAGCTGCTACTACCTAGACAGGAAAGTGTGGCGAAGTAGAGCCTGCTCTTCCAATCTACAAAGCCTCACATGAACCCGCTCTTTAAGAAGGCATGAACATGATTGATGTAGTACTTCAGGTCAGAGTTACAGAATGCACCCTCATCCATTAGTTCTAAAGTAAAGAGCTGAGGGTCAGAGTTTGTGAACGGCCACTTTTGCGGCTTCAGACTTGCACCTTAGGATTGCAGCCATACAACGCAAGACCAAATAAAGCAGAATCCATCTGCAATGGCAAAGGACACAGGAAGTCTCTCTGAGTTGTGCTGTGTTATGCGGGCTCAGTGTGGAACGCACTCTGGGTAATGGGCAGCCTGGTGTTAGGCTAGTGGAAATGAATGCATGGGGAGATAGTAATGAGGTCCCGATGCTAAAGGGACTCCTTTCTTGCTCGCCATCCCAGCATTTCGCTGAACCTCAAAAAAAAGTACTGCAGGCTTTTTACCAAATGTAGTTTCATGGTGCTCAAAGTTACTTCAAATGTAAATCATGCTGTTTCTCTCTGTGCTTTGTTTGTTCCAAAAATATAAAAATGTCACAAAGCAGCATTTACACCCTTGAATAAACATTGTGCACTGAAATGCCAGGTACAACAATATGGTCAAAACAGCTGAAATGCTTTTTTTTTTCAACAAAAGGACATGAAAGGACATTCTAAAGATAAAAGTTAGAGGCAGATAGATAGGCATCCTTCATATAGATATAGAATACCAAATTCAGCCATTTTACGATAATGCAACTGCAAACACCCTTAAACATTTATGTAACAGTGTATGGGAGTCAGAAAGAAACTTGGTGCATTAAAAAGGATTTCTTGAGGGTTATAAAATGATTCGTTTACTGCTTGAACAGACAGAGGCTCTTGTTCATGGCACCCTTGTTCAGGTGCTCCTTCACACAATCCATCCATCTGCATCTTTAGCACTCCATCAAAACAGCAGGGAGTCACGGGATATCGGAACATATCAGAGATCAGATTTGTACAGCTGCCTGACAGATCACACCTGTTGTGTGTGTGTGTGTGTGTGTGTGTGTGTGTGTGCAGGCATGGTTGTATAAAGATGTGTGAGTGTGAAGGGAGGCCTAATCACAGAGATGAAACAGGATTGCATTGCAAACAAATGAGACATTGACACTTCTAATTACCCCCCCCCCCCAAAAAAAAAAGAAGGTTGTGACTCAAGGAAGACAGAGAGAAAAAGCAACCCAACAATCCAAACAGAAAAGGAAAAGAAAGCAAAGCTGAAGAGATGGAAAACAAAAATAACACAGTCCACAGATGGTGGCTGTGACGTCCTGCTTCACACAAGATGGATAGTGCTGGTGAGACAGATAACACTGGCTCATCACAAAGAAGAGGGAGACAGAGACAGATGAGAGCATGAATGTGCATATGCAAGCATGTTTGGAGCTTCATCTCTCCACCCCACCCCCTCAGGATCATACACTTCTGCTCTATTTCCATCTCTCTTCTTTTCTAGTTTAGATTACAATACACTGGAGTGAAATGTATTTATACTTTTGATGTTTGGTTGAGCATAGGTGTATGTGGTGGAGGTATGTGCATTTGACACCACTTGTGACATCACCATGCTAGGTATGTATGTATATGCACATATTGGGCATGACTTGAGGTGACTGTGTGACATTTTTGCTCCATAGAGAATTATTTGACAATGGGTTCCACCACCCCATAAGCAATGGGCAAAGGTGGGCAGATGTCTGGCTTCAGTAAGTAAAAGTCATACTTTTTCATAAACCAACTGATCCTAATTCTTACAACCCTTTAGCCAGGTAGACGAGCTAATAAGCCAAAACACTTCTGTTAACTGCACAGGTAGAACCCATACATTGCTGGACATTTACATCCTGATCCTTCACCACGGTAACTTGTTAGTGTCTGTGATCTCCTCAAACATTCAATATCCAGTACATTGTGACCTGGATTCCCTTTCCTGCTTCATTCTCTGAAACTTTCTCAGCCTCTCTCTCTGAAGGCATACTTGTCATAGTAGTAAAAAATAAAATGTCAGCTTGTAGTCTCTTATAGCCAGGCACCTGTTGCCTTGACAATGCCATCAAAACATCCAATCTTCCCTACCAGTGGAATACATTAAAGACATACAGATATATAAAAATGGACTGAGTGGAGCTCTTGAGGGGGGAAGTGCTGGACACAGAACCTTGCAGTACTGCATGTCCTGCACATAGAATAATTTCTTCCCCCATTATGCTTGCTAGTGGAAAAGGTTATTGTGCTGTTCTAATCTGAAATAGTTTCATTGCTGCTTACTTTCTAAGAGCACCTGAGTGCTAAAAGCCTAGAAGAGTTTTCATTAGTGCTGAGAGCTGAAAGACCTAAATCTAGGCGAAGGCCAAGGGATGGACGTGTGTTTTAGGTTGTGCGTGTGTGTATGTTGGTGTGTGTGTGTGTGTGTGTGTATGTCACAAATAAACCAAGGCTTTCAGATCATCTGTTTCAGATGATACCAGTTTTTTTTTCAGCCTGGAAAAGCATCTGACTAATGCTGTTGCCACACAATTAGTGGGAAACTTGTGTAGTATTCCATCATGTGCTGGTAGCTAAGGGAAGGGACAAAACAAATCGTTGAACATGATATGTCATGATAGTTGATCACTAAACTAGAGCCCTTCCTCCACTGAGATGTCCTATCATTGATTCAAAGGAACTTGAATGAACATGTTAGTTACAGGAATTAGAGTAAAATACAGTGACTGTGGGTATACTTCTGTTGTGTGTGTGTGTGTGTGTCTTTGTATACATGTACAGTAGATTACATTCTGCTGAGTTGGTCAGTCATGCCATGTATATGCAGTATAAATACCTGGAGCAGATGTAGGTTTTCAGTGTAAGAATAGATTTGTTTGTCCCTAGAGACTGTAACTGTCTTCTCCTGCTTGCTGTTAATTAGAGTCATTAAAGACCAGCTGTTAGGAGCGGGGCAGAGAGGGTAGATGCTCAATATGTGCCCTCTGGCGAGCACTGAGCTGGGGCAACTTGACCAGTTTAGCCAAATTGTCCTCATTGTTATGGCCGCTTTCTCACACAGGTAAGGATGAATGAACTGCAGGTGGGCGTACACTCCACCCTCTTAAGCCTGCAGTCATGCAATTTTTCTTATCATTAATGTGAATATGCTCCACCAGGGCTGCTTTTCTTTCTGATGTTCTGATGTCTTTATGATGTTCTGACTTTCTGATGTTCCTTTATGTCCTTTCTTTCTTTGTCTTTTGATTTCTCTTTCCCTCTCTCCCTGTACTTGAAAACAGCTCTCCACAATGCCACCATTGTGCTGTTTACGGAGCTCAGCTTGCTGCGTGGTGATGCTCTTAAGAAGTTTAGAATGTCATCTAGTTGGCTAATGAATCATGCTGAATACTAAAAATGCTGCAGCCCGAACACTCACCAGGACTAAAAAATATGAACGTATCTCTCTTATCCTTGTTTCCTTACATTGGCTCCCTCGAATTGATTTTAAAATACTCCTCCTAACCTACAAAGCTCTCAAGGGTGATGCACCAAGATATATTAAAGACTTACTTGTCCCTTACCACCCTCCTAGAACCCTAAGATCCCAAAATGCTGGTCTCCTTGTAATCCCAAGAATATCAAAATCTACGATAGGAGGAAGAGCCTTTTGTTACCGTGCACCCCTCCTGTGGAATACCCCCCCCCTGACCATCCCTGCAGTGGTGATGGGTTGCCACGCATCATACCTTAGTTGGGTCTTGGAAACTCTTCATGGTCTACACCTAGAGAGCAACTCTTCATCCACACCTACAGAACAAGTTTTCATAGTCTACACCTAGTGAAGAACTCTTCATAGTCCAAACCTAGAATATCTAGAGGGACAGTTACAGCTGCCACAGACTGCAGTAGGAATATATGTAGATTCATATATCAGTGGAAAATTACTGACAATGTGATGTCACAGCAGTTTGCAAATATTAGTGGTGAAGAGAGAAGCAACATTAGAAAAACTAGATGAATGTGATTGATTGGTTAGTCTAGACCAGTGATTTCAAAGTTAACACAAAGTCTGCACCTATCACAATGCTGACCAGAATCTCTTCATGAAGTGAGTGAGGCTGGTTCACACCAAGCTAGACAATAACTTGTACTTCACTATGTGCTGAGAGCACTATATACCAATATGTGAATGAGCTCCAATCAGAGGCCGGAGGCTGGAGTGGTGGGGGTCTGATCACCATGGAGACTGATCAGTGCGATGGGCTCTAAATTGCTGTGTGATATGAATAGATTGATAGCAGGCCTGCTGCCAGTTAGACATGGAGGCACAGAGCAAGGTCATGTATAGAGCAAGTTGAATTCAAGCTTAGTATGTGGTGCTGCTGAGACAGTAATTACCATTGCAACACCTTGGTGTGAAGGCTGTCATGGCAAATATGTCTTAATATGTTACAAAAAGGGGTTATATCCGATACATTAATGAATTTGCCCCATAGTCAAGCTTACCAACAACACCACATCTTCAGATGCATTCAAATAGTTTCACACACGCACACACATACACACATGCACACATGCATGAATACACACACACACACAGACACACACATTATACATGCATGCAAGGACTAAGTCCATAAGTACTTAATGCATCATACCTCTGTGTTTTACGGTGACTAACATTTCCATTTGCATTGTTACTTCAAGTCAGAGACAGAGGCAATGGAAATTGATTAATTTATGTTTCACACACCTCCTTGTATTGCACATATTGCTTAGTGCAGCTGGATTGGATAGTGTAATATACTACATTTACAGCAGAACCATCAAGGGGTTTGAGACTCAGAAAGAGAACAAACTAATCAAAAGATGATGTGCTGTACATCAGTGCAGCACTGCTAGTCACTGTTAGCAAAAGTGAATGCAGCAAATGGAAGCTAACAATGTAATTTGAGGAAATGTATCTTTGGTGGAGGTGGAAGTTGGTAGTGTGGGATGGGGTAAGCAGACCCAAATTCCCAAGGTCTTGTGAAATGCTTGGTTGGCACATCATCTAAAATTCCTACTCCTGTGTGTCTTGTTAGGGCTGAAGAGAGTCGCTGTGATGGGAGAGAAACACCTTTTCTGTGGGGTTGTTTCCCCTGAGGAGAAGAGGGGGGGTGGCAGGCGTGCATCGAGCCGTCTCCGCCACGCTAAACAAAACAAGGGGAGTTATTACCACCCCCTTTACTTCATCTGTCATCCTAGTAACAAGCTCTGCTCAGAAGGCACAGCACACCACCATCTCTGATTCCCTCTCTCTGCCTGGCTTCTGGTGAAAGATGCGCTGAGCTTTTCACCTTTCTTGCTTCCACTATAACAACTAATCAAAGTGTAACAAGTTATGAACACACACACACATTCTAATGCTCACACACGCACACACACACACACCACACCTAGGGTTTTTTTTTCTTTCCTTTTCTTTCAGTTTTTTTTTTTTTTTTTTTTAAACCATGGTCCTGTTTGAGCACAGAGCACATTTGTTGTGTTTCTGTAATTGGGCCGAATTGATTTTCTTCAGCGCCTGATGTTTCATAATGGTAAAATGATGAGTTTGCCCATGTCTTTTTGTTTGGCTTACACAGAGGCATTTAACAACATTCCAGTCAGCGAAAATGCAGAGACAGCAAGGTCTCTCTTCCTCCCTCTCTCTCTGTATGTCTGTCTGTCAATGTGTGAGTGTTTGTGTACGTGTATGTTTGTGTGGGAGAGGGGGGTTAGGGTGTGTGTGCCTGTATGCTAGTGTGCTGTCTCAGCTGAAAGACAAGAAGAGGCCTCATTGACAGGAATAAATACATTTGCCTTGAAACCAGCAGGATTTCCTTGGAAGCAGTCGTTGGAACTGATGGCCCTGGAGAGATTGTTTGTTTGTCTCCAAGTCTTCTACTTTTGTGGTCATCTACTGGACATCTGAATGAACTGTCTGAAAATTCTTAGAGAACCACTGCCTGTCTGAAGCCCCAATCCATCTCTTGCTCTTGCACTGTAGTTCTCAGGAGATGGTGATGCTGAAAAGAAATGTGGAGTTTGTTGGCAGCTCTAATATGTCGTGTCAATTCTGGTTATGGACCAATCTGCCAGCAGGAGATAATAGACTAACTCCTGCTATACTGTATACAACATCACTGGGTGTGAATGGTTGAAAACATGTTGCACAGAGGTTAGTGGGGTGTTTTGATTAGCCACTGTGGCAATCAGGTGTTGAGTCCATGGCAATGTGAGTGATATTGGAGTTGGCAGCTCACAATTGCCCTTGTCAACCTTGCAACACTGCAAGACTTCATATCTGCAATATCAAATCAATAGGCTGCTGACTGCACACAACATTTAACTGCCCCCATTGAGAGAGGCTGAGGAAGGAGGGCTAGCATTCTTTCTCAAACAGGCCTCACTTACCCCAAACCCATGTACAAACATCCAGCCACACCACAGCAATTACCTGTGTGCAGCTAATTTATGTGTGTGTGTGTGTGTGTGTGTGTGTGTGTGTGTGTGTGTGTGTGTGTGTGTGTGCGTGTGCGTGCACATGCACTGTATGCATGTATTATCATACCGCGCGCAATGAGTGATGAACATATGCACACACACGCGCACACGCACACACACACACACACACACACACACACACACACACACACACACACACACACAGGGGAAAAATGACTGACAGTGCCTTTGCCAGCATAGTGGTGTGCCTTACTACCAGGCAAATGGCAGGTACACACTCCAGCAGTCATGTACCTATGTTTAACCAGCACACTAAAGAGCAGAGATGCATGTATGACACAGAAATTTGGCAGCATTTGCAGAGGCACTGTCACACTTAGTGTCAAGCACTGCACATGAATTGCAAGTGAGTGAGAGGAAAATGAGGGGTATTCACGTTCCTTCAAAATACCACTACGCTTTTTCTTTCTTTTTTGTTTTTTTTCTTTTAAAAAACAAATACATGGAATACACACCTTAATGGATACACACACTGGACATCCACTCACAAACTCTCTCTCTCAAGTGAACTTTGTTGGCATGACATATAGTTCATTGCATTGCCAAAGCATAACATCCAGATAAGACAGTATGATGCACATACATCTAAGAATACAGTATGATGAGCACACATCTATCCTTTGTGTGTCTGTGTGAGTGAGTAAGAGTGCGTGTGTGTGTATGGGGTCTGTGTGTGTGAGCGATGATGTGTTAGTATGTGCGTACTGTATAGCTTATCTGTATGGATGAGTGTTAGCATGTATGTGTGGATGCGTGTGTGTGTGTGTGTGTGTGTGTGTGTGTGTGTGTGTGTGTGAAATGTACTGAAATGGTGTGGATTGATGTACACATGTGTTTATGTGTTGTCTATCCACTGTCCTTTACTTCATGACATTCAATGACATATTTGGCGGCAAGGGCGGCTGTCTGTCCTTGCTGTCCAAGTAAGACAGGCAATAATTCCTGTTTGCACAGATTTTTCCTTGGCTTATGCGTGTGAAAAGTATTTTCTCTTAAATCTGAATATTTCTCACATTGAATAAGAGATGGAAAGATGGCACTTTGTGCTCTCTTTATCTATCTCTCTCACACACACACAAACACACACACACACACACACACAGAGAATTCACATTTGCCCTTCCCCAGAACAGGTGTACCTCCTCACAACTGTACTCTTTCAGGGACATTCATTCATTCACTTGATCATTTACATAATATCTAGGGCTACGTTAGACCTGTGGGATAAACTGTAAATCACTGTAAGGATAAACAGATAGTCATCTATGTTGGGGATTTAGTATGTGATAAAAGCAGGCAGGTGCATGTTGTTGGAAGTGAAAAGGTTAACCATAAACAGAGAACTCTCAGCTCAACTCTTTCATCTTCTAGGCAAACACCAATACCAGAAGGATGACTCAATTCACACACACACACACACACACACACACACAGAGAGACAAGGACATGCACACACAAGCAGCTGCTCTAGAAATCAATCAGACACGCTAAAAAGGCATACCTTAAACAGGAAGAGACTGTCTATATTTCTAAGAGAACTGAGAGAAAGTGAGAACGACAGAGCAAGAGACAAAACAGTTGCATACTGAATAGAGGACAAAGAAGAAAGAAGGAAAGAAAGAAAGAAATGAGAAAAGAGATGATCATCAACAGCAGGCTACTGAGGACTACACTAGTCCTGAAGACTACTGAGGACACACAGACTATACTAGCCAGTCACATGAGCATATGACCACACACTTACACCAATGCACATACTTGAACATACACGCTCATTGCAGCAATACATCGGCAAATAAGCTTGCACTCACACACACACACACACACACACACACACACACACACATACACACACTCACACACACAGTGCCGTTCCATCTGATTAAGCTGTCACTCAGAGGGGTGTGAGAGTGTGTGACAGGTACAGCAGCAGACAGACAGCAGCATCTCTATTAGAGCTACACCGTTGCTACCAGTTAGAGATTTGATGCTTTCATGCTGGCTGGAGACGTTCCCCAAAAAAAAAAAAAAAAAACAGACCCACTCACACACTCAAATACACTGGTTGATAGGATGTTTTTGTGTGTGTGTGTGTGTGTGTGTCTCTGTGTTTGTTTGTGTGTGTGTGTGGGATCGAAGAGAATGAAGAATGGAAGCTTCTAAATATCAATGCTTAATATAGATGGTGTGGAGACCCAGCAGAAAGGTGAAGAGGTCACAGGTTTGAGGTCAACTTCATTCCAGTACCACATACAGACCAAACAGCTTATCTGTAGTAGCAGGTAAAAAACAACCATTCCAAACATGCAGAGAACAGCACAAAAGGCACTAATTCCACACTGGCTGAGTGCATGTTCCACACAGGCAGAGAACAGGCCAATAAGCACGCGTTCCTCATTGGATGAGCCAGGGTTCCCAATGTAAGCCAAACTTATGGGGGTATTCACACCATCTCAGATTTAATAACGACAGCACATTAACAAATTAAATAGGCTTCAACGTAAGTTTTCAATTTTACTTTTAATATTGTTAAGATGACTTGCATGACAGCTGTGAGGGAGGGAACGTTGTGTCCGTCTGCACCAGAAGACAAAATTGTAGCCTAGTCTGTGAGAACAACAAATATTTTGTACAAATTTTTACGCCATAATGCGTTACATCTAGTTGTACAATATAGTGCCTGGATTTGAAAACCAGAACATCTTAAGCAAGGCGCGAGAGAAGTTAATGCTCAATAAAGACCAAGAAGA
>JAIFZK010000227.1:2625000-2715000 GCA_027481765.1 Tenualosa thibaudeaui
CGGAGCCATGTCAGCTGTCTCCTCCAACACAAAGAGACGGAAACATCAGGCAGGCCTGTCACAGCTATTCCACATTCCACCTGCAAAAGCCCATGTCACCCAGCACCTGTGACAAAATGAGCAGTGCCACTATCATACAAAAAGACAGGAGAGAGGCACAGATGTGTTTGCAGCTTGTCACTGCTCTTGTTAATCCTTTAATCATAGTGCAGTGTGCAGGCAAAAGCACCCAGGCCCCTCTTTCATTAACGTGATTAGTTTACATTTATTGCATACATCGGCACACAGGTTTTATGACCTGTGTTTGTGCAAACTGTTATAATCGCTGCTGTGATATATATATATATATATATATATATAGAGAGAGAGAGAGAGAGAGAGACTCAGATAGTACTGTTTAGTACTGATTAGTACTATTTTAAAATGTCACAAGAAAATATAATGTTTGCTTTTACTATAATTCAGGAAATGAACATGACAAACATGTATGCCTAAGCAAGAATTTGGGATAGAATATAAAAAACCAAACTGATTTCTTTTTCCCCTATATTTTATAACCCTTCAATTTCTGCCACCATTTCTTTTTTTATCGTTTCTCCTCTTTTCCATAATTTAATTTGGATTTCATTTCCACCAAGTGGTGGCATGGTGGCGCAGGGAGCAGAGCCCAGATTTCAGGGCTGGCCATTGTTGGGAAAAGCGTGACTAAGAGGGCTCTCATCTTCCCTCTGTCTCCGTGCCTGGGTTGATTCAGCCAGATGGTGCAGATCGGGAGTGTGACTGACAGTTGCAGAGTCGCGGCAAAACGTGCTGACGAGCAGAGCCATGCAGACGGAGGGACTAAGCTAAAATCCTTTTGTCACACAAATCACCCTGAAATAGGCCGAGGCCGGACATGCGACCGTGACCCTGACTTCTGCAGAGGCAGGTTCACGTGGCTCAGACGGAGCATAACATCTGCAGCCACGCATCTTTCATCGCAGTCACACACAGAAAATACAACGCTCTGACATGCAGGAGAGAGGAAACAAATCAAAAGCAGGACAGTCTTGGAAAGCCATAACAAAGACAGTGAGAGAGGGAGAGAGAGAGAGAGAGAGAGAGAAAGAAGAGAGAGAGAGAGAGAGAGAGAGAGAGAAAGCAAGAGTGTAAAAAACACTTCCAATGCACATCAGTACCAATTCATAAAGTAATCAAACAACACAATTAATGACAAACTATTCCTCACAAAATCTCACGATTATAAAAATATTAGCTATATCCTTCTCATGTAGGCACTTTCTTTTGCTTCACTGACATTAATTAGGACAACACCTGATAATTAAATACATTACACTTGACACATATGTAATACTACAGTCATTTATTCACTGGAGAAAATTAAAAAAGCAGTGAGCAGTTCTGGCCTGATGGCCAAGAGGCACGTGTGCATGTTTGTCTATAGTTTTCTGAGATAGTTTTTTTTTTTTTTTTTTTTGCTTTGTTTTGTTTTTCTGTTATATGAATAAATGCTGGAAAGGGACTTTGAAGATGATGGCAGAAAGAAAAGACAAGCTGTTGTTCACAGTCACTGCTCTGGTGTGGTGACGCTGATGTGAGTGGATGCCGTGGGTATCCTGCAAGGCCAGAAGGTGGAGAGGATCTGTGTCCTGTGGGCCCGGCGGTCAGGCCCTGGCGTCGAGTGGAGTGCATTGGGGATCAGCGGAGGACGTGAGCGCTCACGGCACTGAGCTACGCCCTCCAGCCATCCTCAGCGCCCCCACCTCCCCCTCCCCTCATGAACATTGCAGGTCTTTTGGAGTCAGCAGCTGAAATATTTATGACGGCGCTCAAGTAGCGCTTTTTAACCTCCCCCTGACCCCATTTAGGCATTAGATGCTTCTTGGAAAGTTCTACCGCGCGCAGGGAGACAAAACAGATGTGAGCGATGATGACAGTTTGCTTCTCTTCTCTTTCTTTTTTTTGTTCACTCCTCTTCCTTTTCCTCTGTCTGCCGCTCTGTTCTCATTTTGGCAGGGTCTTGTTCCAGTCAAACATGGGCTTTGGTAAGGTAAACAGGCAGATTTACTAAGGCTAAGTCATTACAGCCAGACTGAGCGGGGATGACTGCAAAGGGCTCCCCCCAGCTGAAAGCATATCTGGCCCTCAGGACATCTCAGGATGCTGGGCTAAGCTGGCCTTGATGTCATCCACCAAACAGAGACGGCAGCCAATGATGGAGCTATTTTAAATAAAGCCTTGAGACGACCAAACAACACGCACAATTAAACTCCTCTCCGGAGGCCCGGCTGTCAAATGAAATCCACTTGATTTCATAATAATGCCATAATTGGATATCATCAGAGCAAATCAAGGTTATTTTGCGCATTTAGGGGACTTTTAAAAAAGAGACTAAGCACGCTTAGTCTCGCTGTTCACAACGGTTGGATGGAACAATCAAATATGGCTCAGTGGAAAGACAAGGACCTCCATGGAGGTCATGAAAAATAAACATCCTAACAAAACCATTTCCATCTCTGTGTAATTTCCATCAGTTTCCATCTCTGTGTATGACCAAGTTGCAAAGCAGCAACTACCAACAACTCCACTCTTTTCCAGTCTGAGCCCATCAGTCTTTTACTCTCATGCCCATCAGTGGACTGAGAACACACACACACACACTCACACAAACCAAAGTCTGACAGTGTGAGAGTGTCATCAGGAGTGGAGCTGGACACAACTTTAGCCAAGCTCTGCTGACAGGCTGATGGGAGTGGGCATTTGCAGACAGGCAGGACACCAGTCTACCCCCCCCAGGGGCCTGGCAGCCAGTGTTAACCCTTCTAGGTTAGTTTTCTTTTACTATTCTTTTTTTTGGTTTGGAAGAGGGCCCTGATTTTAATACATGTATAAATATGCGAACCTGGGGGCCGCCACTCTGGAGCGAGGGGGCCACCGGGAGATGTCAGCTCGACGAGTGACTTGCCTGCAGTCACGCACCAGCACACACTGACGCGTCCCTCTGCACCTCTCTACATCCTACACACACACACACACACACACACACACACACACACACATATAAACACACTCACACTCTCTCAGGCCAGTTCATGCACACACATCATTTCAACACTCACACATACATGGATTTTACACACTGAATCTTGTTGCAGCTAGAGCCACTTTTCAGGAACAGCACAGAGGACAAGGCTGCTCTGTGCATTTTTAAAACATCAGAGAATGTTTGGTTTGAAAATTCATAGAGGAGATATCAAGCACACTACAGATCACACTACAGATCATCTAATATATTTAGATGAATTTTCACTAAGTCTAGGTATGAAGTGTATGTCTCAAAAAAAGAAGTAAAAAGAAATAACTGAAATTAAATTCTATCTGGAAGACTTGAAAGTTACGACATTAAAACATTATAATGACATGTCTAACATGCCCACCAAATCCCCATCTTCCTCCCCGTCAGTTGGGTCCCTGCTGGACCCAGTCATTCCAAATCCAGGACCATGGATGGGGCCTATGTCAAAGGCTTTTAGGCTTTTTCTATTTGTGTGTACCTCTTTTTTAATGTAATGTAACTATGTAATTGTATCACACATACAACTCATCAACATCTGAACACTATTCTACTTTGTGTTTCTGGGAGAGATTACATTCTCTCACTCCACTGGCTCTACATATTAGCTGCTGAAACATTAAAGTCATGCCCTCAGACACAGAGCTAGGGTATGGCGCACAGATGAAGTCAGTCTGAGAACTCTATCGCCGCTACACAGCCCAGAGGAGCCAAGCTCGCCCGTCAAAAGTTTGCCAAAGTTTTGTGAGAACAATGGTTTGGATTGATGCTGTCCTGCTGGTTTTTTTTTTTTCAATGTCTGGGGAAAAGTGCTGCACTAGACAATGCTCAGACTGGCAAATGAGAGAGGAAGTAATGATTTACTGTTAGCATTCTCTCCTGACTAGTGTATTTTCTCTGCATAGTCACCGCAGCATCTCTCTGCTCTCTGTATCTCCCTCAGCACTGCTGACACTCTTGCCTCTCCTCCTTCCAGCAGAAAGATGCTGCTTTAATGATCAAATGGTGGGGAAAAGTAATTTTATGTCGCACTTAATGGTGAGTGAAGGTTAAAGTGTCATCACCACGATCATCGCAATAATCATCATTGAACACAAACACACGTACACACGCACACACAAAGATTTCAAACTTTCCCACTTTCTCAAGCTGTATATATATATATATATATACACACACACACACACACAGATGCAGAGAGTGCCACAGTGGAGCTGCTCCAGCTTTAGCTGTGCCTCAATAATGCATCAGAGTTTTTGACCTGCACTGTTGAATAATGAATGGCTATCTTGATTGAGTTTGGCCCTCCCTCTCGCCGCACTCCGCCAAACCCTAAACGAACAGGCGCCAGTGTTTCCCTCCGGCACCCACTCCACCAACCCCCACCCCCCACTCCCACCCTCTGGCTCTTCCCTTTGCTTTCCGCACCACAACAGCTTTGTGTCCGGAGATTTTGGGACTTGAGTTGGGATGAGTTGGCCCTGCCAAAGATAGACAGACAGATTCGTATAAAAGATCAACAATGGGTGGGGATAGATTAGGTGGTGGTGGATGCACTACAGGGCGGTTTAATGGTAGATGAGTCTTTTCTTTTTTTTCTTCTTCAGTATTGCATAGTGGAATGGTGAACATGAGTTGTAATACTGAACAGCACTGTATGTACTGCAATGAAAATCTGGCTTCTAGAATATCAGTTACTTCAACTCTGAAGCTTCAACAACGGCCCCATGTTCACTGCCTAATTTTTGAAAATATATATATATATATAAAAACCTACATTCTATTATATCTCTGAAAGTGCTCATGATTGTTTAGCTATAAAAGTTGAGCTAGTGCATTGAAATTATCTGCCTTACTTTTCATTGTTAAACTGATTTCAAAGATAGATATAAAACAATACATAGGAAATAAGGGCAGGTAAATGTCAGAGGTGAGTTTTATTATTGTCTCTTTTAATAAAAAATGCACTGATAATATGATACCATTTTAATTAACTTATTAAGTTGATAAAAATCACACCAGTAAAGGGAATAATTCATTTTTATGAAATTAATTTCTCTGAGGGTGATTTTATTGTGTGAGACATGGTTTATATCAATGCAAATACCAATCTGGTCCAAGTATAAATTAAGCAATATTTTTTTTCACTGCAAAATGGAAAGAAAAATATCAAACTGTTTTTCGTTCTCTTGGCCACATTAATGAACTCTAAACCTTTGCTTCTCATGCTCAGTAATAGGCTTCAGGAGTCAGACTCCCAGGACTCCTATTAAAATAATATGCTTGGACACCAAGGGACGCATTTTTAGACAAGTCTGACCAGGAGAAAAGTTATCCTGCAATACAACCAACTGGAAGTGATTAATGAAACAGATGGAGAGCAACACACTCTGATTTGTATGTGAAATCTAGGAGTTTTTGTCTGCACTGTTTGATACTAACTGAAATCTGCTGAATTGAGAGGATACTTAACTAATGTGTTAAAATGATGTAGGAAATGAAAACAGTGAGCACAGATAATTTAAAAGATGACTCATTCAGATAATAATGGAATACAGAGATGTATAGATAGATGGTATGTAATACGTATGCACCTCTAGTGTCTTCAACAGGCAAGTGTCAATTTTATTTAGTAATATCTGAATGAGTGTCACCATAAATTTAAGACCTCAATTATAATAATCGAATACATTTTATTAGTGAGCATAAAAAGCTATATAGCGTGCATTTGTTCAGAGATTTGAACTGTTGTGTTTTAAAAGACAAATGGAAATGTACTCATAATGAACAGAAGAAATTAATTTTAGAAAATGTATTTACAATAACATATGACAGTAATAATATCACCACCACCATCACCACCACCACCGCCAACAACAGCAACAACAATAATAATAGCAATCAAGCACTTAAATGTGCATGGGAAATGCCTCATACTTGAAAACGTCTCTGAGATTAAAATTGTGGTGTGAGTCTTCAGAGTGCATGTTGTAAGAAAGGTGCATAGGTCTGTTAATGATGTCTGAAATGCTTCATCTGCTACCCCTCCCCCACTTCCCTTGGTGAGGAACTGTCGCCCCTGTCCAGGACACCATCATCTTCTGACACCACACCAGCGTGTGAACCCTCAGCACCTGTTCTCTGTGAAACACTACCTCAAGTCCATCTCTCCCAGTATTCTGCTGTGCGTACACATATTGTTTCTAAATCTTTCTAAAGAGTTTTTCTTTTATGCGGAAATGCTTTTCCTCTGACCTGCCTCTTTTGGGAATGTACACAGCTCCCCAAGTGCACTGCATAAATGTTGGTCTTATGAGGCCTAATGCAGGGCTTGACTTGGGCTTAATTGTGATTTATTGTTTGGCCTACTCATCGGAACCCCTGGGATAATTGTCGAGGAAGAAAAATTAATGGGGTCAATTGGCTCATTTTGGTTAAGATAATTTTACAGCATCAAAGACTACATTAACCTGAACAGTGGCGGTCCAGGTAATTCTTCTAGGCTGCACTTTTCTCCTACTCTTTCTTCTCCTACTTAGGATTCTTAAAAAAAAAATACAGTAAGTTTTTTTTTTTTTCAACCCTGTTCCAAATCTGTGTCCACAGCAACAAGGGCCATTAAAAAGTCAAAATGGAAAAGATTTGAGTCAATTAGGGGTTGTTCCCTGCGAGCATGTGAAAATACAATTTAAAAGTAAATTAATGAAAGGAAAGATTTCAATGTCAGATTAACATGACTCATATACTAATTTCACAATGACTCAAATGCATAAGAGTGAACTGTGTTTCACAATCTAAAAATTAAAGGTTCCCAGGATGTGAAGCATTTCATTTACTTTTTGCTATTGGTGCTTCTCATCTCATAAATAAACAAATGCATGAGAAATACAGTATTCTTCATTGGCATAAAATCAGTTCATGACAAAGTAACATTTTATATTCATATTACAAATTGCTAGACAAAAATGACCCAATCACCTAATCTTTACAGAGACTATTTATAGCATGAATGAATTATAAAAAAAGAAACATGATATTTGCGCAGCTATGGCATCCTGTCCAAAAAGTGGTAGCTACATGTTTCACTCTGTTCTCATTAGGTTATCTCAGCCAGTGAAAGCAACACCTCAGAAAAGAGCGGGGCTCGGCCCAGCATGTAAGCCAGGCTGGGCAAGGACTCATTGGCTACCCAGCCCCTTGCTCTCAGCCTGCCTTTATTAATCCCCACCCAGAGAGATCTGCCGCCACTGTGGCGCCTGATGAGAGCCCATGGCCTGCACAGGGCCACCCGTCGCCCAGCCCTCTAATAACAGAGAGTCCAGAGGGGCCACACTGACAGACCACATTTACAGGCTCTCTCAGGTGGGCCGCCTAGGGCGCTGGGGTCCTGCATAAGGGGTGGGCAGAGATGGGGTTGGGGTGCTTGGGGAGAGGGGGGTGTCTGGTGAGAGAGTTAGAACTCAGAGAGAGCAAGAGAGAGAGAGAGAGAGTAATGGGTTGCGTCCTGGCAGCCCTCTCACTTTGGTCTGCCTCCACCTTGAACCTCACTATGGACCCACTTAATGCCAGCTTTGTGGACACAGCAGCCCTCGAATAAACCAGCAGACTTTATATGAGCCCAGCTGGTGCAGTGCAGAAGATTAAAACACACAGGTAGAGAAAAAGGTGGCAAGGAAGGCTTGTGTGTGTCTCTTTGGGTGTGTGTGTGTGTGTGTGTTTCTGTATAAAATATCTGTGCTCTATATCTTTACAATTTCTGGTAAAAAAGTATTGCAAAAAACATAGACATAGAATCTGATTTTCTTTCTCTCTCTCTCTTTCTCTCTCTCCATCTGTCTCTTTCTGTCTCACTCTCCTTGTGTGTGTGAGTGTGTGTGTATGTGTGTGTGTGTGGTGAGCCTCTGAAAACAGGGTTTGGGCCCAGGGGCAATACATTAGACTCATTAAGCCCCCCTCACACACACACACACACACACTCATTTGCCCCCCTCAACAAAACACAGGATACATGACCTGCGTTTACCGCTCCCTCTGCAACATTCAAACACATCCATGCTTTCACGCACACACACACATACACACACCAACTCATGAAACAAACCCGTTCCTTGTCTGGGGCTACAAAATCCTGACACTGATTTGAAATAAATTGAGACTGATGATCCGTCGATGACAATTCCCGTAATCATTAAACCTTCAGCGATTCATCAGGGAGAGCGGAGCAGCACTCCCGTGTCACATTTATCCTCCTGGAGACGGAGAGGGAGAGGAGGCTATGCCGCGCTTTTTGAAAGGATTGATTACAACCCAGCTGCCTCTCCCTACACACACCACAGAGTGGGATAATCAGGTATTTACACCCCCCACCAAAAAAAAAAAAGTAAAGACAGGAAGCAGAGGGAGAAATACAGGGAGAACTGCTGGATGCATATGTCATATGTCCCTGTGTGTGTGTGTGTGTGTGTGTGTGTGTGAGTGTGTGTGTGTATGAGAGAGAGAGAGAGAGAGAGAGAGAGAGAGAAAGAAAGACAGATCCAGTGTGATTTGCCCCTCCACCACCTTCCCATAGATGATGGAGGGTGTGTGTGTGTGTTTAGGGAAAGCTCACAAGGGTTACTTATGACAGTCTGTCATACTAGAGAGACAGTGGAATGCAACAGTATTCATATAATTAAAATAAAATTCACAAAATTATCAAGAAAAAAAGTTGTGCACTAATTTAAAATGTAAAGGTGTTATTACTACTACTACTACTACTACTATTATTATTATTAGTAGTAGTAGTAGTAGTATTTTAATCAAAAAGGTAAATACTTTTCCAGCATTCTTGGATAGTCATTCAGTTCCCAAACGTTTTGAAAAGTAGAGCAACCCAAATGGTTCAACCATTTTAACAATAAAATATCCTCAGCATTTTTTTTTTTTTTAGACAAAGGTTTTTAAAACTTTGCCCTTCTTTCAGGATGATTAGTCATTAATTATTCATATTAGGTCCATGTTGTATTTTTTGTTAGGAGATTTTCCTTTTCACATAACGCACCACATATTTCATTAGCTATCAACTCAAGACCAAATAGGTTGATTTTAGGCCACTTCCATGCAATCTCTCAAACTGTTTATGACGTTGGTTGTTAAGTTTTGTCTAATTTCAGCCAGAAATCAAGCCCACTTGTTTTAAATTTGCACTCTTTTGGAACCACTGATTTGGAATTAAACACATTTTTTATATGTAACAATTTTTACTTACGAGTAAAAAAAATCTACTTTAAATGTCAGATAATGAAATACAAATGGAATACAGGACTACACTGATATTTGAAATCCCTGCATAATCTTTGCAAATACTGTACATGTACTGATGTACATATTTACACAAACACATACAGTACACACAAGCACACTCACACACACACACACGCACACATACACACAAACACACAAACACACAAAAAAATACATGCACATAGACCCATAGAATGAAAGGGAGGTGTCGCCATGCTGTCTGTCATATCAGGGCTCTGTCTTATGATGGTATGGTCTATAATTTCCTAAAGGACAATGTCTCCTAACACTGTCCTTGGAAAGAACGTAAAATTAGGTGCAGATGAATTCCATGTGCCTCTGACTGAGGGCCATGGCCAGTCATCCCCACAGACACATTCTCACAGCTAATTTCTCAGTGACTGAATAAGAGTGAGAGGGTTTGTTTTCAGTGTATCATAGAACATGAACCAAACCCACAGGAATTTTTTTGTAGTGTCTGAAGGTTATCAAAATACAGAGGTCTGCAATTCTGAATCTCTCTCTCTCTCTCTTTCTCTCTTGCACTATGTTTCTCTTTTGTTCTTAATTGGGCAATTTGCCTTTTCCGTAACACCAAAAAATCTGAATTAAAACCAGATGCTATGTCTACACAGCTGCTTTAGCGTTCTTATATTCTTTATATATAACACTTTATGGCAGCATTATATAAGAGGGTCTAAATTAAAGCTAGGACTTTCATTTTTTCCACTCACTTCCGACTCTTTCTACTTTTCACTGCAATAAATATTAAATTGAATGTCAAACTCTCTCTCTTTAAAAATGAATTATTAAATGACAGACACTCTGTCTGCTTGATACATGACACTCACAGGGCACTTTGTAGAGACAGCCGAGCTGCTGTTTCATGGGGAGATGTTGGGAGTTGCACACAGAGTTCAACCGCAGGTCATCATCATCAATGTTGCAGTAGGGTGTAAGAGGCAGCGAAACGTAGAGGTGTGGGCCTGTGCGTAGGCCATGCCAGGATTGCAGACACAATACTGCACCATCCGTTGCACACCCCCACCCAAATGCCCGTCCGCTAGCCGTAACTACACCCGGATGGATGCTATAAGGCAGAAGTCCTCTAAACTTCTTTGCTTTGCCTTGGTCTTTGACCTGTGCTATCAACCCAGGCACACATCTGTGTGTAAGATTTCATGCAAGGTTAAGGTTGAGTTTCCAACAAAAAATAAATAAATAAATAAAAAACAAAAAAAGGAGAGCATGAGAGAGAGATAGAACAAGAGACAGAGTGGACAAGTAAAAATAAAATCACAGTTCTGTGTCAGTGATGGTATCAGTGAAGGACCTTGAAAAACATGGGGATGGTGATAATACATTCATTACCCAAACCAGGTTGTAGATATTGAGAGCCCTCTCAAAGACCCAGGCCTTTCCATTTCATGAATGCTGTGAAAGTGTGAAGTGTGACATCTTACAGGGGCAAGTGACATGAATACCAATAAAAAAGAAAATGGTAAATTGATATTTTCATATGACATATTGAGTAATTCAAGTCACTTGAGTGAGTCTACAAACGTATTATTCTACCCAGATCAAGGCTGGACCGACTGATCCACCTAGGCCGGTCTATTACAGTGAATCTGGTTCATCTAGTGTATAGGCTCAGTCCTGCTAACAAGAGACAGAGCAAAGAGACACATACTCTACTCCCTCTGTTCTGTGTAAAGCTCTTCTGCCAAATAAAATTGGGCAATATTGTGTATATGTACAAGTTCCATTGTGCACCAAAAGGGTATTAATGGTGACTGACAGAGAATTTTCAGAGCTCTTTTGTACTGTTGTTGACACAGAGGATGACAGTTCATTTCAGGACTGTTTGGTTTTTGACACCATTTCATATAAAGGCCCTTAGCTAAGATGAATATTTCCCCTGCTATGATGTGTGATCTGAGTTGGGAAAGAAAAAGTAATGTTAAGTCTTCTCCAAATCTTCAAATAAATTATGGTCATGTGAAATATGACTAAACACACCTCTACCTTTCAATTAGCAGCCCAGTGTGGACAGGACAGACACTCACATGTAGTTAGGACACTGTTATAGCTTGTCCTAACTGCATGTGTCAGCACTGTATGTTAATGTAAATGTTACTGTAAATCTGTTCAATATGCTTGTTGAATGTTCTATTCTGTCAGATTTCTTATTCTATCAGAGCAATGTGAGTAACAAAAAGCAAATGGAACCAGGGAAAGCAACAAAAGTTCTCTCAAAACACCACGCTGCTGCACATTCCACAGCACTGCTTTCCATCGTATCCAGTTAGGACACTCCAATGAAAAACAACTCAACACTGATTTCAGTACTGCTATCAATAATTGTAAAAATATTTGTTTTTTACCATTGAGTCATAACCAATTTGCTCACAAAAAAATACAGTTAAGATCTGATATTTTGGATGAGAGTTTTTGCTACATATACATAATCACATTGATTGCCTTGTATGGAAACAGACTGGAAACATTTTGACTGCTCAACCTAACATACGCAGATTAACAAGCAAGAATGTCTGTTTGTCTGTCAGTGTTACCAGAGTCTATGAACGCAACAAACTAACACACACCTCTTGCACCTTCTGGAGCACCTTAGCATTAGCATTCCCAGACAGAAGCCAAGAGCAGAGTTACCCAAAGGCATCATATGCACAATGTGAAAACACACAGGTTTATGTGTGATCTTAGCATTCACATTGTACGAGAATTTTTGGGAAACACACAGTAAAACAAAAAGTATGTATGGTTTTATATCTTTTTTTGTTGTTTTATAAAAACATTTGTGAGATCAATCATAGAAAACATGGGTTAGTGCTTGATCCATCTTTGGCAATACACCTGACCAACATCAAGAGTGAGAGCATAATGCCTGTATTCAAGTCATTACCTACACTAAGCTTTCAGCACCTTCAGCTCATTAATCTTGTTTGAGATACTGTATGCTGCAGACTTCTGTGTCCCTCAAGACCAAATGGCATTTAAAATACAAAATCCAGTAGAACAAAGAACCAGTAAAGGCTTTAGAGACAGGCAAATGAAACAAAGTGAAACAATTGAAACTAAAAATTAACATTTACACTATGTCAGATGTCAACTTAACAATGCTGAAATGGCAGTGCCTGAACTACATTGTGTCAAATAATGTCCAGAAAAAAATCTCTCTTTAAACACTTACATTTTGTTTTACATTTGAGGTTGCACATTTTATCTATAATAAATGTTCAAAGCATTTTATTAAGGGTAAATTGTGTCCCAATGACAGTGTGGCCATTCACTGTGGCCAGCTAGGGGACTCTTGATTACGTTCCTCTTGCCTTGTACAGTTAATTGAAATGCTTTTTCTGTGAGAGCGACGGCAAAGAGCTTGATCAATACAGAGTCTGATGTGTAAATTGATCTCTGAAGTAGTCATCACACTTAGTGAAGTGTTCAATCAAGATAATTCAGTGGTGTTTGCGCCTTGTGTGGTTTTCGGGGCCAATTCATTTGCTGTGAATTTTCAATGGATGAATCCCCAATGCCATTTAAGCATTTGTTAGCGAAAGAACATGTGTCCTATTGAGAGGAATGTTATTGTGCCCTATTGGGTAAGGTGGAGAGCCGGTTAGGTGTCCAATTTTTTTCTTGCTGATCTGTGCTGAACTTAACCACAGACTGCTGTATTTGATGATGACATCCACAAAGCTCACATAGGCTCACTACAACCACACAACAAGAGTAACAAGAGGAGTCACACTTTTTTTCACACAATTTTGCTGCCTGATCTTGGAAACACAAGAGAGAGAAGATTGAGTTTGGAAACAAGTCATAACAAAATTCAAAGGCCTGCATTCAAAGGCATTTAACACAATGAATTGAAAATTTAACACAACAGTCTTGACAGCAGCTACAGCACATGGTCGTCCACGCATTAGCTTAGCTGGCCAACTAGCTAATCCTCTGAACCTGCACCCCACTGGCACACATAGCCTGTTTGCAACACTCAAAATGCGCCTGGTCCTCAGTGCAAACTCTACTGACGTTGATCCCCACCACATCTCCACTCTGAACGTTTGCTGGCTAATTAAGCTTTGGCTCTATTGGTGGAGCCATAACCGAGGGTAAAATGGGGGCAGCAAAAGATGTCTAACAGTGCCCAGGAGAGAGCTTGGATGGGAAGAGGACACATCACCCGGGGTAGGTCTGCCCACCACTGACGCCAGAGCTCAGACAAGGCCTCACCACACCATGTCACGCCGTTCCCCAAGGGAGGGAACCATGGGGCCCATTGTCATGTGTTCAAGGCCCACGCTATGTCTACATTTTTTATTTCTTTTTAAAGAAGAGAGTCTATGGTCCATATGTTATACAGTAGATGTGCAGCATTCTACTTTCTATCAATATAAAAACACACACACACACACACACACACACACACACACACACACACACACACGCACCACACAACATCCATATTTGTTTAGCCTGTCTTGGCTTGCATGTTTGACCATATGAATATGTGTATGTATGTATGCATTCATGTACATGCAGGGATGGAATTTTACAGCACTTATGTATGTGTTTTTGTAGGTGTGTGTGCATGTGTGAGCCATCTTCAGACAGGTCACAGGATTTCTCTCTCAGCACAACCTCCCTGACTCCTACCAATCTGGTTTCAAAAGAGGCCGCTCCACTGAAACAGCGCTTCTGTCTTTGACGGACCATTAAAAGAGGCCAGAGCAGCAGGTCATCCTGCTTGACCTATCAGCAGCATTTGACACAGCCAACCACTGCATCCTATTGGACAAACTGACTAACATGAGCATCCACGACAAAGTGCACTCCTGATTTGAATCCTATCTCACTGGGTGGTCATTCAGTGTGTCATGGCTAAGACAAACATCTGCGCTACTCCTCCTCACCACAGCGGTACCCCAAGGATCTGTGCTGGGGCCCCTTCTCTTTACCTTGTATACCACTTCACTGGGTACAATCATCCACTCCCATGGCTTCTCTTATAACTGCTATGCAGATGATACCTTGCTGTCCTTTGTCCTCTGTCCTTTCCTCCTGGTGACTCCACGGAGTCAACATGGATCTATGACATATGACATATCTGCATGGATGAAAGGACATCACCTCCAACTAAACCTCTCCAAAACTGAACTGCTGGTCCTCCCAGCCAAACCATACATCACAACATCAGCATCAAGATTGACTCCCTATTTGTTGCTCCCACCAAGGTGGCAAGAAACCTAGGTGTCATGTCTGATGACCAGCTTGCCTCTGTAGCTCAGTTGTGCCGTTTTTCTCTATTCAACATAAAGAAGATCAAGCCATACCTAACCCAACATGCAACCCAGATCCTGGTACAGACCCTGGTTATCTTTCTCCGTGGCTGTTGCAATGCCTTCCTATCAGATCTTCCAGCCTGTGTTGTGAGACCACTACATGCAGCTGCATGTCTGGTTTTTAACCAGCCAAAAACAGCACATGCCACACCTCTGTTCACTGAACACCACTGGCTACCCTTAGCTGCTCGCATCAAATTCAAAGCATGGCCAACAGGGTGATTGATGGTTCTGCTCCCATCTACCTGAATACTCTCTTAAAGCCCTATGTCACCCGCCAGCCACTTTGCTCCTCCAAGGAACGTTATCTAGCACGGCCAACACCTCTCACAGACTCTTCTCATGTGTTCTTCCACACCGGTGGAATGACCTTCCAAGTGCTGCCAGATCATCAGATACCCTGTCCACCTTCAACTTCAAACTTGGAAGAGCCAGCTCTTCCGAGAATATCACCTGGCTTGAATTTCTGAATACCAGAAATATACTTAATCTCTTACTCTTAATGTCTTTCCATACTACACTATACACTGTTGTACTTTCAACTTAAAATACAGCAAATTTCATGTTAGCAACATGCACTTTGTTAGATATTCATTGTGCTGTAGATTGAATGTTATCCTTTTTTGTAAGTCGCTTTGGATAAAAGTGTCTGCTAAATGCGTAAATGTAAATGTAAATGTAAATTAATAAGCCTTAAAAAAAAACACAGAATACTGAGTTTTTAGAATTTGAGAGGGTCCATGGCAGGTGGCACTAGGGCCCCATGCAGCTGAGGATGAGGGCAGTGGCAGTGCAGTTGTAGGTTGCGGGAGAAAAGCAAGTGGCGTGAAGCCCATTCCCCTGGAGATCATCCTGTCTCCTGCTCTCATGTCAACATGCCGCCTGCCCAGGCACAGTGGGTAGGTAGTAAGAGCTCTCTGCTCTCCACCTCTAAAGACAAGCACAGACCACGCTAATGTACTACCTGTACTCACACTGATGTCAGGCAACAGAACATTCTAGTGTCTCTGTGTGTGTGTGTGTGTGTTTGTATGTGTGTGTTAAACTGATAAAAATCAAATACAGGTCTAACAGTGTGTACAACGGGCAGACAGTCATATATCTGATGGTACTGGGCCCATCTGTGAGTGTATATGGCCTGAATTTGAGTGGTATGTGCAGATCCACGGACATTAGCAGGCCTCTACCAGCTCATCTGCAGCCGATTCAACATGTTGCCATTGGCCTTGGCATTCTCAGGGCAGCAGTCAGTGGTACTGTACACAGTTCAGCCTGGCATGTTCACACTTTAAGGCAAATATGTATATATGTGTAATGAAAGCAGCAGAGATAGTTAGAGCATTATTGTAATCTTACTCAATGACATATAATTCCTACTATAGAAACACATGACATAAATATAAATGACATAAATTTGAAACCCATACAAAAGGGAAATATTGTGCAACATCAGACACAGCTGATTGTAAACTTGTAGACTGTAGATTGTAACTCTATACAAAAATCTCTAGTCTTAGAGAATATTCTTGAATGTTCATGAGATACATGACTACCTTAAAAATGAGATGAAAGTAAGAAGTAAGATGGGGAGAGAGAGATAGACAGAGAAAGAGAAAAAACAAAAAGAGAGAGAGAGAGAGAGAACTATGGATTTTCTCCTGAAAATAATCTCAGCTTCCACACTTCAAGGACACAGTGGGGGTTATGCTTTGAAACAAAGTGAATCCAGAGCCACCCACAGGTAGAGGAAAGGTGAGGGGTGTAAACAGTGACAGAAGAAACTATGACAACGAAGAGGGGGAGCAGGTAAAACTGGGGGCAAAATATGAACTAGGAAATGAAAGAGAAATTACATTTTCATTTCATTCTTCAACAGAAATTTGCAAGACCTTGAAAGCACAAGGAATTTTAGAGCCCCGACAAAAGTCTCTATAATGTCTTAGTTTCCAACATTTCACTAAGGAATTCTAACAAGGTCCGTCCATTACTGGAGAAAGTTGAGAGCCAATGGAAATGGAGACTTATCTTCACAGTCAAAAATAAATATGAGATGAAGGAACACTATTTGACAGCACAAATACAAGATGTACTGCATTCATGTTGGACTACAGTTACTCAAATCTAAGAATGTGTTTTTTTTAAGAAAGTTTTTATTTCACAATTAGTGTGTGTGTGTGTGTGTGTGTGTGTTAAAGAGTGCTTTATCATTTACAAGCAAAGAGATGTGATGATAAAACTCAGCGACTTGAAAAATGAAACATTCTGTGCTACAAACAAGAATTGTCTGCAATATTTATCTTTAATCAAAAATGACTGGAGTGTATGTTTACCAGGGCTGCCTTTGATTATTCCCTCCTGCCTTAGGAACCAGACAACAAAACAACTGTGTGGGATGAATTCTTGGGTGGATGAAAATTCATTTCTAATCTATTTTGTACTTCTTAATTTGTTTGGAAAACAAATGCATTAAGAATGTTGTAAAAATAAAAATATAAAATCATATATTTGAAGCAAACCCAAAATAGTCATCATTATTGGTACTGTAATTATTATTATTATTATTATTATTATTATTATTAGTAGTAGTAGTAGTAGTAGTAGTAGTAGTAGTAAAAGCTCTGGAACTTCACAGCAATGCAAAATGAAACAGAAATAATAATAATAATAATAATAATAATAATAATAATAATAATAATAAACATAAATGTGCTGGGATGGTGCTGTTGTCAGGACAGTAGTTTATTATCCATGTCTCGCTGAGGGTTTATAAATGTGTTTATGTAAAAGTGTGTGTGTGTGTGTGTGTGTGTGTGTGTGTGTGGAGAGCTGATCAAATGCAGTAATGACATATGCAAAGCACAGATGATGGTTATAATGAGTCAATGGTGATGCAACACTACCACATGAAAAGGGAATCAAAGTTGCAGCCACAATTCATGCGATTCATGTATCCCTTTGCATTTGTGCAGTTAGCCCACCACTACATCAATCAGGAGAATAATGATTGCTTCATTATGAAATAAACCTGCCTGTCCACCTTCTTCACCCATTACACATAAAAAAAAATAATTTTATAACACATAAAAGAGAAGTACAATTCTGGGAGGGAAGGGATGGAATTTTACAGCACTTATGAATGAACCACTTGGCACAGGATACCTCAGCCTCATATCACTGCTCCAACCAATTCTCTCTCTCTCTCTCTCTCTCTCTCTCTCTCTCTCTCTCTCTCTCTCTCTCTCTCTCTCTCTCTCTCTCTCTCTCTCTCTCTCTCTCTCTCTCTCTCTCTCTCTCTCTCTCTCTCTCTCTCTCTCTCTCTCTCTCTCTCTCTCTACCTCTACTGTACTCTCTCTGAAAGGAGAAAGAATACCTTACCATACCATTACCCCCCCTCCCCTTCCTCTCTCTCTGCAGGCTCTGAGCTTGGCCTGCTCATTAATGGTAGGTGCAGTATGAATATCTGTCTAGAGAAGCTAAATTGCAGGAGAGATGCATGAGCTTCACATTAAAACAATTATACCAGTCATTTATAAGCATTTCCATGATTTCATTCAAATTTCATTTGAATTGAGACATTATACCTATCTAATTATTACATTATTCCTATCACATGAACTCATATCTTTCCTTTTCCTAATGCAATATGATTCAGAGACTGTAGCTTTATGGTGTCAAACCACTGATAAATGGCACTGCAAATTAGAAAGGTAAAACAAAGAGGTAGAAATCCTGGTAAAAAAAAAAAAAGTTTGGGGAGAAAACTGAGCCGTTCAACAACAACAACAACAATAATAATAATAATAATAATAATAATAATAACAAAGCTACTCAGGTGTGTCTAAAATTTTGGGAAAATACTTAATTGCTGGCTGTACATAAGATGTATTTGGGAGGTGATGGGAGGAGGGGAAGCTTTACGAAGTTGGCTGCTTCAGTCCGCCTTGCCTCTGAACTGTGCTAAATGTCTGATGGATAACACATAACTGTGCCCAGCACACCAACCTTGAATGTTAATAAGCCATTGCGTTCCTAATTAAAAAAGAGGAATGCAGAACCCGTGCCAAAATATTTTCATTTAGAGAATTAAAGCACTTTGATAACCCTCCCCTGATGTGGTTTGATTTCCATTCAAGCAGCAAATGACATTCTAAATCACAATAAGTCCAAAGCCACTCTGTGATTCTATTTTCTACATGATGAGTGAAACAAGGGCTAGAAAGAAATAGAAAATAATGTTGGAGAAAAGATAACTTCGACAGAAAAAAATCAATTCTGCAGGATGAAGAAGCTATTTTGTAATGAATTGCACATCACAGATCGCTGATTGAAATAAATCAATTTCTTTTCCTTCATAGATTTGGTTTTGACAAATAAATAAAAAAAAGCTGTTGGTTTTCAAAAGTCTGAGCCTGTGAATGGTTTTGTAACAAATTCTACATCCACTCAGCAGCAAAGCCAGTTCATTTGGATCCTGTCAGTTTGGCGTCTACTGATGGTGTAATCAATGTTTATGCATGATGACCCTCTGAATAGCAAGCACCACCGTGAGGCTTTTGTGCATTGTGCACAGGAATCCTGTCCACGCTGTCTGATAACACAGTTCACGCTAGGTCAAATCGCATTTTAGAACACCTAAGCCGTGTTTGAGTATGCCTGTGTGTGTGTGTGTGTGTGTGTGTGTGTGTGTGTGTGTGTGTGTGTGTGTGTGTGCATGACAATTGGAGAGAAACCACAAGAGAGACAGACCAAAAGAATAACTTAACTAAAGTGACACCAAGACGATTTTAAGTGTTTTGGAGCATTTTGGGAACCTCATCAGCATATGAAGGGGAAGTGGGAAAGACCAACACACCACATTATCAGTGCTACAGCCGGGAGTTGAGGATCCTCCAAGTACTGTCACCCAGATAGAGATGTTTAGCTCTTAATAACCTGCCAGCCTCCATGCTATGGCACAGCCTTAACTGCTCCGCCAGAGGATCCACCTGCTTAAATGTAATTTGTCAGCTTTTCCTGTGCTGGTGATCCCCTGCATCCTCCTGGGGGTTTTGTGCAGTAGCCCAGGGGTGGCCTAGGTCTTATACATCTGGAGGGAAAGATTAAGGCCATGAGGGACTTCAGACACTGAAAAAGCTGTTGCAAATGCTGGGCATTTATGTGGTATTCTATGTTATTTTGTGCTAGAAATGTAGAAGAAACAGACTTTGATTAACTCTTGTTTCTGATGAAGGTCCCCACTCAGGAAACATGGGCTTGCACTGTATTGCAGCTGATCATTAAAGGGGCCAAGGAAAAATGTCTTGCGGAACCACTTTTCCCTAAGAGTCAACATCAACCACATCTAGTGTGTTGCCTGATATGAACAGTGTCCTCAAAGTATGCTTGTCTGGAGTAGGTGTGGCTTTGACTAAAATATAAAACACAGATTGTATGCCACTCCTAAACAGGATTTGGAGGGGCTGGTTATAATGCTTTAGAAACCTAATTTCAAGTTGGTAATGTGGTGATAGATTTAAGCGGTTTCATGTGGTTTAAGTGAGGTCTCTCTGCGTTCTCCGTTATACACTCTTATGACATTGCTTGAGTCATAAAAAGCATGACTCTCACTCCTCAGGCCACTGCTCTGGGTTCAACTCTGATGGGCTATTTATGGGCCTTGGCTGGAAATTATTTGGCTAAGTAAGTAGGCAAAATATGTCATCACACACACGGGAAAGAGAAATCATTGTAGCGATGTTAAATGTCGTTAATCGTTGCTAAAGTCAAAAGGTTTGGTCGGCAAGACTTGAAGGAACAGCATGGGGTAGACTTTTAAAACGCACATCAGTGGCGTGTGTCTTTTTTATTATCATTTTTTTCAAATTCTGATTAAAAATGGGTTGTTAATGAGGCATGAAGACTAATTGGGGCTGTCACTGTGGCGGCAGGAGACAAAGCACTTGACATTTGGAACGAGCAAATGAAGGGATGACATCGTTCTAACCAGAGGAGGAAGAATGCAGAGGATCTAGCACAGCAACTTTTAAAGGGCCGTCGTCTGAGGTGCTCAAATAAATAAATAAAAAAAAAAATACATAGAGGGTGTTATGAATTATTTCACATTCTTAAGTGCTTGGTCTGAAACATTAACTGGAAAACATGGCAGTGACAAATGAAAAAATTAATGATGCTGAATAACTGTTGAGTTCTACTATAAGAAAGAAAAGCTCAGAGCTCAGACTTGCTTAATCCCCTGTCTGCTGGATGAAAATAACCTACATTTTAGTTGCAGTTATAATGGAAACAACTTAATCCTCTGTCTTTTATAATAACACCAGAGTTAAGCGTGTAAATAAAAAAAGTAGATAAATAGCTCATTAAATAAATGAATTAAATACTACAACAAACTACTGCTATTGTCACTGTACTTTTAGAAGGACTTTCATCTTTTATTCAAGGAAAAAATGTATTTGTATTTGTCTGAGTGTCTCCCTCTGTATCTCTGTGTATGTTTGTTTTTGTATGACATTATTCTGGTTGACTCTAACTGCAAGACACTCGGCTAAGACACTTGGGCCTTTTCTCTGCTTCTTGTTTTTATTAGCCAAAAGGTGGTAGATCAATAGATAGATTCTATAGATCAAGGCCAATTTACATAAATACACTACCAATTACAAACACAAACAAAAACAGGAAAACAACAAGGAGTGCTGACTCTCTCAACATAGAATATGGCTGTTTCTGAAAGTCAAAGAAGGATGCTTGACCAGGTTTAACAGCTCCTTTCATAGAATTTTTGAGAATGCATTGGTGTATCCTCAAAGTTAAAGAAATACCCACAATCCTTTGCATGGACACACAAGTTGGCAGATTTTAAAACAGCAGTGACACCGCAGCAGAACACATTCATCTCAAATGCTAGAAAGATTCTCAGCCTTGCCTTTGTACCGACCGACTTGCAAGGAAGTGTTCTGTCTAGGAAGCATTCTCAACATTGAGAAACAGCCTATTTGTCTCTTTTGTGTGCCATTCCCCTTTCACATCATAATGTATGAAGGCAATGTCCGTCTTTGTGGCTTCCCCACAAACTAATGATCCAGGCTGGCTGGCAAACTGATCACTGGAAATGTCATGTCTTTGTTGCTGCCTTTGAATACTCTCTTTGATCACTAACAGAGTCTGCATTGCACATTATATTACAGCGTTTTTATTCTTTTAAACAGAACATTTCAGATTTTTAAAATTGGCTTCAAGGAAAGCTTTTTCCTAATAAATGACTTTCTGAGCCATTGACAAAATGGTGATAAATCATATTTCATATGCAGAAAACAAAACAAAACTGTGATGTATTGTAGGCATGCATGGTTTATCTCATTTGTTCATGTAAATGAATAGTTTTGACAGAGCAGATGATGAAGAAAACCTTCACTCATGTTTACATGTATCAGGATTGCATAGCTTATGACATCTGCAAATGTAGCATCTCGTATCAGTATTACAGAAATCATAAAGATTATACAATTAATCAGCACATGCTCACAACAATCCATAAGTATCAAAACCTAATAGAAAACAAGAGTGATAGATGAAGAAAAAAATATTCTGTACTCAAATTGTTATTTTTATTAGCTCTAATGACAACAAAAAAAATGCTGTTAAGGAGGAAATAACAGACTGTTATTAAGGAAGAAGCCAAGTCTTTCAAACATTACAACTACTTTTCAATGACTTTGTAAAAATGTCCTCAAGGTAATCTTTTTAAACATAAAAATTGGAAATGTTGTGGGCTTTCTCTAAACTCTCTAAAATATGACACCTTTCATACTGAAATGTGGTGAAAGAAAGCGTCCAGAATGAACAAAGTGCTGAGTGCCGAATGTGGGAAGTGATACAGCTTGATTTCATAAGGGTTCTCTGCAGGGAATAGCAATACACAAAGATACGACCCGTGAACTGCACCCAGAAGGGTAATCAGAGCTGGACGAGAAGCATTAGCAACGACGCAGGAGAGAGAAAATACTTCATAAGGCAAATTAGTTCAATATCTCACCAGTGACGGTTGCTGACTTTACAGAGCTAAAGCTCTGAGGATGCTTCAAGACTGCAGTGCTTCTTCCAGCAATGGTAGCAAGCGCAACCAATGCTAATTTTGTATGTCTGTTACTTTATGTACATTATTAATACAGGAATTAATATATAAACAGAGAAAAACAAAACAAAACAAATGCTGTGACAAAAACAGGAAAACATACCTCAACTCAGATGATGAAGCAGGGCATTTTAGCAGTCAATCGTCATATGGAGTAGGAAACAAAGAGATTAACCATATATTTGATACACTCAGGTGAGCAGCACTAGTTCAGCAAGTCAAAGGAAGAAGCAGGATGATCAACAAAATGAATAACTGTTTCTGACTTTCTGAACAAATATTTGAAAGTGAATTTACTTTGGGTGGGAGGCTCCGAGACATGCATGTGGCATTACTCATTCACAGACTTTATTAGCCTGTTAATTATTGATATCCCAATTAGTGGGTAGTTGAAAGGCATAGCTATGTCATGGCTGCTTTACCGTTGGGTACAACTAAGTGCGCAGTGGCGTCGGCTGATTTAGGGAAGAAAGCCTTCAGGAACTGAAGGAAACCATTTTCACCTTAATTGACCAGTTCTCTCTCTCTCTCTCTCTCTCTCTTTTCTGCTTTTCTTTCCTTCATTAAAAAAAACATTTTACAACATTTACTACCCTGCCATTTATCAAACCCATTGTATTTTCTTCTGCCCTAAAAGTACTGTCCTTTTAAATTACCATGAATTTCTGCTCACAAGCTTTCCCTATCCCAAGGGGATAACTTAGTGAACAGGTACAGAATAGACCTTACTAAATGGTTACAGAACAGTTCTCATAGGCCATGACTGAATATACTGTATCTGAGGTATTTATAAAATCAAACATCAGTCACACAATCTCACCTTTGTGTTTCAATTAGAGAATACTGTGCTGATAGATAGATAGATAGATAGATAGATAGATAGATAGATAGATAGATAGATAGATAGATAGATAGATAGATAGATAGATAGATAGATAGATAGATAGCTAACATTAACTGAATTTTTTTTGGTTTGTTTCCTACAGATGGCACTCAGTGACCTTGAACAATAGAACTGTTGGTTGATTAACACCACATTTCTCCCTTAAAGAATATGATTTTGTTCAATGTTTATGATGTCTGTACAATGGTTATAATGTTTATGTGTATTCAAATTCATTAAATACATTAAAAATAAAAAATTGCCATTGTGCAATGGCATGCTAGTACTCAATTGTGACATTGATAAAATAAAAAAAATAGTTGATAATAAAAGTTTGAAAATATCACACACTAACGATCTGTGTAAAGACAATAACATGGTACTCATTGGAAGCTTTTGACTCACTGTTGAAAACAATTTATGCCTAAACAATTTATGCTTTCGAACAATTTCATTATTAAGTTTAAAAGTGCCAACAAATTATGGATGCAAAATTTGCAATCAGATCTCTGAAAGATTTGCTGGAAGTTTTCTTTGTGAGGTGACTTTGCATTGGCTATACCACTTTTAGGTTCCCACAATATGAACACCACATACTGATTGGGTTTTTTGTTGATTCAGAAGTTTTGGTCTTTGCTGTTTATACGTAACATTATTTATACATAAAACAACATTTCTAACAACATTTAGATTTACATCATCTCAGCTCTCACGTATCTTGCCATGGATGGATTAATATCTATTCACCATAAATGGGTATGCCCTGCACACTGCATATTATTTTCCAGAAACTGGAATTGTACTCAGATAAAATAACTGAGCTTGTCTGGTGTCAATGAGTCACTGAGAAGGTTTAGATCTCCACATATAACTCTTTGCAGTGTGTATGTTCTCAAACTTGTTTGAATCTTGTTTCAGTGGTCTTGAAACATCAATCCTCAAGATGAAGAAGAATGTGACCCTGTCAAAAGTACACATTTTTACAGAAGTCTAATTGAATGTGTCATTTATTGCCTTTTCTCACAAACAAATTTTATTCTGATGTCATTGTAAACTCCATTTGGAAGAAAATCACTTTGAGCCACATATTATTTTTTAATGGCCTGACTCACAGTAGTGGATTTTGCAATGAATGTTGTACACATAGTGACAAGAAAGTATTTAGCATAGCAATATTTGTATTTTATATTTGTTTAAAAAATGCATTGTTTGCAAGTACAGAATGTAAATTATATTTGATTTACAATAAAGGAGCGATTCCATACTGCAATTAAATGTGAAACTATTTCTAACTGTACTCTCTAAATGTACTAAATAACATTTTCTAAATGTATTAGGTATACATTAATAATTCTCAGGTAAAAAAAAATACCTTCTAGTAACAAAAACTACACTAGCCACCAGCAACGATGACAATAAAGCAGAAAATGACTACACACAGGGACGGCCCAGAGCAGCATCATAGGATGCCCGATGTTAGATTTTAAGTATCAGAAAAGTGAAAACCCTGTTGCTTAGATCAAGGCTACTGGACCACTATTTGTCCAGCAACCTCCATCTGAGTGACAAAGATTGAGAGTTGACATGAACAGTGAATGGGGATGGCTGACCATCAATAATGTATGCCAAATTAGGCACAGAGACTTGTCGGCGTGCAAAAAAAGGTCAAAGTAAGCTGATAATGATTTTTTAATGACCCACTGAGAGGATCCATTTTGCATGCCTCTTGGGCATTACTGCATTACTGCTTAAGCGACACGTAATAACATGCACCAAGACTGATGTGGTGGGAACTTCTTTTGTCATCTTTAAGCATTGCCTTTGTTGTGTACAGCTTGGTTAAACAAACTATAGGCTATGCTACCAAGGAAAAAAACATAGCCAGCACAACTAAAATATATAGCACTGTCTGGAAGGTGGCTCAATTACAGACATAAACCCTTAAAATAATACAAAAGATAATATTAGACAAACCTCTAGCAGTATAATACATCTCTACGAGTTTGGATCCAATTGGTATGGACTAGTTAAACCTGGCTGTGGAAGTCAGCTAATCTTTGACACTGAGAGAGCACAGTGCTAACTGGCTGCCAAAGGTCAGAACCTGAACTTGCTCTGGACAGCCCTTGAATAAATCTGAATCCTTAAGGACAACAGCACCCCCCCCCCTTCTCTCTCTTTTTCTCTCTCCCTCCCTCTCTCTCTCTCTCTCTCTCTCTCTCTCTCACCAGCCCACATGCCAGTCTGTCTTTACAAAGGTAAGGGCACTAAAAACCTGTGTGCCCTGGTTGCCATGGGCTAGCACAGGTGCCCCTGACACATACGCTTGGATGAGTTCAAGAGTGGCAAAATCCCCAAAAGAGTCCTTTCTGACACAGATAACCCATTCAAACAGGCAGGATCGTGCATGCCTGTCTAGCCTATTTGGGGGTCATTTCAAGGGTGACAGAGGAGTCTTAGATGCAAACACACAAACACACACACACACACACTCACAAAGGCACTCAAGAAAACTTAACATTGAGGTGCAACAGCGACAAAAAAAAAATGAGCAAGACACAGCCATTCACTTCTGCTCCTGTGTGAAATTGAAGGTGACACAGTATTTGACCGATGAACACTTTCCCACTTAATCATGCTCCATGCAATTAAAGGGATCACTAATCTAACCGTTATATCAGATTATCACACTTGGTTGGCCTAATGCACTGGCTGTTTTTTTTTGTTTTTGTTTTTTTTTTGGTATGTTATATATTTATTTCTTCTAGGATTCAAGGGGGTGGGGTGGTAGAAGCCCCACGAGGGGTTACGGGCACTATCTGAGTTGGGGGGCTTGTGGGGGAGTCCACCGGCCAGAGTGTCTGTCACTCTGGGAGACTTAGCACCAGTCAAGCAGAAACTAACCACCACTACGCCCCATCCTTTCCATGGGGTAGAGGTAGAGCAGAGGTGGTGGGGATGGAAGGTTGGGTGTTGGGGGCTTTCCAGGCTCATCAGAAAAACAGGGAGGGGGAGGATGTGGTGGAGAGAAAAGAAAAAGAGAGAAGAGGAGGATGGTAAGGAGAGGGAATCTCTCAGAGATAGCAAGTCTACTCAGGCATGCAGTTGACCCGGAAGCGAGGGTGAAGTGCTGCTGTCTCCAAAATAAACAGCCCTGAAGGCACACAGGAGTCCTCAGACTACATGCACTCCCCTAACCTAGCAGATACCCCTGATGCTAGGGTCACAAAAAAACATGGATATTTTCTTTCTTTTTTTCTTCCCACCGGTCTGAATATTGGAGTGCTGCAGAGCTCTTTAGACAGTCCTTCACCTAGCAGAGTAATAGACTCAGCCCCAGAAAATTCAAACCAGACAAGGGCTTGCCATGCTGACTCGATTTTGTTCCTTCAGGTCAGGCGCCGGTGGAAAAACTTCCCTTTTTACAGATAAGTTCAATGTGGTTAAGGCAGGAATATAAGCAGATGATGGACACAAACAAATCTGGTGAGTGCTTTAGTACAATCAGATGTGTCTGTATTACCTAACCTTCTGCAAGGAGGACTTCCTTACCCTTTTCTTCAGTACTCAAGCAACAACACCATTAGTCTGAAAAATGTTATCTGTGCACACAAGCATTACTTGCTACCTGACCTGTAAGTTTGCTGCTGCTGCTACTGCTGTGTCAATAGGGCTTTGAATTTCAGTAGGGGTGGGGATCTGGTGGCTGTCAACACTTTGTTATTCTGTTTGTGTGAGAAAATGTATGTTAAAACATTACATTTCAAAGACCCATTGCATTATTAATACAGATTGTGTGAACAATGCATTTGCGCGCGCACACACACACACTCTCTCTCTCTCTCTCTCTCTCTCTCTCTCTCACACACACACACACACACACACACACACCAATTTGTATTCCTTGGCCTCAAGCAAACACCCCACTTTGCTTGACTCTATTTTCTTTTATGAGAGGCACACCTTTCCTATGTTATTATTATTTGGGAATCTCACAGTGGCATGGAAGCACTGTTATCTGGAGAGTTCTGTTGAATTTCAAAAGAGTAGAGATAGGTGGCCCTTCCCAGATTATTGGATTTGCAGGGTTATTGTCTGAGAGAAGAAACTGAATGGTACACCACTGTAGCAATGTTTTTTTTCTTTCTTTCAGCGTGGCAAAAATAATAATCCTATCTTATACCAGAAAATGTAAGGTGAAAAAGCTGTCTCTGGAGAGCTTTCATACCTCCATTCTCTCCCGAGTTACACTCCCTCCATAAATGAAGAGAAAGTCTTTGCAAGGTACAACTGTACAGAAAAAAACAATATAAATATGCACATTTACTCAGACATGGCCTAAACGCACAGAGAAAAAGAGAGAGAAAAACAGAAAGAGAGATAGCCTGAGTCTGGAAGAGCTCCTATCAATGACACACAAAGAATGCATTATAAAGTACTTTAAGATTTGTCTAGAGCAAACTCACACATAACATGTTCCTCATTAACGAGTATTGAAGACACTATGCAAGACCCTATATACATGACTCATCCCCTCAGCCTGTACACTACACACTACAGTCTAGATTTAGATTGAACTTTACATACAGTGGGAAAATAAGCATTAGATGTAGCAACATTTTTTAATAAAAATATTTCCAATGAAGCTATTGAGATGGGATTTTCACCAAATTTTGGTAAGTGGAACAGCATAGCAAAGTCTTTAATAAACTAAGGAAAAACAGTACACCAAGGAAAGGAAGATCCACCACCAGTTGTAAAAGGATCATTTCTAATTCTCTATATATTAATTTCAGAAAGCTCAGTACATACAGTATTAGTGGGATACGAAAAGTTTTTTTTGTTACAAATATGTCACACAAGAACCTCTAATGATGTGTAAAAGCAAAGAGCTCTTCCAAGAGCTTTGCAACATTATTGTTACCTCCGCCAAGGATGTTGTGTTTTCTCTGGCATTTGTCTGTCTGTTTGTTTGTCTGCCTGTGAGCAAGATAAAAGCACTGCACGAATTTGGATGAAATTTTCAGACAATGTGGGTATTAGGCCAAGGACCAGATGATTTTGGTGCTGATCCAGAACACCATCTGGAATTTCTATTGGGTCATTGACCCTATATTGCCTTGATGGAGGTCTATGCTGTCCGAGTGCTTCTCTAGTTTACAAATGTATTTCAAACCTGTGACTCTTCCAGTAAGTACTGGTGCCATTGGCAAACTAAGGACAGCATTATTATCTTCCTCACACAATCCTCTTGGTGACGTGACATCTATAGCTTTCCTGTAAACCCCCATTCTATCTTTAGTTCATGAGTTTTGTGTGATGTCTATGTATGAGGGTCACCAGACATGGACCTACAGAACAAAGTACCCAGGAGCGCTTGACCCTGTGGGTTTGAAACGTGTCCAATTCCAAATCTCTGACTGTTGTCTGCAACAAGCAGCACAGATAGAGCTCCTCCTAGTGTTGGATGAGTTAGCTATGAGAATATGAGGGTTGGACATTTGACGGGTGGACAGGGGCAGTTATATTCCAGAGAGAACAAAGACAGTGGGGGGGTCTCATACTGCAGCAGCAGCAGCAGACAGGCTGTAGTCCGGAGAATGAGTGATTACACTTATAATTAATGTGACAAGGAGTGGGGACAGAAGCCATGCTTCACACCCAGCCAAACAGATCCGGGCTGACACACAGATGACACGCTTTAACCCTTCACATGTTCAGGGCTGCTCAGTCACATGTCCCTGCTAGGACACACACACACACACATACACGGCATTCCGTGCTTACAAACCTACATCTGCACAATAAGTGCTTTTAAAATATTAATCAGTGAGAATCTCTCTCTCTCTTTCTCCTCTCTATTTATTTTGAAAAATGTCATCATTTACAGGAGACCTTTTCGGTAAAGTAAGAGCACTGTTTATGTAAAAGCAACATAAACATAAAAAAAAACAATAACACTAAACAATATGCGTTTGATTTGAAGTTTCAAAATATTTCAAAGTAGAGCTTATCAGCATATTGCCCCCATGTTTTTGTCCACTAAAAAATCCAACAATGACTAATGAACAGTAGCTAACAGCCGACATCAAGCGCTACATATGGCACCCACCAAGAAATGCAGTTTGACAGGGATGACTTTCACTTTCTGAGATGCCTGACGTAAGACAAGCACTGGTATTGTAGTGTTTTAAGACCATAGTTTGCCACAATTTCCTGGTGGAAAAGCTCTTAGCAGTAATTGCTTGAACATTTGTTCCAGGTCAGGTGGTTAAGTGTGAATAATGATGTGTCAAAGTTGTACAGTCATGCCGTCAATAGAGCAATTACCACTTAGCCAGAGATTATTAAGAGACAAAAGCACATTATCCTGTACGAAAAACACAATAACAAAGAAATTGGGTCATAAAAACAGAGGCAGCATTTTCCCGACATTTCCAAGTAAGTGCATCCAAGAGAATAGTTGGTGAAATTATTGCCTACAAAAAAACAACTCTTGCTGGTGGTGTTTATACTCTGTCTTCAATTAATTTTGAAATTTTTATCCTTATTTTCAAAAGAAAGAGAAAAAAAGGACAACACTGAACATGGTATTTTACCGTATAAGCCAACACCAATTTAAACAAAAACAGGAAAAAACTAAGAACTAAGAAAAGCTTGCCCTCCTCAGTTATAATGTTCATCACAGTTGCTCCATTTGTCCATTGTATTTTCAATAAAAAAACACACTGACTTTCAAGGGGGCTGTTGTAATTAAGAGGGAAAATGGCACAATTAAAATAGTCTAGGGGAGAGAGCTTCTTCTTGACACACAGGTGACAAGTACAGAGTGTCTTACATATTCATAAAAAATACGTATGATAATTATTTTTTAAAGGCTTTCCTCCCTCTTCGCTCTTAGAGTAGATGAGAGAGGCCTCACAGGGCTACTTGATCGACCACAATACTGGCCAGCAGCAGCAGGGAGTTGAGATAATTGAGTTGGAATTGGTTTCCCAGGACAATGAAACTTTGTTCCTTACAATTAGGGCTTCACAGCCATTTCAGAGCAGTGTTTCATGTAGGTTGTTAAAAAGAGAGCAAGACTGGTAGGAATCTTTGGTCCCTGACCGTTACTTGGTTATTAATGTAAGGACGAGAGTGAGACGGTCATGGAACCCCACGATCCACAAAGTCCCTTGCTTTCTCTTTCTAAGTGTGACGCTTCTACACACACATACACACACACACACGGTTACAGGACACTTATTGAGCAGCTATTACAAATTTATCTATATTATTGAATCATGGCACAACAATGAATATTTTAGAAATGTATTCTGTATTCAGTGAAATATGAATGAATCTAACTATCAACATATCAATTATAAAATGTATCAGAATATTTTTGCATGCGGGATTTGTTTTTTTTTTTACTTGTTCACCATCCTGAGCAGAAAATACTAAAATGTGAATGTAGATGTATTTGAATATGTTTTATTTAAAATATATATAATCATTAAAAAATCTCTTGAATTGACAATTCCTTCAAATGCTATTAGCAAACTAGAAAATTCAGTAAATGATTGGTAGGTAAACGTCATAATCACTTCATGGAACTTTAATTTTCATTAAACTTGTGAGTAACAAAAACACACAACCAAACCACCATCTAAACTATAAAATGATGTTGATCACACAGGAAAAGTGGTTTCTCCAGGGGATATGGGCTGTGCTATGACATCACGGTCTGTGCCTAACTCACCCCATGATCTGCACTCACTTCACAGTCCACAGCTACATGACCTCCACGATCCTGCAGTCATACCAACCTTCACACACATATTATGAGGGACTAGGCTGCTCATCCTCTCATATTTTCTTTCTCCTCATATTCTCTCTCTCTTTCTCTCTAGACTTAAGTGTCCATTCTTTGCTTTGTGATGCTCTGTCAGAGCCAATTTAGTCAGCTGGGTTGCACTCTAGCTGCAGAGTCCCGCGTCCAAGTCCGAATTGGAGGACGAGGCGGGGGAACAAACGGGCATCCAGCAGAGGGCTGGGCGGCACAATGGCCTGTGTATGGCTGAAGCTGCTGGAGAGTCCATTTCTGGGGCATGGACAGCATGACATTTCTTCTGCTATTAAATGAGGATAATTGGCCTTTGTTAAAAGAAAGACCAACAGAATTAAAGTAAGAAGAAGATTAAAGTGAGGCAGAATGGGTGAGCAATTGTGAGAAGAAAAAAGATTTAGGGTAGTGTTGGGTAGACACTGAATTGGTGGGGTTTTGGAAGGAATTCACAAAAAGGGGTTACCAAGCACTAGTGTTCTGGCCTGTTGCTAGGGTGAGAAAAGAAAAATTGGAGACAGTGGGGGAGAGGCAGTTGATTGGCTAGAAGAAGGGTGTGGGTGGAGCTTCCCATGGAGCAGGAAATAATGAGCATACAGAAAAAGACAGCGAAAGAAAGAAGGGAAAAGAAAAAAAGAAAATGGCATTCAAAGTGCCATTTGAATTTAGCAAAGATCTTGATCTTTAACTGAAGGCTCAAATTGAAGGGAGAATTAAAATCGTCAAAATAAGTCTAACATGCAGAAAATCAGGCAACTTGAAATACCTTTTTGCATACACTACTGTCACAGGAGACTAAGTAGGGAGTAAGGACAAAAAAAATAAACATAAAGTAATCATTTTCAACGTTTGTGACATCTGTTTTGTGACTAAACTTAAAATTATTTTCAGTTCTCTTGAAGGCATATTTTAGCACAAGCATCACCACATTGACGGTGCCCACTTCAACATTTTTGGAAGACGAGAAAAAGGAATGACAAACATGCTATTAGCATAATTGATTTTCCATGCATTCCTTATTAATTAATATCACATCTGCACATGTTGTAGCCTAGTCAGAGGTGCACTGCAGGGGGTCCAATCAGAACTGCACTGATAAAAAGAAGAAAAGGGAAACATGAAAGAAAATATTCTGCCATTAATACTAAAAAAATGAGGCTGATAAAATGAAGCTGCACCTTAGAAGGAAAAAATGCAAGATAATATTTGTATTTGTTTGAAAAACGAGCAAGGTACAACCATACTTCACACTATATTGTAACTGTAATTGACAGAGGTAGTGACCTGCAGATGACTTTACTCATTACTATTTTTAACAGCATAAAACACTTTACCTAGCTCAATTAGTCACGTTGTGTCCGTTACGCTGTCATGCACAAACCAACAAATTCTAATTAGGTTCAGGACATTTCCTGAATAGTTTGTGCCTCTGTGATATGTTTGGTGTTTCTGCCTGAGTATGAGGAACTGTGTATTTGTGTGTAGTCATAGATATCCCATCGCTCTGCATCCATACATCACTCTAATGTGAACTTTTGACACTGCTCATGATAGACTGGTTACGTATCCAAAGCCAGAGCACGCAATTACCTCAGATTCGCTCGTGTGGAGTGGAGAACACAATCAAAAATAATGACTCCCTGTTCTGTCGACATTTGCATAATAATAATATCACTGTCTTAAATGAGTCGCTAAAGAAACTATTTTTCTTTGTCTCGCTGACAATGAAGTTGGGAGGGGTGGGGATGGTGAATGGGGTGGGGAGTGGATTTCCCTCAATTTTGCATTGCAACCAAATGTACAGTATTCATTTCAGGGTGAGAGTTACACCCATATGTGTGCATGTGCACCCACACGTGGGTGTGCATGCATGCACACATCACACACACACACACGTGCGCACACATGCACACACACACACAAACACACACAAAAAACAGCATGCTGTCTAACATATGTGCCTACACATAGACACACTCAAGTACATGTACATAGTGACACAAATACTGCACAATATGGCTGATTTGGATGTGTGTGGGTCTGGATGCATCTCCAGTCAGTGGGGACGCCTTTCCGTGAGCCAGTGGTCTGTGTCCTTTCTGTCCTCATGTCTCTGGACTCAGCCCCTAAGAACTGGCAAAAAAAGAGCATAGGCAGGATACCTCCAGCCACATAATGCATGACCACTCTGGCACAAAATGTATTCATGACTGTTGTGGTGTGCAGAGCCATGTGGGCTGGATGGGCTTACAAATGGGGGGGGTGGGTAGGATCTGTAGGATCTGTAGCCTAGGCCAACAGTGACAGATGAGCCTGCCACACTGCTGGACAGGTAATACAGCACTCTGGGAAAACAGCTAAATAAATACACTCAGGAGTAAATGAAGGGGATGGGGGTGGGAACACAGGGAAGTGTACGTGATCGCCCATGAAGTGCTCATGCATTCACAGACCCGAGAGGCCCTTTCATCTGCTCAATACCCTTGAGAGTACAGACACTAATATATGCTGATCTATACCGCACTTATTCTTTTATATATATAAACACTGTTAATATAACACTGAAATGCCAAAGCAGGTGAGCAGTAAGGGTAATACTGTGTGAATGCCCTCTTCCACACATCCATTTCATTTGATACATGAAATCACAGTACACTCACACTGAGATGTAATGCTAATAAAGTGCATAATCAAGTCTCGACCGCTGGTATGTTAAGCTGTGAAGAGGCAGCACGTGTACAATACATAAAGCACTTTTCAATTTGCCCAAGTTGAACAGTTCCAATGGAACACAATCCACACTGTGTGGTCCAGTGTCGTGCTTATTTTCTGGTTGGATGACAAAAAGGAATGAGGCAAATGTTGGGAAGAAACCCCTTTCTTCTCAGTCTAATACAGTTCAGTGTGTCTCCTCTGATGTTACCTCATGGCCATGTCCTGTCCATGTCCCTATATGAGCCTCCCACAATGCCTTCCGCTCTTTCAGGGCCCCTGGTCCCTCTTGTGTTTGTGTGCTGAGCGTGGCACCACTGCTCCTGCACTGCCTTTGGTCTGCTGACCTCCCCTGACTGATTGTGTGAGGGCTCAATTCTAAAGTAATGCGACTTTACACTGCTATGAACTGCTGTATTATGCGTTGTGTAATTACTGTATATATTTCTCACAGTTTTTGCTTTCAATAGTTAAGTAATCAGTAACCACTCACTTTTTTTATCACAAAAAGGCTCATCTGCCTATTTGTTATTTATTCATTCATTTTTTCTTTTTCATTCATACATTTTATTTAATATTATTTATCATCATAGCACAGCATTTTTCTCAAATGTTGAACATGTTCAACTGTGAATGGCTGAAATGCTGACTTTTAAAATGTTGGAATTCAGAAAATCAATGACATACTATATGACTAATAATGTCTATGAGAGAAATATTCTTGTGTTATTTGTGTCCAGATATTGTGTAATATGCATTGCCTCCATTAACCATATCCAATTATTTTTGTAATATCATTTGCCTGCCAATTCAAACAATTCGATTCAAACAGTTCTTCCTATGTGTGGGTATGCATTAGTGAAACTGTGTAAAACTTACTCTCATGCACCAGGTATTGGCTGTGCTTTTCCCAATTACATGCCATTGTGCAAATTACAAATTACAAAGAAGTCACACATTTGTTAGTACCACAAACTATTGCTGTGATGAGATCAGCTTGTGCTTTGTTCGTGTTCTATTATTAACATAATTAAATGTACATTGTCAATAAAGACAAATTGGCAGTGAGGATCACAAAAAAGAGCCTGTCAGCTTGACCTTGTGAAATATTGTATCGATTGTCTCCTCTCAATGGACATTCCTGTCCACTTCTCCACAGTTGAGAAGTGGAGAATGTCTTATGTCTTCTTGATGCAGCCCACTCAAGAGTATATAGTGCCACCACATTCAGAATTTATTCCAATAAAGCTACAAGCTTGCCAGCTACTAGTTTCTTATGGAGCTGGTACACCAAATAGATTATAGCTTTAGATACTCAAAGGGAGAGTCTGCACTTCTTGTACATCACTAACTCTCCATCCTGGGGCTGCCACTAATGATTATTTTTATAATCAATCAATATACCAATTATTTCCTTGATTAATTGTATAATTAATTGTTTGATCTATAAAATGGGTAAAGGCCCAAGACCCAAAATGATGTCCACAAATGTATTGTTTCTTGTATTTGGTCATCAAATATATTTAATTCACAGAGTATGTAAAGTAGCAAATATTCATATGTAACAGACTGCAGTCTGAGTATTTTGGGCTATTTTCTTTTAAAATATGACTATGAATACTATTCATGAATATGACCCGATTAATCGATAGTTGTCGATTAATCTAATAATTGGTCAATCCTGGCTTAATTGTGACAGCCCTATTCCATTCATTAAATAACGAGTTGTAACTCATTTGAAATCAAGGGGTTTCCCTATTACACCCAATGTGACTAACACATATAGCTGCTACAGGTTGAAGCCAACAATCTCTAAACCAAAAATGAACTAAAAACGTTTTAAGTACATAAAAAATGTTCTCTTTTGGTAATATGAAGTCAGTTCTATGTTAATTTCCACCCACCCTCCTCTTAGTTCCAACATATGGTTCTCCTACCAGGATGAGATGCATCCATTGTCACCCTGTGATAACTGCAACCATGACAAGTGCAAGATGTCTTTTTCTGTGTGCCCAGCAATCTGATCATCAGAATGGGCCTGCTGTTTCAAAAAACATTCTATCTCACTTGGAGCAATCCATATTTAGCCTTATCAAAGTGGCAACATGTGTCTTTCTCCAAGACAATGAGAAAGAGAATTTGAAATAAAGTATAGAGGCAGCCTTGTGTCAACATCTCAGGCAAATCTTATGATGAAGATATTCCAGAGACAGTATTGTGCATGCTTTAAAATCAGTGATTTTTCTCAGTTTGACAGACAATGGAATAATCGAAAGTTACCTTTTGCTATGGGAAACACGTTTGTTGCTTAGTTACCAATGTAACCATGATGCCCCTGAAATGTAGTAGTGGACTGCAGTTCATAGCCTGAGGATATCACCCAGAGTACCTAGGGCGTTGCTGTCAAAAGCATCGCCAACCACTCTCTGCTTGAAGACACCCCACAGAGAGAAACTGTGGTCTGAAGTGATCATGTGTCCATGTGTCCATACCCTGATCACTGCACTGCGGTTCTGCCCGCTGTTCTGGTACCAGCAGCTGCACTGAGGTGGAGCGTTGCCGTCGCTTTGTCAACTGTTGAGGCAGCTGGTTCATCTTCGCCTGACTACCAGGATAATGTGTCCTAGACCTTTGAGAAATTAGGTTTCCAAGAACTGCCTAAAAACTTCATGGCTCCCATGATCCAACCAAATGCGCCCATGACAGTTACAGAGCAACTCAGTCGAGGCACCCTCAGCTGCAACAGATTGAGCCATATGTGTCGCTGCATGGGGACCAGAAACCCCATGGCGCTGTCCTGAGATTGGACATTTTGTGAGACGATGGGCTAAGTCCTTCATTGTCTTTGGAATTTTTTGACATGTGGCTTAGGCTTAGGCATTGGCTTAGTTGTTCCAGCAGGCCAGGTTAACCTGATGATGATATCCTTAAGAATGGGTATGAGTCAGTCTGTTTATATCTGGCTGCTATAAACACTGACTGAGGTGACAAAAGAAGGACTCAAATGCAGGAAGACCATATCCATTATAACTTGTGGTGTGTGGATAGCCATGATGTAAGAATTTACACCTTCCACTGATTCCCAGTTAGCAAAGTCATGGACCCTTGACTGAACATTCATATTAAAACAGACTGGTTGCTGCTTTATGGGAAGAAGTTCACAGGATGTGAGGAGGTACACATGCTAAGTGGGATCTCCTTTTTTAGTGCAGCATGACAATGATGAGGACAGCAAAATGCTTCAGTATTCCAGACAGGCAAGAAGCAACATGGGCATGCTTCAATGTTCAGTCAAGAGGACTCTGATGCTACATTATTCATTACTCCATTGCTCCTGTCCAACAGCCGACTACCGTCTTTAACAAGACTCCTGTTTTGCTCAGTGTCAGATCTTCTGCAGCTTTTTCTTCTATTGACTTGCTTATGTATTATTGCACACTGATTCTAGTAGCCAAGTGCATAAAAATGGGTTGATGACGGGTGTTTAAGCCAGAGCTGAAATAAGAACTGCCCTATTGAAAGTGGACCATTCCTTTGAGGATTAAATTGTTTAATTCTCTTGTCTCCTGATATGAGTTCTTCTGGTTGACTAAATATTCCACAAATAGTCCACATTATATTAATCACTTTGGAGTTGCTCAGGCTTTCATGCAGAATCTAACAGAAAAATATAAATAAAATTCTACAGGGAACAGGCATATGGGGACAGCTACTGAACTAAAGCAGCTGGTGACCACAAGCTCTGTACCAGTAGTAACAGATCCCATAGCTAGCTGGCTGACTAGCTGTGAATAAACATTTAAGGTAAACTTTGAAGATGGGTTTACCTATAGAACACAATCAACTACTCATAATAAAAGGCTTGCCATAATGATTGAAATTAAATATGAAACGCTGCTACAAATGCTACATATTAGCCTGGAAGAGGTACAATGTAGCATAAATGCTGAAAGAAAGTGAATAGGAAGACAACAGTGTGATGTTACTCTGTTTCTGAGGCTGGAGGACAAAGTTTTTAACTGGTGTTCAAATGAACAGCATGTGTCACCTTTTGTAAGGTTGTGTTTACATTTATTTTACAAATAATAAACGAATTTCTTTACATTCACTTCACCCTCATTTTATTATCGCTGAAGAGTTCCAGATTATAACCTTTTGAATGGACGTTTTTAGTTAGATGAAATACTTAAAAATGTCAAGGTTTAACAGACTGCCCCTAAGTGCCTCAGTCCTCAGGTATTGTTATAGCAACTAAATGATCTCAAACAGGCCACTCTTGACTAGATGTCTACAGTATGGCCTGTGAGGTAGTGCTGAGTTTTGAGCTCTGAGAGACTGATTAGAGGATAAATGTCCCCTTCCAGGAGCCAGCAGTCTCTGGAATGCAGCAGGTATGCTCACAGTGGCGCAGTGTCTCCCAGGTAGTTCAGAAGGCCCCAAACCACCCCTCTGGTCCCCTTCTTACAACCCTGGCACCCCCAAGGAACTGCAAATGCTAACAAGATAATGCCATCAAAAGGCATGCTGTAAGACAACTAGCGTGGCAGGATTCAGCAGTGCTCCAGCCTCAGATGTTCTAGAGGTGTGTCATTTTCAGTTGCCTCATTTCACCTGAGCTGTGCTAAATGTCCCCTATTTGATGTGCAAATGAAAGCAAAAGCTGGCAAATGTTACATTTTGAGTGCCCTCTTTAGCTTGGTGGGGGCCCAGAATGAAAAAACAAGAGGTGATTCTGAATATTTGTTCTGAAATTTCTGCGGAAGGGTACTGCAGGAATCACTTGTGGGGATTTTTAGTGGATGGCATAAGGCAGGTAGAGAATAAAGTGTCTGTGTTGTATGTTATTATTTCTTGCACTTTGTGTATTTGTTTTCCCCCTTTCTGTAGTTGTTTATTTATGCTTATACCACTGCCTGGTTGAGTTTCCTATTATGATGCAATTTTTAGAAGGTGCGTTATGTAAGGGATGATGTTCTGTGAGACGATCATTATCGTGGAATAAGTCCCAACAGAGTGATGCAGGAGCCCAACATGTAGCAGAGGGCTCTTGAATCACTTTGAAGGGGTTTATTCCATGATAATGACCACTCGCAGAATGCTATCCCACTTATTACACTTCTACCTATTGAAGATATCAATAACATGACAATGAAGCATTGCTTGTCATTACTTTCATAGTATTTTTAATTATTATGCAAAAAAACGTAGTCCATTAACTGACAAATCAGTTGACTGGTTATGGCAACATTCTTTTTCACTTTATACACGCTTTACATACCAACGATGGTCCCATTGAAGTTAATGGAGCATTCTACAGCATTATAAAACGCTGTTTAATAAGGGATAATATATTGTCTGATGGTCATTATGAGAAAATAAGTCCCGACAGGACTAACTGGAAAAACAAAACCTGTTGCCATTGACAGCAGTGATTATATTTCCGCATCGGTCATTACACAGATAAAATTGCCCATGTCAGGCCCATGCATGCAATTGCTGTTTCATTGAACAGCATTGTGGTAAGTTAATGAATAAGTCAATGTTTGTATTTCTTTCTATTGTTTGTAATTCTACAAACAGTTTTAGCGATCAAAAAGTGGGATTTCTGCCAGCACATGTCCATAACACAGGGGTGGCACCTGTGGAATAATAAGCAGGACAATGAACCCCACAGCAATCGTGTATCAGAAAATAATGCATTTAATGTGTAAATCTAAAGGTCACCACCTTGAACATGTATTATCTTCTGAATGCTGTCATTCATTACCCCTTACTTTTTAGATCTCTTTTGAAACTATTAACTCTGGTGTTGGTCACTGTTGACACAATAAAGGCTCCAAATGTTTTAAATGCTATATTGCTATATTATTGGCTTTATAAATGAAATTTTACTGCATTTGCAGGTTAATGAAGGCACAAATAAGTGTAACTTCACTAAGACGGAAAAACATGTTACAATAAGGTTAAGTTTGGAATTGCTTTAAAATATACTACTTAAACAAATAGATCTCAACATCTTTTCCAAATCTTTTTGAAATACAGGCATGTTAGAGTACCAGGGATGGTAGAGTACTGCACTCTATTTTGTAGAACTTTTAGGATAGGAAACATGCCATAGACTGCAAAACAAAGATGTAAAAGAACAATGAATAAAGATGAAAAGAAGATGATTAAGAGGGGGCACTTGTCCTTGTTATTGCTGGGGGTTATTTGTGAAACAGTGACTGCTGGTTTGAACATTGAAGCTCTTAAGTAAATGGTTCAGAAAGTGTTCCAGAGCATTTTAAGGGGCTTTTCTGGTGGCACTGAGAGGTCCCATGGGGAGATGTCACACCTGCTGCTTCCAGTGACGTGCACCAGGGATGCTATGGACATAACCACGGTTATAATTTAGACACTGACTGTTGTCAGCATGCACAGTGCACACACTTGGAAACGATTTCCTGGTGAAGATGAAAGTGGGTTAAAACAGACATTCGATATGCCATATTTTATTCTGACACTTTGTAGTGTGTAGTATTTTAGGTAGAAAACAACACTGTCGTGTATCTACATTCCTGAACCAAAACAACAAAGGTAGCATTTTCTCTAAATGCTTTTATCTACATTTGATCTAAATGCTATTGCAGCTACTGGAGCAACTACTGTGTCTGTGTTATTCCGTGTATGTGTGTGTGTGTGTGTGTGTGTGTGTGTGTGTGTGTGTGTGTGTGAGAGAGAGAGAGAGAGAGATGTCCCTTATCCTTTACAGATGAGAAAAGGTCTGGTGACCCAGCACCAAAATCTTGAGCTTGTAAGAATGGTTGTTTTTTTTTTCAATTTTATAAAAGCTTCTTGCTCATTCATACAAAACCACTCAGTGACACCGAACCACAGAAGAGAATGTCTACTCAGGTCACTTAAAAGCAATTACTCTTGCACTGTGTGAATGAGTATGTCGTTTTCCCTGGGGAGAAAGAGAAGACATAAAAAGACAGCTTTGCATAACTACATTTGCAGAGCTGTTGCCACAGAAACTAATAGAAAACTGCTTGAAATGGAGAAAAAGTGTGCCTTTTTTTAAAATATATTTTTCATGTTTTTTTTTTTTATTTTTTAGAACATCTTGATCAAGCAATTTTTTGTATTTTAATTTAAGGGTGCTGCGTTATGAACACAACAAAATAAAACTGTATATGTATACACACCCATATGTCAACCCTCTTTCTGCATTTACGTACACACACACTGTGAGTGCTGCAAGGAGGCTGAGGTGAGATGTGTGTGTCTCCGAGTGATTCTCCCTTCTCAACCTCTCTGACTCCTCTCTATCCTTCAGGCCAAAGGCAACCCTGTGGTGAAGAGAGGGATCAGGAAGCAAAGGAAGAGGAGAGGAGTTCTAAGAGGGATGGTGCAGGGGTGGGGTATAGGCGGGGTGGGTGGGTGTTGGGGTTGTAAAAGCTGACTGAATTTTTTTTAAGGGAGTTCAACCCTTAAGCAAATCTCCATGACTTCCCAAACAACTGTTTGGACACTAAGTGATTGTTGCACTGCAGAGTTAGCCTGGTGAGCTGAAGTCATCAGACATAAATCAGACTATCATAGACCAATGATGGAAGCCCCACCACACACACACACTCACACACACCAAGAATGCATAGCTACAAGAGCAAAAGCATGTGCTACAGCGTTAAAATTAGACTTTGCCTGAGGCTTGGGTGCATTTGTAGTGTTTGTGTTTGTAGTACGGCTCAGAAGAGAAAAAAAAGTATAAACTGGGTCAGTCCTTCAAAATGGCTGTTGCCAAGCACATCGACAGGATCAACAGTGGAACTGTGTCATAGCAATGGGGAAATCCTATTGGCAGAGTACTATGAGGAACTCCATCACGACACGACTATCCCGAGAGCTGTGAATTATGCTTAGAACAGAAGGCAGGAGGGGAGGATGAAGGCGACACCATAGAAATAAGGGATTCCACATACTGAAAGAGAATGTAACAGAGAGAGAGAGACAGGGAGAGAACAGAGACAGAAAGAGATTGTTTTGAAGGAGAGGAGGAAAAATAAGTAATTTCCATAGAAAGAAAGGAAAAAGAGGCAGAAAATAGACAGATAAAAATTATAAAGATTATAACATTCAACACACACACACAGACACACACACACATACACATCTCCACCAAGTCGTAACTGTCATTCCAGAAAAAACGTCTGCACATCCTTATTCAGCCTAGATGATGACAAAGGAGAGTAAAAAACACAATGCCGAAATGCAGCGTCTTACCCTCTGCAGCCTGTAATAAAGACAGACACTCAGATGTGCTAACGAGATTAGGGTGACGCAGACCTGCAGTTCCACCTTTTCAGATAGCTCTCTATGCTAGTCATCTAGGATTATGAGACTGGAGAGGCCCGAGCAGAGCATCAGAGAGGCCAGGCTTACGGATAAATGAATCATCTCATCTGTCATGCAACTAGGTCTTTTTTTCCTAATCAAACACACCCACATGTTAGACAGCACCTCATTCTGTGAGAGCGTCTCGTTCTGCGTTTTAGTTTTTGGAAACATGGAATTATTTTTGTAAAGCCATGTTATGGAGGAATTAATAAGCAGTGGTGCAACTAAATGTGACCTCTTTTTTAACCAGTTCCTGCAGGGTGAAAAAGAGGGTGGGAGAAAGAATGAGAAAAGGATTAGCATTAAAACTAGCTAACTGGGTAGGAATTAACTCTCTCTCTCCCTCTTTCTCTTTCATCCAAAATTCTCAGTGGGTCATGTGGTTCCCGTGCTTAGATGCACGGTACCATATAAGTGCAATGGCACACACACACACACACAGTTTCGGCATTCTGGTGCCCAGTGCTGCCTCCACCTACAGCAGATGAATGCTGCAGCCGGTAGGCCCGGTAAATGGTGTGGTGGCAAAGGACATTTCACTTAAGCAAACTTCCAGGAGATAAAAAGAAGGTGACAGGGATTTTCATTTTGCCATTTTTTGTCTTTTCCTGTGCACTTCTACTAACCGACCTGCCTGAGACAGGCAACTCAAGCGCCTTGTCCAACCAGGCAGTTCTTCACTGTGCAGTCCCAGTGTCAGCAGTCCCTGAGGATGCATGTGCGTGTGTGTGTGTGTGTGTGTGTGTGTGTTTGCACACAGGGAGGGGCATGTGACAGAGGAGTGGTAGAAAGTAAAAAAGAAAGAGAGAGGGAGAGAGAGAGATAGAGAGAGAGGGAGGAGGGGGTGACATCCCCTGTGATAAATGATGAAGAGGAGTGACAGCGCTGGTGGACACAGGCTGCCGAGCGGCCACATCTCACTGGAGACCCACCACACCATATCTCAAGGAAAGAGGGACAGATGAGAGAGAGACACAGATAGAAAGAGTGAGAGATGTGCTGAGAAAGACCATAGGAGGCAGAGTGGTGGTGGTGAAGAGAGAGAGAGAGAGAAATAGAGAGAGACAGAGAGATGATACAGGCAACAAAATGAGAGCAAGAGAGAGCAAGAGACATGCTATCACAGAGTAGTGTGAAACAGACAGGGAAAGAGTCAGGCAAAGAGAGAGACAAAGAGAGCGCAAGAGCGAGAGACAGAGAGGAGAAGAGCAGCTTAAAGTGGTTGTAATGGGCATCCTCAGGAGGAGGGGTGGTGGCAGCCAGTTGGGGACGTGCGGTGGGAGATGTGGAGCGGAGCGTGGAACTGGAACTGAGCAGAGCGACACCAGCCCTCTGGCTCACCCCCATACCACACCCAACCCAGCAGGGTCTCCAAGAGCACACTCAGGCTGGGCACTCCTGTTTGATCTGATGCCTGTCCTCCATTCTCACCACACCACTTGTGTATGTAAGTGTGTGGGTGGATGTGAGTGTGTGTGTGTGTGTAATGTGTGTGCAATTGTGTGTACGAGCAAAGTGGCCAAGATTCTTTTGTCTATTCTTTTTTTTTCTTGCAGAGCACAATACATTTCCTCCACCTTCGATAGCTGGAGTCAATCTTGTCAACAGCATACCTTTGTAGACTCCTGTAGAGCTCTTAATTGGCTTGATTGATTAAAGGAATTAATTAAATCCTGTCCCAAATTAATCTTGTCCAGACGGCTGTAACCCATGAATTATTTGTGGCACAAATATGGTGGTGCAGATGCCTCCACCCAAACCAGCATGAAGAAGAGGTCACTTTGATACTTAGTTGAGAACTTTTCCTCAACACATATTCAATGTTCTTCCTCTCTGGCATTCAGCACTGATTAGCTACATGTCTTACTTTCTCTTATTATGCAAATAACATTTACATAAAACACACAACCAAAAGAAAAAGGTGAAAAAAGTGTGAAGTGATTTGCCAAAGCAGCAAGAGCTAATTAATAGCTGTGTTATACGGTGTGTACAGTGTGTGAAATGTGTCAAAGATGGTCCAATATAAAACAAATCATGCTGGCAGATAGAATAGGGTTCAGTCACATAATTTCAGATATTTTCAAATGTAAATTCAACAGCTTTATGAATGGGGGTTGTCATTGTTTGCACTGAGGCGTGTTCAATTTTGATTCTCTTTCTCTCCCTCTCTTTCTCTGCCTTGCACTTGGTGCATGAAGAGCACCGAGGACACACTAGAACAAGCTGAGTTCTACCCCCTCCCAACCCATATACACATGCACACACACACACACACTTGACCTCTTTGGCCTCCTTTTCACCACTGCGCCACACCATATCACACCTCTGCAAACACTCAGCATACACACTCTTCTTTTTTTGTTGGCCATGTTTCCACGAGTCCAAACCAGGTGAAGAAGACACCTGAATGCAGGAAGAATCACGAGAATGTGGGGGCTGATTAATCTAATAATAGTACTGGTTTTGTAGCTAATATATAACCTGTATTTGTATATTTCAGTGCAATTTAAAAGTATATAAAAATAAACCCATTCCTCAAATTTCTCAGAAAACCTTTCTGACAACTATCTTCACAATAAATATTAAAACCTGGTCTACAAAATGAGAATGAAAATAAATAATAATTAATACACAAATGTATCATTCTTATTGGCAAAAGTAGATTTTTCAATTCTGCTGAGAAAACATCAGCGCTACATAAAGTCATGCAAGTGATAGGGAATGAAAACAAATCTCTCGTATATTACAATTAAATATTCTTAATTTTAATTTTATACAGCCCAATTATATATTATGTGAATAATACTTAAAAAAGAGAGTTAGATGCTGCATTTCATGGTCCTATGTGGGACAACGTCCTGGAACACGTAAATAAAACTGATTGCATCCTCTGGTTTGCCAAATAATTTGTCCAGCTCTGCCTTCACAGTTCCTCCATCTCCATTCAGCCCTCAAAAGCTCTGCAGTGGCCATGGAGCAGTGGAGAGAGGCATTCAAGAGGTCCAGAACGCTTTAGATACATTGCAAACGGTGGGAGCTTCATCATTTCTGAAGCTGAAAGCAGCATGTCAGCTAACGTCATCTGATCAACAAAGAGTTCGGTAGAAGTTACACCAAACCGTGTGCAAAGAAATGTGAATACATAGCGGACAACATGCAGGCATTTAGGGAAAAGCCTGGATTGATTACTGCATCCTGCTTCCCTTTTTTTGTTATTTTTTTCTCTCTAAGGATGTAGATGCTTAGAGAGCATTTCTTTGTGAATGTTTTTTTGTTTTGTTTTCATTTCTCATTCTTTCTTGTTTTCCCCTTTGTAAGTGTGTGAGTATGTGTGTGTGTAATATCTAAATGTTTATAACTGGGGTGCTGGGGAGAATGACTGTTATAGAGAGAGACTGGACATGTTCTTGTCTCCTAATGGCCGCAAATAAATTGCTATGTAATTTGGCAAATATATATATATTTGATTAGATATAAAGCAAAACCCAAGTACAGGGTGCAAAACTTGAAAGGATGACGGAAATGTTATGACCAAAAATTACAGAACAAATGTGCTGAATGCCATACTCCCAACAGAGAACACTGTGTAGTCCCAAAGCAACATACACAGGAGGGTTGCTAGGAAACAGAAAGAACTTCTTTTGGTGAAAGCGACACACTGTTTCCCAGAACAGTCTTTTGTGCTACTATTTACTACTTCGCTTACAATTTATACATACATATCTGTCCAAAAGTCAACACAATTTGTGGCTCCATTCTGGCTGATGTGACCACTCTTTCAATCCACTTTTAAAAAGTGTAGCTCACTGAAACATGTGATCAGGACAAGCCCTGGCATCTCTCCTGCTGACAAAACTGCAATCCAAAGAGGGAACTAAGACGTGGAGTGACCAGGGACATGGTGGGGCTTGGCGGCATTGGGTGGCCATCACTAATTCAACAACTGCCATTCCACCAGTGGCAAGAAAGACCAGCATTACCATAGCCAGGTATTAATACAAGATGAGTGAGAGCCCAGCTGTGAGCATCTTAAGTACCCCTCGCTACACACACACATACACACAACTGCATGAGAGCTGCGTCGCTCCCTAAAATATAGCTGACACTCACTAATGACCCAGGGTGAGTGGGGCTGCACAGACAGGGGGCAGCAGTGCCCACATCTAACCTCCCGCAGAAACATGGGTCAGAGCTCCGGCATTTTAATTGGCTCTTTGACCCAGCATAATACCCAGATAAATTATATAAAGGGCAGCGACCCTCCGGCTCTGGAGGAATTGCTGGGTTAGACTGACCCAATTAAACTCTCAGCTGAGGAACAGCATGCTTGTTACCTGCAAACACACACACACACACACACAAACACACACAAAACACTGACTGTGCCCAGGTGTGAACCACACATGCTCAACATTGCATATGTACAAACACACATATGCATGCGAGCACACACACACACACACACACACACACACACACACACACACACACACACACACACACACACACTTACTAGATATCATGTTGGAGTACAGAGGCAAAACCGGTCATGTTGTAATGAAGCAAGGAAAGGTTTAAAAAATGCTAATTCTGACATTAAGCTGTGTGCCACGGTCCCGCACACAGACAGGTAGGACACGAGGAAAAGGAATCTCATCGGCCCTTGAAAGAAGCTTAGCGTGGGCTCGAGCCTGTGTGGGAGGAGGCCGAATGAAAGGCGCCATAGCCGGGGCAACTCTCCCTCTCAGGGGACAGATCAGGGCCTGGAATTTTTAAGAGCAGCACTTCCTTAAGAAGGGCCCATTATCGAAGTCTAAATACTGGGGCGGATAGTGGTGGACAGACCCCATGGGGACGAGTGCAGCAGCAGCAGCAACGTGAGTCCCACAGACAGAGCAAAGCCATCACTCGTTGTCCCCGGAGACGTGGGGAGTGGGGATGGAGATGAGGAGAGCAGGTTACAGAGGTGTGGCGGCAAGGGAAATCCATCCCCACACTGCACTACACTAAGAAAGAAGAACATACTTGCTCTTGCTGCTTTATTCTAATGAAGAGAGAGGAAGAGAGAGAAAGAGAGAAGGAGGGAGGGAGGGAAGGAGAGAGAAAGTATGAGTGAGAGATCAACAGATAAGAAGGAGCAAAGCTCTCAGCATGTTAAGAGTAGGGTACAAGGGTATGACCTTCACCAAATGCTGTTGTATGTTAGAGACACGTGAAAGCACACACACATGTACATGCACACGCACGCACACACACACACACACAAACACACACACATACAAACACACACCCAGTGTAACACCGACCTTTAGCGTAAACACCAACTTGACTGCTCACCTGCCACCCATCACATCCAATTTAGTCCAGAGTTGCTTCACACAAATACTGAGAGCCATAAAGAATGACTCACACCCACACATATACACAATGCTCATACACACTCACACAGACACAAACACACTAGAGGACACCTGTGAGGTTTCTCTTTTTAGATTGTAACAGATTTTTTTTTCCTCCTTTACAGTAAACAGGCACATGACAGACGGAAATATGACGAATGGCAGGCCCAAGCCAAAAACTGCCTCACCTGAAAACCAAATTCACAACCGACACAAATCTCCACTGATACACTGCAGGAATAACATAGGTCTTTGTTTCAATAGAAACAATACAGGTGAATTTAAAAAATGCAGGGATGGGTAAAGAGGTCTACTGGTGACCTCTAAAGGGTAACTTACTCACCTGATTGTCTCTTTACAAGATGTGATGTGGCTGAGAGAGTGCAGGTAGGATGTTAATGGCGGAGGAAAGAAGGGAGGGAGAGAGGAAGGGAGGGAGGGAGGAAGGGAGAACTCTTCGTTTTTTTTGGCGCAGTAGGGCGCAGGGACTGATTATTCTCAGTGTTGCGGCACACGCCTTATTATTTATTGATGGGCGCATGCTTTCAAATGCACCGTCACAGCAGTAGGTGGCAATGTGCTGTCACATTCAAAAAAGTGCCAGCCAAAGGAGAAGTCAGGGCAGCCCTGCCACTCGATTCACATGCTGTATGTTGAAAAATCATAAACATGCACACTCACACATACACACAGACACACACACACACACACACACATGCACGCGCACACACACACACACACACTCACACTCACACACACACACACACACACACACACACACTCACGCACACACTCATTCAAGTGTCCAAAAAACGCAGGCACATTTGATGAGGACAAACTGGGAAACTGGGTGCTGCAAGCAACCACTCACAACTCTACATGACAACACATTTGGCACAAAAATCATGGATGACAAAAAACTTTTCCATTGAAAAGCAAAAAAACAACAACAACAACAAAAAATACTGAGGTGTAAGTGTCATTTCTTGGCTTTGCTTTTTTCCCTGATGTGAACAGCTTGAGAGGGTAGTGGCTGATGTCCAGGTCTTTGTGGTGTTTTATGATTCAAAGCAGTGGGGATGCTCTGGTTTCCTATTAAAGCAACAGTGGCAGCACAAAGCCACAGGTAAGCTCTGGGGTTCGCCCTGATCCTCTACTTGGGATGGATGACATGCAACGCTGCGGCACCTTCTCCAGGCTGCCTGCCTCATATGCAAACCCAAATGTGCATCCGTAAGAGTGTAAACACACACGCGGATACACACACATACACACACATTCACAAAAATACATACAATTATAAAAGATTACACAGTTTACTCCCATTGTATAGTGTCCTCTAACACCTTGTGCAATACGTTACTGCTGTGTTCGTTCTGTTTGGGGAGCCCTGTGAGAAGTCATGGCTGCACCTGACAGTCAAGTTGGAGAGGAAGGGGTTAAATTTAATTAGGGTGTCTGCCCCCAGAGACAGAAAGAAAGGTATGGGAGAGAGAGGTAGAGAGGGAGAGAGAGAGTGAGTTGTACTGCATGAATTTCAGATTAGTGCGGGAGCTGCTCATGGCTGACTCTCGTGTTGGTGAGCCTGTGTGAGCTGGTGTGAGCTCTGGCCACCTAAGCCGGTTTGCACGCTCCGGCTCACCTGACCCATCTCGCTCTGGCTTCCCTGTGTTTGCAACGGGTGGAGAAGGGGCTCCTCGACAATAGTTCTGCTTTCTGTATAAAGCCAAGAGGGATGGAGGCAGATAACAGAATTCAATAGCAGGCAAGACAGGGGAGAGAGGAGGTGCAGAGGAGAATGAAAAGAGGACAACTACAGCACAGACAAGAGCCCAACACAACAAGAAGAGAGTGACCAAGGAGCAAAACAGGTGACCGAGGTGAAGAGTCAGGCGGAGGCCAGATGCGCCTTCATGTGTGGAAGAAGGGAAGGTAAGAGATGAGTGGAAAGAAGACGAGAAGGAGAGGAGCGAGGCGAGGTGGTGCGGAGCGAGAGGACAGATGGCCAGAGCCGCAGCGGAGAGGAGAGGATGGGAAGAGGGGGTGGCCACTGTGCTATTTGTTATGCATTGTTCCTGTGGCTGGGGCTGCTGTGCCGAGCCGTGCGCTCGGCTGCCGTGAGCAGATAGGAGCCACAGCCAGTGCCGGGGAGCACATTAGAGGCTTGTTTTGTTAGCGCCCCCCCGCTGTCTCGGAGCAGATCAAAGCCAAATGGGGAATGGGGGATGTGTTGCGTGCAGTAATCAGTGGCCCTCACCAGCAGCAGGGCTGGGCTCTCCCTCACCTTAGCCAATCTGGGGCCAACACCCCCCACTCACCCTCTCATCTCTCTGTTGGTCCATGATTCTCTCTATTCCTGACTGTGCCACCTTTTTTTTTTACTCCCTCTCTCTGTCTCACTGCCCTCCGTACGTCTTTTTCATTTTCGTCATCATACTTTCATTATAATATTCATCTCACTCTCCCACAAGCCTTGTCTGTCACTTTAAGTTGGCTAGTGGAAGTTCCCCATCTAAAGATTTGGTTTAGTCCTAATTAAGTCTTTCCTTTCATTGCCAAATCTATTCTTCTGGAGAGCAAGGGCGAAGGGGTGGGGGAGTGGGTGGGTTCAAACCATTTCCATGAATCCCCATTTCTTCAGGGGTACAATTCCATAATTAAACATTCCCCGCCATCAGGGAAAGCCATGGCCTGCTCATGACTAGCTTGGGAAGAGGGTTAGAGTATGAAAGGACAGTGGAAGAGGTGCTGTCTGGCAGAAACAGAGGATCTCTAATAAGGTGCCCAAGGGAAACACAACACAACATCCTGAGATCTGGGTTATGACACACACACACACGCGTGTGTGCGCGCACACACACACACACACACACACACACACACACACACACACACACACACACACACACACACACACATACACACAAACACTTAGATATGCAGACACACAAGTAATCATATTTCTCTCTTTCTCACTCTCCCCTCCTTGGAACAAACAGACACAGACACAGAGACATCAAAAAACACACACGCACACACACATTTACAGATGCAAACAGCCCTGCAAATGCACAAACGCACACATGTATGCAGACATAAATACACGTGATAAGAATAACATATTCAAAACATATACATACACACACACTACACACACACACACTGCAGAAGTGAGTCAGAGTGCGTTCTTTGTATGGCACACTTTTGTTGGCATTCTGGTACCACCCATACGCAGAGCACACGCTGGGACAGAGCATGTGCAAAACTGGCATCAAAACAGAGCTGGCTGACAGAGCTGAACTCTGATTTTTATTAAAAACCTGCTCGTCTGCGCAGCACCCTTACGCTAAAAATAAAACCAAATCAAAGGAATAACGTGATAAATAAATAAAGATAATACCAGCTCATTGAGGGAGAGCTCTCCAGCAGGAACACCCGACGATTCCCTCTATACGCCACGGCACTTCTCGGGATATAATTGGATCATTTACATGTTTAGGCACCATCCCACTCATTTTAGATGAGGGCGTTCTCTATGCACTTGCTCGCGGAATGGTACATTTCACTTTGCAGACGTCATGAAATCGGACAATAAAAGCCTACTTTCATGGCCTTTCTGGGCTAGAGGGACAATATTAAACTTCTAGTTTCTTGTCATTTAAAAAAAAAAAATTCTGCTGAGTGGGTCAGCACAAACTATACTGTCACATCCAGTGATAAGAAATAATACAGATATAACAAGAAAAAAAAAAAAGGAAAACAGAGGAAACTATTCTGCATGACCGATTATGAATTGCATCAACTCATCACAAATTTGTCTAATTGTTTACGATTATTTCCAGTGTCCAACAAGGCACTGTCTTAATTAGCTCCACTAGCTATCCAAAATAACTGATGACGTGCCACCACGGCTTTGGGTGACCTTACGTGGCCAGATGCAGATGTGTCCTCTCCTGGTGGAATTCTGCTTCACGGCCGACTGGAGTGAAAAACAAAAACAGCTTTTTCAAGATGCACCCTATTCCCGTGAGACCTGCAGTCAAATTTGGCTTCAGTTGTGGAGAGCACAATGGAGGTCTCATTGGGAAGCGTGTCTAAATTGTGTCTTCCAGTAAATTCACAAAGAAAAGTGCCACATAAAGTACATGTCTACATGCAAATGTACACCCAAAGATTGCTGCGTGCTTTACCAATGTTCTGTGTGAACAAACGTGCACACGGAAAACACACACACAGACACACGCACACACACATATATACACACAAGCGTGCGCACACACACACACAAAGGCTTACTAAAGCAGTCATTTTTCAAATTGATTAGTACATCCATATGACATTTTGTTTCATACTGCTTCATGTCTCCATCAGAGCCCCTAGGTGCTTAAATCAAGAGATGGTGGGCTTCAGACTGCATGAATCTTGAACTAGTGAAAAAAGCTAATGGAGATTTGGTGTTCGACTAAAAAATAAATAAATAAAACAAACAAGCAAATAAAGCATGCAAGACATCTACACATCTTTATCTTCTTTCAGTCTGTACTGTATACGTATATGACACACACAGATAAAAATGCATGAGAGAGTTTTGGGCCAGGAGTCCCTGGTGTTGTCCCCGAATCCCCCCGTGGGCCCTAATTGTTTAATTGCGGTGGCTCTAGCTGGTACTGTTTAATTGAGGTACTCATATGCATGGCCCAGTAGAATGGCAGGGTTATTGCAGGGCTGAGTCGCATCCTAATTGAAAGGTAGCTATAAAAGCTGTGGGTGTCCGGCCCGGTGCTGCCGGTAATTGGCCGCCTGCAGTGAACGGGGGTGTCTGACGGCTTAAAGCGGCGAGCCACAAGGACCAGCACTGAAAAAGCGGTGTACTGCACTAACTTGCTCTAACCCCTTCTGCTCTCACCACCACCTCCAGCACCCAGTTTTGTGCCCTGACTGACATAGATCCTCCTGTGATGCCAAGCCTCCACACGCATTCCTTTACCTTACCTGCACCAAACCCTACACCATAGATCCAGGCCGATCCAAGGTCAGCCTAAAAAGCTATGCGCCTGCAAGGCCACTGATGGGAAGGCATGAGCATGTTACCACAAAAATTAAAAACAAAACATAACAATAACAAAAATCTCTCTAGACCCCTCCCAAGCATTATCTAAGGTTGACTGCCCCCCTCCTCCAGGACCTCCACAAGGGAGGCTACCACTCTCCGTCTCTTGCCACCTGTGGCTCACTGACTGAGGAACCATGATGATTGATCAGGCTAGTCAATTATGGTGCTAATGTTTTCATCAATGGGCCACCGTCAAGGAGAGGAGAAATAAATATGACGCCCTCCCCCAGACCCGTCATTGGCGGGGTGGAAATTTATGACAAACGGCAGTGTAATTGGGAGGATGTGTAAACAGCGCCTAGTGATGAAGAAAAGGCTTGCCGATCAATAGCATTGAGCGTGGCCCAGCATTAAAACAGCCAGGGAAAGAGGAGAGGATGAGAGGAAGGGAGGATGGGGGTTGGGGTTTGCCACTGAGCCTCTCTTTGCCATGTACGAGAGAATGAGGGAATGAAACACGGGCTCAGTCATCGCGCGTGCAGACGATCACAGCATTAATGAGAAGCAATCAAATGAGCACATTACAGATTTAAATGACAGACATGGGACTGGATGCAGAGATGTGGGAGTGCAAGGGTGTTGGTGTGGGTGTTGGTGTGGGTGTGGGCATGGGCGTGGGCAGGTGGGTGTGCGTGTGTCTCCCTGATGGAGGAGAAGGAAACCAGCGTGGCAAATTTCAAACCAGGTGGGGCCCCACATGCTCTCTTAATTAAGGAAGTAAATGTCTAGGAGTCTGCAAAAACACACTGCAAGTGTGCACTAATGCATTAGGGGATCTAATGCAGGCAAACACAAACTGGGGGTCTATGTGTGCGAATACAATAAGCAAAGATTTCTTCTCCCATCTAGAATGCACACTGATAATTCATGGCCACATGATCAGAGTTTGCAAGAGATAAAAAAGGCAATATTGCATACACATACACCACATATGTGTACTTCAGGATCAATAAAGTATTGGGTATAAATGGAAAAAATACAATTCACAGTATGTTTGTGTATACTGTATCTAACCTGTCTCTGCTGTTGACAGTAGGGGCATCATGTGTCAGTGGTTTGATATGAGGGAGGGTGGTATGGCAGGTCTTTGAGGCCATGCTGTGACATCATGATGCTCTAGTCCTAGTAGGGGGGCCCCCATCTGGCCATGTTCCCTACTGGGAGAGCCATACTCTGTCACTCATCACACACCGTGTGTGTGTGTGTGTGTGTGTGTGTGTGTGTGTGTATGTGTGTGTCTGTTTGTGTAGGCTATGCATACACTTTATAAACAGTAATAGTTGATACAAACAAACACATACACACATCAAAACAGAAGCACATACTGAGCTTAACACATTCAGTACTTAAAAACAGGTTTTCCATTAGCTGCCAACCAGTTTTTACCAGTTTTATCTTGTTGATAAAAACATACAGTAAAATCTGCATAAACTCTTGTGTTTTGACAGCATGAGAGCTTCATACAAGCCAAAAGACTAGCTCTTATGGTTCAAAACATGATCCTAGACCTATAATTCAACTCTGAGGCAATGCATTAGTAATTTTTTTTGCACACAGCAAAATATATCTCTGGTGAAGAAAACTGCCATTGAAATGCACTTGTTTTACTATGGAACAATGTAACATCACTGTTGCAAAGCGACTCATCTTGAATGCAAACAAGGCGCAAACTGAAAACAAAAGAGAAGTACCTAGAAACGTGAGGCACTCAAAGTTAAAAACAGTTCAACTTTTAGGGTTGCATTTTTTTAAGCACTGGGTCATTGCTTAGTTGTCCATCATAACCCAAGTCAGGGAGTTAGATACTTAGCCAATCTATGACATCATAGCAACAAGATGTACACAATCAATCAACACATTTGAGGCTACTGAAATCCAAAAGTCCAGGAACAAAAAGTCTGTTTGGTCTGTGACATGCATGGAGAGTCCACTCTGAACCAGATGGGGGAAAATCATGGAAGAAAGAAAATGTTCTTCAGTCATCAGCCATCACAGAGCACTGAATGCACACACTTCCTCACATTTCCTGAGTCACTGCGGGGACAAAATACACTGTCTTTATTCTTCAACTTCTGATCACATTAAGTTGCCAAGCTACAAAGCTCCATCAAATGTTAAAATCTTAAAGTTAAATCTACAAGAATCTGTGTAGGCCTAAAAGAATACTTGAATTTCCAAATAGTCATTTGTAATTATTTGAACCATGAAATGTCACAATGCATATTGTCATGTTTTTGCATCATGATACAATAGTATGATACCATTAAGAATCATCAAATTGAAAAGTGATTTTTTTTATCAACCTAAATGTAGTCTATATTCACATTTGTAGAATGTAATGACATTAAAATGAGATGTGTAAATTCCATATTTATCTGCTAAAATACATTCTCTCAGACAACTGAAAGAAATACTGTAATTCTAAATCTGGAAACCCTGAATGAAATCCATCACATTCATAGTCAGGGCACTGTGTGCCACAAGCTTTGGTTGTAGTCTCAGGAGTGGGTTGAGGCTAGAAGAGAAAGCTTTCGGGGAACAGACAGGAACAAGAGAAAAGGGTAGCTGAGGAAGGCCAGATAACGGAGGTAATGGAGCTACAGAGAGCGAGGAGGGGTGACTGTTCACATCCCCTTGAGAAGAGGGCAAACTAGGATCAATAGACTGAATGTCCAAGTTCAGTGGATTGTAGAGCAGCAGTCTGGATATGGCAGTAAAGAAGCTCATTTTGCATGGATTGAGGTGATGACCTGACTGGAGGTACCGATGGCTACTTCTGAGTTTACTTTTAATGACAGGGGGGATCACATAGTGAAAATTTAACATTGGAAATTACTGGCAAAGCACAAGACAATACACTAGCTTTAAGATGATTAGTTGTTTTGTTTTGTTAATACCTTTGTTCTACATGGAATCTCAAAGGAACAATAAGTGAGCTGCTCTTTGTTTCTATCGCTCTCTTTTTCTCTCTTTCTCTCTCTGTACATCTCACACCCAAAATCACACCCACCAACATACACAAACATGCACACGCACACAAACACATACACACACATACAGGCAACACAAGACCCCACCCTGACATTAGTATTTCTCCAATGGATGCCACTTCGTTTTATTTCTTTTTCTTTTCTTTTTTTTTCCAGAGTGAAGCCCAAAAGTTTGGCTGGACAAAGGCGTCCTTTGAGAAGTCTTTATCTGCTGGAGCTGGCTGTGGGCTCAGAGAAGCCCTCCTGCCGCCCAACACAGCATGAGCCCCGCATCCCTCCTGCTTTGAAACCCCGCACTCTCTCCATCTCTCTCACCCGACTAAGAACAGAAGGAATGCTCAATATGAAAGGAAGGAATAAAAAAATTGACATAAAAACGCTCATAGACCATAGTGCTCTCTCTCACTTTCTCTCTCTCTCTCTTTCTCTTTCTTTCCCTCTCTCTCTCTCTATCATCAGCCCTATAACAATCTAAGACTTTTTTTTACTTCAGTCCGTCTCATCATATCCAATTAGTTCATGCAGTCGCACACACACACACAAACACACACACACACACACACTCACATAAGCCCTAAAAGAATGTACATTCTCATCCAGTCTCTTTAGGGTACGTTGACAACGGACAGTGAAAAAGAGACACACTCTGCTTGTTATTCCACCAGGTGTGTAATAAAGAGAATAAAGAGCTCAGGTAGACACCTCCGCGGGCAGAGGTGAGACAAAAGCAGAAGAGTGGAAATAAAGACAGGTGTGACTCCCGAGCTGCTGGAAGAGTGCAGTGACCCTCTGGAAAGCATGACCAAGTGAGAGTGAACTTGTAAATCAGAGAGAGAGAAAGCGAAAGACAGAAATAGATGTGTGTGTGTGTGTGCGCGTATGTGTGTGTATGTGGCGGGTGTGTGTTAAAGAGAGAGAGTGATTGTGAGTGCTTATGAGTAACTGTGTGTGTGTGTGTGTTCACGTGCGCGCACATGTCTGGGATTCTAAGTGAGTGTGTGTGTGTGTATGTGTATGAATGTATCTGTATCTGAATGGGAGCAAGTGGGAGGCGGACAGAGGGGCCGAGTCCTCACCGCTCCAACCTGCTATTGATTTCCTCTCGGCGGAGGCTCCGCTCAGTCTCCCCTCAACAGCCCATCAAACAGCATGGAGCCTTTAGTTCATTACTGCCGGAGCAGCCCGGGCCCCTCTCTGTTAATTTCAATGATTAATTTGTGTTGGGAAAACACCAGACTCCCATGCATTTTGCCCTTAATTAACAAATTGCGATATATTATTAACTTGTCGGTGAAAAGAAGGCTCCTCTGCATCATTTCCACAGCAGGAGGGCGAGCGTGCCGCTGCCTCTAACTGCGTTTTTGAAGTCGAACGCGGTATCATTTGTTTGTTTGCGTCTGTGTGTCCCCCCCCTTCAACCCGCGTTTTTCAATTTCGTGGCGCCTGATTAAATTATACTGCCTTTATGTCCCATTTTATTACAGGTGGGGGTAAATCAGATCCTTGTCTCAGGGTTTTTTGTCTCGTCAGCGAGCGGCAGTTTTGGTGTGCAACCCCAGCAGCGGGTGAGTCACGAGCGTGTTCCTTGGCGGAGCAGATCGGGTAGACAGGCAAAGCACTGGCCTGAGCAGAACGGGGTGGAAGCTGAACAGCAACGCCATCTGTGCCTCTTCATTCAATCTGTATGCAATATTTATTGATCCAAACTTCATTGAACTAATTAGACCCAATTACTGCACTTAGCACTGTCATTGATAATTCTGTTTCCCATTAAACGGATCTGCCATTCACTCGGATAATAGCCGACCTCCTCTTTGAACAGCTGCGTTAGCGATGCTTTATCCTATCTGCACACACGCGTATGCATGTGTGTGTGTGTGTGCATGTGTGTATACGTGTGTGTGTATGGCAGGGCAGTGACGAGCTAAAAATGACATCTAGTGATTTCAAAACGAACCCACTGAAGGTTTCAATAAAGCACGGTGAACCAAGAGCTTGACACCATTCTGAACACCACCACCAGCACACTCACCTGTATCCACAGCGCCCCTCAGAGGCAGCACACGACTCAGCAGGGATCCAGGGAAAGTGGGCCAGGGCCACAGACCACAGCAAAACTATAGCAAAAAGGGAAAAAAAAAAAAAAAAACAGGCCGGTATCCCCGTAAGTGGAGCTGACAGGTTTGAGATGTCTGAAATAAGGAACAGATCATGTAGCAGAGAAGGGGGAAAGGTTGCCCGGAGAAGTGCACTGCAGGTGTGACACCAGGAGCACAAAATGACAAGAGCTGGCTAAAAAAGAGGAGGAAGAAAGAGAGAGACACAGAGAGAGTGAGAGAGAAAAGAGAAAAGAAAAAGAAAATGATAAAATAGACCATGAGAGAGAGATGATGATGGAGAGAAAAAAAGACAGAGAGCAAAAGAGGTCCAAATACCCCGAAGAGCATGAAATCTAAAACATCGGCAAGCAAATGTCAAGTGGTCCACAGACAGAGTCATTTGGCTCTTCATGGCTTGTCTCCATAAAAATTAATCTAAATGCCAAAGAGAGAGAGAGTGAGAGAGAGAGAGCATGAAAGAGGGTGCGTCATTGCGAGAGGGTGTGTGTGTGTGTGTATGTGTGTGGGGGGGGTGTTGTCAGGCACCATCAAAGGACCAGCCATGGGGTTATCTCCAACACTCAGACTCACATGCAGCTGAGGGGATAAAATAAATTCAGATACCCATTCGACCCATAAGGAGACTCTTAGTGCCTATGTGTTCCTATGAGTGGCAGTGGTCTGAAGCGCCAGGAAAGAGATCAAAGCGGTGTGTAATTAGCATGTCTTCTGCACAGAAACGATCTCCATCTGATAAAGGCGAGAGGATTACTTTCACTTGGTGAATTGTACATGAACTTGGCCAGTCAGTGAAGTATGGCACAGTTCTACCTCATCTGATAATCATGTTCAACAAAGAGACAAATGCCAGTATGTATTAAGACTCATTACTGCACTGTAGTCAAATTTCCATCCATCACTCTACATGCTGTATGACATGTATTGATGAGATGTGTTACTCTTCTTTTTTTTCAACTATGACTATCCTATTTACTTGCTTTGTCACATGCACTAACTCAACAAAGATCTTCAGACATCACTTCCCTCCTCTTTGTCTTCAGTCAGTGACATGCTCATTTTGGTTCTCTCATCAAGCCACATGAATTTGTCACATGCACAATGCCATGTGCGCCAGTACTACTGCAGTGAGCAGACGCCTCTGTGCACTAGTCATGGATGGATGCTGAACTGCAGCAGCAGGTAAAGAACAACAGTAGCTCTGAAGCCTGTAGGCTAATTACAGTAATAAGTTAATTACTGGTAACTAAATTCGTTACAAATTACTGTGTAGTTACTTAATTCCTTATTCTATTTAATTACTTAATTCATTATTCTATTTACTAAATAGAGGGGACCTCACAGGCCTTTGTGGCTGGATGGCTTAATAGTGTTTGATCATGTACGGTCACTACCAGTGTCACAGGCAAGGCCCAACCACACACGTCACCCCTCATCCACATTCACAACACTAGTCTTCGTGTAGTAAATGGGGTATTAGGAGCAAAACAGGGAAGTGTGTTTTTGGTGACACTTTCTATGAACCTAATATTCATAAAGCATTATAAACCCATTTATAAAGAGTTATAATGGATTCATAAAGTCTTAACTAATGTTATAAATGTTCAATGTCAAATCTGTTCATGGCTGTACTTATAAGGCATTATGATGCTCTCTTACTCAATGGGTCGCAAAGCATTATAAAGCTTCACTTTGTTAATTATTCTTTTGTATGTCCAATTCCTGCACTAAATGCATACTCTAAGTACAGTGACAATTAAAAAAGTGGCATGTTACCTTCGTATCAAAAGGCCAAAGAAGCTTATAAGGCTTTGTGACAAGTTGCAAGGCTTATATGATATCATCACAATATCTTTTGAGTACAGTCATGAGAATGTATGTGTAAATGATATAAAAGTATAAAAGTTATGAATACTAATGTCAATAATTGAAGCTTTATGAATGCATTATAACCCTTTATGAATGAATACTGGGTTCATAGAAAGTTATTAGCAGTGCCAACCTCTGGGCACAGCTAGTGTGTATCCTATATAATAACTGTATGTATTGTCATGAGTCCTAACATGCTCTTTGGGTCTACACAGCTTACTCAGCTGTGTTTAGCTATCCCAAACACCAGTCAGGGCTCAAAAAGAAAAAAATAAACGTGTCTGTCTATTTGCCTGCTTGTCATAAAGAACTGCATCACTGAGGAAACCCAATCTGGGGAATATATTATACTTTTTGCTTTGACAAACACCTGGATGAAAATAATGAAAATGGCTGTGCTACTGCACCTGTCTGGACTCCAGAGCAACGTATGCCCTTCAACCAATTACACAGAACACTCTACTGTATGCAAGACGCAATGAATAGGAATAGAGAGACTTTCACCATATTTATGGTCTCCATATTTCTCCAACAACAAAAGTTATATCCTGTTTGATCTATTTGAAGCATGTCTTTTTGGTGTCCATTTTGGAAGGTATTGGGCAGAGTGTGTACGTACGCCTGACAACATGACAACTCAATGACCACAGAAGAAGCTTTAGAAAGATAATGAGAAAACTAGTGAGTGTGTGGTGTGTGTGCATGAGTCTGTGTGTGAGTCTGTGTGTGTGTGTGTGTGTGTGTGTGTGTGTGTGTGTGTGTGTGTGTGTGTGTGTGTGTGTGTGTGTGTGTGAGTGAGAGAGACAGGGTGTTGGTGTGAGACTTTACTGATAATAATGTGCAGACTCTATCTCATACTGTTCACCCTCCTGTTGGCCTATTATTCCAGAGCACAAAGCTTCAAAGCAGTGGCCATAGCCCACAGAGTGCACAGGCCACCACTCCTTAGTGTCCCCAATTGTAATGCTCCATTTTATACAGAATAGTGTGACAACCATTCCTTTATGACTGTAGGACAACAACTCAGCTTAGCAATCACAGAGGAGTCCAAAGAACTGGGCATGTAAAGGACTACACAATACACAATACAAAAAACAAGTATACATAGAACCTGAACTCATCTTCAATTACAAGGTGTACACAGACACACACACACACACACACACATACACCACTGCATAGGACAGAAAGTATAGTGCCTGTCAACCACACATACACACACACACACACACACGTGCATATACACAGTATCGCAAATAATATGAAGGATTACTCACAGTTTAGGAGTCACATGTACATGCTATTCTTCCCCCTGCAAAAAACAGAACACAGATTCAAAAAGCAATTACTAAAATATTTTTTAGACTGGTCACATAATATGCTCTGAATAATTTACTGCTTTACTCTTATTTTACAAAACAGTACAGAGAAAGTCAACATAAAAAAGTAAGTTTGGCTATGATAATGATGATGATGATGATGATGATGATGATGAAGAGGGCGATGATGAACATTTGCCATTGTGTGTGGAAATTAGGATGATATCATCAAGCCTGTCATCATTGCGTCTGCGGAGGCAGCTGAGCTCCATCAATGACCATGTGACTGGAGCAGCACTTGAAAGTGGGGCCATGATGGAGATGCTCTGAATGAAAAAGAGAAGAGCAGCCAGACTGGGCAAGAGAGCAGACGGAAAGAAACCAGCTGGAAATGGAGAGGGAACATAAGGAGGAACAAACAACACAGAAAAGGCCCACAAGGTCACAGATGACAGAAAACAGTTGCGGGTATTGAGAAAGCTCTCAAAAACACAGTGTAAAGAGCAAGAGTGGCGAGGAGGCAAAACTGAGCACACATGCACCACTGAGGACACATCAGTTAATATTGCGCAATTCCAGTTGCACACAAACAAGACACACAAAGCACATACAGTGCAGAATGTTACACAACTGGATGTGGTAGCTGCAACTGACTGTTCACACTGCAACAGTGTGTTCTTACTGAAGCACCATGACAGATAAGACAGGAATTTGACCTGATTAAAAACTTTTATTGGATCCAGCTGATTAAGGGTTAAAATTGTGTCAAAATCAGTGCCTGCCTAGCACAAGATACTGTCTATTTCCGCAGACTATGAGGTCTAACATCAATGGCATGCAGGGTCTTAAGCTCATTTATGTATGTATGTATGTATTTATTTATTTATTCATAAATACAGTGCACATTAAACAGTAAACATTTCTGTAAATGTAGGGTGGTGGTAGCATAGTGGTTAAGAAACCTGGCTAGCGTGGGTTCTAATCCCAGCTGCCACTGTTGTGCCCTTGAGCAAAGCACTTAACCCTAAGTTACTCTAGGGGAGACTGGCCCTGAACAATTGATACTTGACAAGTTGTAAGTTGCTTTGGATAAAAGCGTCTGCTAAATGCATAAATGTAATTGTGGCAGTGTAGTAGACTAATTTTCTACTGTAGTCCTCTGGCAAGATGTTTGATAACCTTAACTGATCAGTTATCCTTCAAGGCCAAGGTGCTAATTTAACACCATAAGAAAGACACTAAGCACAATCATCACTGGCTCAGATCTGTGCCACACACCGTATCTTTACTTTTAGTTTATGGACGAGACAATGATCCTACAGTCACACTTACTGGCAACTAGGCGATTTGAGCAGGCTATACTTGTGGCCAAGGAACCATTGCTAGCTCATACACCAACAGTGATTCGTTGGTAGTGCATCTGTTATCACCAACAATGAAATACTACAGGCTGTTCATTATACCCCAATAACGGGAAACCTTTGATGTAGATCTGGTAGACAAGTTTCATCACTGTTCCATATCAGTGCTCTTTAGAATGGCAACTATAACAACTGCAAGCAGCCTTGTGGATCTATTTTCCCACAAAGTGTTAAAAGCAGCTACGGTACCAAATGCTACAAACCAGCCATTTTTTTGTAGATTACTGAATAAAGAAAATAACATAAAAATAAATGTGGCAACCGGGCGATGAGTGAGATGAGGTGTCCCGATATACAGGCTTATGCCGCTGTGATGTTCTTAGACCCCGCCTCATCCATTATTCCCCTATATCAGGATACATCGGCAGCCATCATCCCTAACATCATGTGAACATGTCAGGTGAGGGGGGCTTAATTCACGCTTTGTAAAGAAGCCTAATCTGTGCTCTTAAGCAAGTCTTCTCTTGCACATAGGCAGTCACCAAGGAAACTACCCCCAGAGGTCAAATAGCTGCCACTGGAGACTAGAAAATCTCGCTCTCCACTGACCTAATTGAATTAGGGTCATCAGTGATTAGATGGCCTTTTGAGGCACCAGTGGATGAGTATTTTAATCAACCCCTGGCCACATCTTTCAGCATGGGCTTTGTCATTTTTTGGAGAATGATTACCATAAAGGACTGAATAAGGAAAGGGAAAGCAACAATAGCACTGTCTACATCCAAGTGAGAAAGAGGCACACTTTAAGTCTTTACTTTCACTCTTTAGTACATTTAAAATTATTTATAGTTATTTTATATATAGTTGTTTTCTTCTATAATGTCTTTTTCTTATATACACTTGAAATGTTCTTTATGATTCCACAAAAGTGTGTTTCTAAGTAATATTGATACATTTTAATATATTCTGGAAAATTGTGCTTCACATCAACTCATTTACACATGTAGCATTATTTAATACATTACACTGGAATACATTTATTTAAGTTTAGGGAAGCGCTTTAAATATGTGTCAGGTGTAATGTATTTTCACCCCATGTAATTTAAGGGCATTTTCTGGGAAATATACTACTGAAAATACTATACCTTGAAGCACCATATTTCAAGGATTAATTAAGTACACTGTTCTGGAGTACACTTTACAGGAATTAGGGAAAACGTTAATGACAGTAGTTTCCAATTTAATGTATTTTTACCTCATACACTAAGTACTTACTAAGTATACTTTAAAGCAGTATATTTCACACACTACTTTAATGCAGTATTCATGGATCTACTTTATTGGATACAGGAAAAATGTAATAAAAGTATCTTTTCAAGTCAATGTATTTTAGCATCATGCATTTTTAGTATATTTTGCTGTATCTGTATAAGCGTGATCTAGGGAGTAAGTCAAACACAAGCTGATGCAGAAAGTGAATAAAGAACTAGGGTAGCATGTAGTAGTTGGCCATTGTCACCGCAATTGGTTTATGTAAGTTGTGTTGGCCAGGCAGAACATTAAGCTTATAGAAAAAAAATAATACATTTAAATACATTTTATATATATATACATATATATATATATATATATATATATATATATATATATATATATGTGTGTGTGTGTGTGTGTGTGTGTGTGTGAAAAATCTGTCATATTTGAAATGTACACTAAAACTGTTCTGTGGCATACTGAGCACATACATTTAGGTTGTTTTACAGTGAGTTTTAAATGAAATGCCAGCACCCTTGCATTGCACTACAGTACATTTTGTACTTGTGCTGAAAAAGTACTACAAATAGTACTGAAATGCCCCCAAAAGTATCTTGAGTTGCCTTCAAGTGCTCTGTCTTTTCCAATTGGACATGCCTGAGCACAAACGGTGAATAAAGAAAACTGATTAAAATCAAAGAAAAGCCTTTCAGTTAAACAAAACATCTGAAAAAGAAATCTGAAAAGAATCAACTGCTTGTTATCACTTTAGTTGTGATGGTTCAAAGCTGACATATCATAAAGGCTTTGTTATTAGTAACGGCAGATCAAAATATAACTAATGAAGAAACTTTACAAGCATCAAGACATTATTTTTTGTTTTTTTGTAAGTGTGAAATGGATGTGAGAGACAAGTAGAGAAAGAGAGAGGGAGGAAGAGTAAACAGTAAAGGTCAACAATAAATCACTATCTGTAAATTGCCTGTAGTGTGACTACCATGACATCTCGCTGTGGCAGACCATACCAAATTGAGCTGGCCTTCAACCCTTTTTATTGGTCATGGCCACACCCTGGCTCAGAGTAAAGTGGGGGGAATGTGACTTAGGTCCACTTATTACCAACAACAGGCTCCATGGCTAATTGCAGAAGTGTCACAGCATAGACATTCAGAGCTGGGAACAGGCAAGGGGTAAAAAAAGAGTTTAATGCACAGAAAATGTGGAAAGTGAATGAGTCCACTCAGTCCCATTTGCTGCCCAGGTTTAGCCAGTTCTGGATAAATACTAAATAAACAAAAAATGTATTTAGAAAAATGATCCAGACTCCAGACAGTTAGTTATTTAGTTAGTTAGTTAAAAAATGCTGGTAAAACATTGTCATAGATTGTCAAGACAGCTTAGGCTACACACCTATTCAGATCTAAATCTCATTTACACTGCACTCAGTGTGCTGCAATCCTTCCATTTCTGAAATTACACAATTTGTCTGTTTTGCATCCCTCTCAGATGAATAAATGAATAAGTGGCCTTGATTTTGCTGCCTCTTTTAAAAAAGACCAACATGACCAACAGGAAGTCATTATTTTTTGTTTTCAACAGCTCTTTTACAATCACAGTTTCATCTCCCATCATGACACTAAATGACTACTCCTGACATCCTTACACAATTCACTATGCAGTATTAAACACAATTAAACAGTATTAAATCGGTTAAGGCCCAACTTCTTTACACACCTCACTATATGGACCAAATTCTCAGTGCTCCACAACTTGAAGACCAAACAGCTTTGGACACAGCTGAACACTGAAGTCTATAACCAAAAAGACTAGGTCTGACAAAAAGCAGTACACTGGAGCACTGGAGAGAAAGAATCTATTGAAACACGATGCTCCTTAAGAAATGAAATCTGCTAGAAAGGACACACAGCTTGTGCATGTGCATGTGTGTTTGGGGGGGGGGCAGGTGCGTTCTCTAAGGCCAACGTCTTTTTAGGTGCTTTATTGACTCCAGCGCCAGAGACAGGTGTGAGCTTGCACAGATTTCTGTACAGAGTCTATGGTGATGCAGCAGGAAAAGGAGTGTATGTGTGTGTGTGTGTGTGTGTGCCTGTGTCCATGTGTGTGTTCATATGTTGTGGGGGAGTGTTAATGGGTGTGTGTGAAGCAAGATCCCAATAAAAGCGTTGGGGTTTACAGTAACCCTATGACCTTTAAAAGGCACTCTATGGCACGGGCACAGCGGAGCCCACAGATATGCTGGGATTAAACTCCTTCATTATTAAAATCACACACAACAAGGCCGCTCTTCCACCCAAAGCCAGCCTCTCGCATGAGTTATCCAGCAGAAAGCTTCCTTTATTATTTCCACATATACAGTATCTATCAACAGACCATGCAAAACAATGCATTGCCATATTCAAAAAGTGTAAATTAATATTTTTGTTTGCAGTGGGTTGTACACAATTGAGCGGTTAGGTGGACTGACGCAGTTGCAGATAAAGAGATCAGGAGATGCCTGTAAATCATTTATAACATAACAGAGTCCAAATTATTGCAGGCTGATTGGAAATGTGTGAATTTGTGTAAACGTTCTGAAATTCAACACGCTGCCAAAGGTTCTCATTACATGTTATCACAACTGGTTGCTGAGGTTTCCTAGTGAACAACATGGTAGAGAAGCATGAGTATGTGTGTGTGTGTGTGTGTGTGTAAGTCCCTGATCCCTGCGAGAGTGGATAAAGGACATTGGACAAAGAGCTGTGATTATGACATAAACAAAATGCTGCTCTCATACTGTGTGTGTGTGTGTGAATGTGTAACTGTGTGTGTGTGTGTGTGTTTCTCCTGCAGAGACAGCCGTGGACCCCGTATTGTTGGGCTGTCCGTGGACTCTGGTTCCGGAGTGCTATCTGTGTGACAGGCGTGGTAAAGGGCCCACGCTGCACTGCGTCATCTCAGCTCTCCCCACCCTGCTGCACCATTGTCCTGCGTGACAGAGCTTTTGTCCCCCCAGCACCCCTCAACCCCACGCAGAGAAGAGGGCTCATCAGAGGGTGTGTGTGTGTGTGTGTGTGTGTGTGTGTGTGTGTGTGTGTGTGTGTGTGTGTGTGTGTGTGTATGGAGAGGTGGGAAGGTCGGGATTAGAGAGGCATTGATTTCAGTGGAACACCTCAGATGAAGTCTACCTCAAAGACCAAAGGAAGGCGCGATCATTATGGTCTCATGGTTCTTTAAAGAGGTCAAAGAAAGAAGTTGAGAGAGAAAGACAGAGAGAGAAAAATAGAAAGCGAGAGAATGAAGAATTAACACACTTTAGACAGTCCTTTATGTAGTATAGTGCCATCTCTAGCACTACGCAGACATAATACTGAAAAGTGTATGAGCTAGAAAAAGTTATACTGCAGACTCACAGACAGACTCACAGACAGACAGGGTGGTAAGTGTGGGCGTCCTCAGCCTTCAGAGAACTGGTGACACCAGGTCAGATGCTGCTGCACATCATGACCCTTTCTGGCCTGCACTTGCACTGACCTTCCCTGAGCTTCAACTCTTGATATAAACTATATGCCAAAAGTCAGCAGGGAGAAAACACACACACACACACACACGCACGCACGCACGCACACGCACACACACAGGTGAGTGTGGAGCTGACATCTGTGGCTGACGAAACAACGGGTGACATGGCTGGTGAAGGAACATGACTGAAATATTCCCTCTCTGTCAGAGCCAATCAGCAAACGGGACAGAGCAGTCTGTGTCTGTGCAGGTTGCAGCCAACCCCCTGGAAATGAGGCCTTGAGGCAGGGCTGTTTGAACATCAGAGGAAATGGGAATGGTTGGGTGAAGGGGTCAGAGCACATGTTTATGTGTGTGTGTGTGTGTGTGTGTGTGTGTGTGTGTGTGTGTGTGTGTGTGTGTGTGTGTGCGTGCGTGCGTGTGAAGGAAAATGCGTGTATGTGTAAATGTACATTTTTTTGTTTAATTGACACACAGCATTATTTAAAGCGACTTACAAGACCTAACATTCAGAACTACTACTGTACTTCGTAAAGCGCAGGTGGAAGGGCTTGCGTTGAAACACTAGCCAGGGTGTAATGAAGGCCATCAGACTTGCACCACCATTGGAGAAAAACAAGCGAGGAGTCTGGAGTACCACAGAGATGTATCTGTGTATCAGTCACGTGTCTCAGAGGCCTCACTGTGCTAGTGCATGCAGGATGTGGATATCTACTGTATGTACACAGTGTAAGTGTGGACTATCTTCTCAATGATGATGATATTTGTATTTGTTCTGTTTTGTATCTATATCCACACGTGCATTAGTGTGTGTATGCAATGTCACGTGTCTGCCTATGTGTCCTGTAAAAGTAAGAAAGTTATAGTTCATGGAGAGTGCTAATACTATGTGGTGTAGACACACCCCCACCTCCCCAAACACACACACACACACACATACACACACACACACACACACACACACAGACCCAGAAGCTGAGCAGATGTTGCCACTGCACTAGCCCTCAACTACTGCCCACCCTGATGGCCCACATAGTCTGCAGCCAAACCAGCAGGACCAGCAACCTCACAGCAGGACTTCTCCTATGGCCTCACCATTCACCCAGCCATCTGAACCACCCTGGCCAATCTGGGACACAGTTTACACTCGTATGCGTGCACAAACACACAAACACACACACACACACACACACACACACACACACACACGTGCACGCGCACACACACACATACACACAGAGAGACATGACATGTGAGTCAAAACCTGCTGAATGATTAATTGTGTTGGGGCTTTGAAGTGGAGTGTTTTATGAGTGCAACCTGCCAATCAAACAAGTGGCTACACATGTCTACATAGAGACACCTGCTAACATGTCTGTCTAGTTTCTCTCTTTCTTTATCCTTTCTTCTTTTTGTCACTGGGCAGAAACTGAATGCATTATCCGTTCAAGGACATATGCTGAGGTGAAAATGACATGGTTCTGGTATTTCCATCAGGAAGTGGCTAGGGCAATTTGTTAAATTACCTGACACATGGGAAGTGTAACCTACCAGTCTCCAGTACCAATTCAATTTCCAAAAGTATAAGGCAGTTACATTTTTTCCCATTGCTTTTTTTGAGCCAAGAGAATGAAAGCAATTATAAAGCCCCCTCTACTTTCCCTTCGAGACAGAATACTTACATCCCTGATGTGTGTGTGTGTGTGTGTGTGACTGTGTGGCTGTGAGGCTGTGTATGTGTGTGCGTGTGTGTATTGGGTGTTAGGCTGTTCCCTGGTGCTCATCTGATGAAGATGCCACTGGAGAGGAGGGATGAGTGAGACCGCATTGATCTGTCTTCCCTGACAGCATTTACAGAAACAGATGAGAGCCTTCCAGGCCGCTAGGACAGGAGTTATGATGCAGACTTATTAAAGAAAACATCCGGAGATACTTCACACTAATGATCTCCAGGTTGCATGGGCCTGTTTTATGCTTATAATTTGTATGCGAGATAGAGACAGAGAAAGAGAGGGAGGGAGTGTGTGTGTGGATATTATTTTTATTTGTTTTTCTATATGTTCAACTTACTTCACATAAAATTCAATAATTCAATAAAACTAGAAAGAGAGTGAACGCATGGTCAGAATAAGTATTTAAATCTATAGGTTCCAAAACCACAAACACTTCTCCCTTATCCTTTCATAGTGTCTCACTCTATCTTGATTACTCTCTCTCCCTACCTGTCTTGCTTTCTTACATTTACACCCCCCCCCCCCCATACACACACACAAAACAGCCACACGCGCACACACCAAACATTCAGGGCCCCACGCAAACACATTCATCTACACTAATGTGGCAAGTTAATGAAGTGAGGTGATTGACATTTTCTAGCGGCTGACGCACTTGAGCTCTCAAATGTGCAACACCCATCACTGGGGCCGCACAATCATTTTTTTCTGCTCGCTCCACCGCAAGAGCCCATCAATTCTGCACTCGGCCCATAGGGTAATGATTCTTCACCTGGCGGCACGTCACATCGCCGCTACTCACCTACACCCCCGCCTGTACGGCCCCCTGTGTGCCAGTCTGCTGTATGTGGGAGGCAGACGGCTACTGCGGGGTAGTCAAACAAATGGATTGTCTCCATATAGATTTTCTTTAAGCAGGTACAGTGTTTGTCTGTGTGTGTGTGTGTGTGTGTGTGTGTGTGTGAGTGAGTGAGTGAGTGAGTGAGTGAGTGAGTGAGTATGTAAGGCCCAAAGGTGAAAAAACAGGTGAGAAAAGAAGAGGGTTGAAAACAAGTCTGGGCATAATCTTCCATTTTCTTCCCATTGAGTGTTTTCAGATCGATTGCAAAGAGGGGAGGTGTTTGATTTCATGTGCAAAGACATAGAGTTCCCTGTTTTCAGTTGTTTGTGGGGTTTTTTTCTTTGTACAATATGTGTATATTCCACAAGCAGTTCCAAAAACCCTTGGGTAATTGTACTATGTACAACTGTGACAACTACAGTTCTTGGTATATGTGTGTGTTTCACTCCAGCTGATTTCTTATATCACTACAGGTGTCAGTCCAGGCTTTTGCTTTCTGTTATTGTTGGTGGCTGACCATGAAACCTTTCCCCCTCTCCAATCTCGACATAACAAGGCTCTGTATTTCAACTTTACGACCAGTTGTATATTGCACCACTCAATTGTTGCCCATGCCTAATTCATGGCTGAAAACAGGCAATGAACAAAGACAGATTAATAGCTGCTATGTTTTGTTTTATAGAACAATTTCATAAAAAATTTATTTCAGATTGCTACAAATGCAACATAAGAGCGCTACTAACAGGGCATATTTGATTTGCTGTGTTTGGCTTCATCCCGACATCTGCTTTGAACATTATACACAGTCAACCTCTGGATTCAACACACATGCACACACACACACACACACACACACACACATATATACATACAGACATATATATACACACTATACACTGAATAAAAACGGTGCTGTTGGCTGACCCTTTGCATTATAATTCAGGGAGTGAGCAAAATGTCCTGGGCTCCAGGTGCTGTGCGTCCAGCTGGCTCACAAGGTACTGCACTGCCTGCTGTATGGTCAGTAGCACAGAAAGAGCAGGCTTCCAGCTGGCACTGGGAAATTGATGTTTATTCTGTCCCTAAAATCACCTCAGAGTTCCTGACTTCTTTATTTTGGCAGACACTGGGTGACAACAACAAGTGCTGGGGAGAGAGAGAGATACAGAGAGAAAGGAAATAGGAGGGGGGAGGGAATAAAAAAAAGGGTGTTGAAATGCGCACAGGCTGAGGGACAGACAGACAGACAGACAGACAGACAGACAGACGCACTGACTGCAAGATAGGCAGACAAAGAAAAGAAAGGCAAAGATGGGGGAAAGAGGTTCAGAGTGAGAAAAACTGTGTGTGTGTGTGTGTGTGTGTGTGTGTGTGTGTGTGTGTGTGTGTGTGAGAGAGAGAGAGAGAGAGAGAGAGAGAGAAAATGAACTCTAAAGAGAGAAAGAAACAGTGAGTGTGAGAGTGAAAGAGGGGGAAGGGGATGACCCTGCCACTGGCTGCCATCTCCTTCCCATTCGTCAAACACAGGAGCCTTCTCCAGAGCAGAGATGGACCCGTCCATCACTCTGATCAAAGGTCACCTGGGCTCACAGACTCACCGCCAGAGCCTCCACTCATACAGGCACGCTGGTACAAACACTGCCCACAGAGAGAGAGAGAGAGAGAGAGAGAAAGACAAGACAGAGAGAGAAAGACAAAGAGAGAGAAAGGGAGAGAGAGAGAGACAAAGAGATGGACGTAGAGAAGAAGACAAACGAGTGGAGACAAGGGAAAAGTCAAGAGAGTGATAGAGCTGTAAATTCCCAGTCAGAGTGAATAAACAAATCACTGCACAGTACACACCTGAGCCTTTAATTAGAAGATAAAGATGGCAATTGGAGCGGCATGTCAAACTGACAGGACCGGGCGTAGGGATAATCTGCCAAGCCTGTCTCTACATATTTTCATGCAAACCTACAGACCCCCCTATTGTTTCCACTAGAGCAAGCCGGTGTCTCACGTGCAGTATAGCAACATCTCCAAAAAGGCACGACACCTCATCACAATGCAGCGGATAAGAATGAAAGAAGTAGAATACTTGATTCAACATAGAAATTGCAATCTAAAGTCTGACGATTCAGCTTTAAGGCCACTATGCTTGAAAGGCAGAAAATAAAAAGGTTCTACTCACTCAGGTCATGCCTCATGGCCATCTGCAAAGATGCCACTGACACCCACTGCGAGAATGGAGTCACGAATTGCAAGCCGGAGCCAGAGCCGGCCTACCTATAGTGTATCTGGGCTGTCCTCCATCATGGAGTACAGATCCACACGCTGCTCCTCATTATGGGACCAGTGTCAGAACTGGCTGCCATGATCAGCTGGCCAGAGCAGGAGGAAAACAACTAGGTCTGGCAACTCCAAAAGTGATGGGGAGAGAAAACAGCAACAACCCCCCACCCCCGCCCCCACACACACTATGAACACTAGTCAAGGACTAGGCCTGAACTGGTGAAGTACCACAGCATGCAAAGCAATAGCTGTGGCAGACACAAGAGAAGATAACTATGGCGAAGGACAGACTCACACATTTAAAAAAAAAAATTCTCTGAGAAAGCCTTACAATACCGCTGACACATTTGTTATGATAGGCTATATGAATAAATAGAAATGTTCTCTGAATAAATCTCCTCTCAGAGAGCCTTATGTGGCTAGGACACATTTGTGAGTATACTCTATATGTACAGGTTATAATTATCGACACAAGGCATTTGAAAATGATGGACAGAAATGTCAGCTTAGTGTGTCTAATCCTATGTGACATGGAGCACCTAGTTATTTGCCATGCCACATATTCACTTCCTGTGCACCTAATGACAGATATCATGAAACTGTGTGCACTGTAGCACCGCATTCCCTTTGAGTGTGAGTAAAAATGATGGATCTAATGAATGAGAAGAGTCAATACAGATACTGATACAACATTCACATTATTTCCTTATTACAGCTCTTACGGTCTATGGCACTCTACACACTACTCATCCCACCTTTAGGTTTTGATAATGTCAATCATTCACCTCTGTCTTTCTCTCCATTACACAGAAATACAGACTCTTTCATACGGACAACCCCACACATACACACACACACACACACACACACACACACAGACACACACGCACACACACAGACACACACGCGCGCGCGCGCACACACACACGCACAGAGCGAGACGAACTTTGAGGTGTTTGCTGATGATGGCTTGCCCTTTAGGCAGAGGTGGGAGTCTCCTCTCAGATCGAAGGCTCACGCAGAGAGATGAACTTGTTAAAAGGCTAGAGTGCTATTAATGGCTGGTCTGTATGGCTGTGGCTTTGGGAGAGGGGATATGCTGTCTTTCAAAGACTAACATGTGCCTCATGCCCTCCAGCGACAGCCACGATCTGCCTGGCAAAACTAGAGATTGAACACGGGTTAATTTCACACAAGAAAAGGAATTACGAAAAAATTGAGAGGGTGAAAGAAAAGGAAAAAAAAACACTGCAGGTGCCTTTTAGCAATTTAGCTGGAGCATGCACTGAAATAGTAATTCACTTTTAATGTTTATGAGTTTGCAAGAACTTTTAATGAAAGGCATCGCAATTCAGTATTAGTGCGGCACAATTTGTTAAGATGAAGCTAGCAATTACATCTAGCGATATTACAGGCCTGGCAGTTTAAGACAAATAAGTGCCTCAAAGGACAGGGATAGAGGCACACACATGTACTATGAGTGTGAGTGTTAAACGTCTGTGTATGCACAACATGTGTGTGTGTCTGTGTGTGTGTGTATTCATTTTATGTGTTTTACGTATACCGATTGCCTTAAACTAATCTACGGACTTAATATCCTTGGGAGATTTATGGCCTCCATTTTAAGTGTTCTTCCCCTCTCCGGAGCGTGTAAGGGAAATCCACTACTGCTTGGCCAGCCTGCCCCATCATACATCACGTTCAATGTAAACCTCAGTGCTTTTAATTACGTCAGTGACATTATTGGTGTCACAGTCAGTTAGGAGCATAATGACGCTCCCAGCCATCACTCATGTTTTGGTAAATGTGGTAAATAATCACAAGAAAAAAATCATGCCCCACAATAATTTTGGTGATGATGAGAACGATAAGAACGGGAGTTTGGTTTACTTTTTTGTCTCGTTTCAATATTAGATAAAATATTAAACATACATGTAATAATGTAGATCCAAAACTGCATGCTTGGAAAACAACAATGATTTTTCTTTTGTGAGACTATAAACAGCACTATGAAAATAAAGCAGGTATGAAGTCAGCACCCTTAACTCTGCTAGTTTTTCATAACCAACTTTAGCTAACCTCAGTCTTTGCAATATACTTGAATACGTCTGAGAACACATGCTCCGCTAGGCAGTTTTGCATGTTTGCAGTTTTCTTACATCATATATGGCTGTGTAATAATTAGTCACCTTGAGAATTTCACAAACAGTCATAGGCACAGTTTGACAGCCAGAGAGAGTGAAAAGAGTCAGGCAGGGAGAGAGAGAGAGAGAGAGAGAGAGAGAGAGATGTGGGGCACTATACATCATCATCTTACGCCACCACACTAGTCTAAATCTATAGATACACATCATGCGTCCACAGGAATTACGCCCCATCTCAAAAAAATAAGAAAGAAAACAAATGTTATTCCAATCAAGCCTCTCTCTTAGTTCTTTCATACATTATCATGCATCCTTGTGATATATTCTGATATAAGCATAATGAATAAATAAAAAGCTCTAGAAGTTCTTTCACCAGGATGCTTTACCTCGAAGGGAATATTATCCTTGGCTTTTGATAGGGGCTCGGCAGCGGGGAGAGATTTTCAAAGCACGCAGTGCAAGAGACATTGCCAAGCTCTCAAAGACCCCCTGCTGCGCATGTCAAACTAAGAAATCTCTCTGAACTTGCAGAATTAAATTCATCACCCAATCTCCTCACACTCTCCTTGTGGTGAGAAGCCTCGTCCTTGTTTTCTTTCCCCTTTTTTATTTTTTCCCCTATTTTTTTTTCTCTTTCTTTTTTTTGAGAACCTCCATGTTGGATATGGAATAGCACAGTGCAGTGAGGCACAGGGTGGTGAAAAAGCCTACAGCATCTTTATTATCTAATGGAATCTAATTTGACTCTGTATTTAAGGGGAACAAGAAGAAAAAAAAGTGAAATGAAGATTAAGAAAATATCACAAATTAAACAGGACTTGAAAGTGTGAAGTAAGACAGCAAATACCCCAGAAAAATTCAGCCGTGGTGTGTGTGTGTGTGTGTGTGTTTTGTCCTGGCAGAGTTTCAATTCCTTCCCTCAGATCTTCTCTGGGGGTTTGACTGTAGTGCCTAATTACATTTCTTCTGTGATTCTGTGGCCTCCCTTCTCCTTTCAGCTGAAATGCAATATGTTTGAATGAAGGGAAATACTTTATTTCCCAAAATAAACTATGCTCCCTTAACTGTGCTAAACAGCATGTATAATGCATTGAGCAGCATATTAAGTAGCTCAAAACAGACAAAATCAATGTTTCCCAGAGGTAATGTTTCCTGCTAAGAATGACCCTGTGCCCTTTCTCATTACCTGTAATCAACTTAACCAGATTCTTTAAAGTTGCACGGCAAACTGCTTTGTTATGCAAATTGTGTGTTCTGCTGTCGACAACTTATTTGATGGGGTGCCTCATGGCCTGGCAAATTGGCAGCAATCGAATGGGAATATTTCTACCTATTGCTACCTGCTGTGAATCATTTCCATATAAAAGGAAACGGTATTGATCAGAGCCCTTCTGTGTCAAAACCAGTGGAACACAGTCACATCCGTTAACAACAGAATCGGGAGAAAAAGGCAAATTAAACTACGTTTCTCTGTGTGCGGCTGCTAATCCATCATCACAACCACCCTCCCATTCTCTGAGCTCACACATATTTTCCTTTTATTTTTAACAGAGATCTTGATGAGCCTTTGATGTGATTTTTTACATATATTTACATAGTAGCAAGTTGGTAGCGCTACATTTCACCATAAGCTAAAGAGAAGAAATCCTTGTGTGTGGCCCAAAGTTGTAAAATACCTCCAGGGGAGATGGTGTTGACCCTAATGGCAAAGCTGAGGAGAGCCCCTTGTGCTGACACATTCTCACCCAATGACTGGCCACGCAGCTATCCTAAAACACACGCACACACACTCTCACAGTCAAACACTCATCTACGAGTCAGGGCGTCTGGTTTACGGGCACTCGTCGCCTGGCTATAAATAGGCCCGGGAGGGGATTACTCACTTGTAAAACAGGCGCAAGCCTCTTTTGACATCACTATTCCATTCCCACTTCTTACTATACGTCTTGTGCCTCTTTGCTGCTTTCATACTAACATACACACTAATGGGTGTGCTGCATATTTACATAAGATATATCCCACAAATGTAGTCACTGACCATAATAATAATAATAATAATAGTAATAATAATAACAGAATAGTTAGCCTCCTTTTTCTTTTTATTTAATGGGCAAAACTTCAAATAAATTTTAACATCCATCCACAGACGATCCCTGTAATAGGAGCCCTTGTCACTGTGTAATTGCTTTCTGGACATGGGGCTCAGCATGTCACCACTGCTGTTTATTTTGAAAGCTGATGCAATAATGACACAATGTTAACTTGGTGGAAGACCACATGCAGCTAAAATAATAATGAGCCAAAATGGATCCAGCTGGAGATGCTATCATTACAAGCTCCAAGGTCACACCAAGACTGATCACTATCTGATTTTTATGTTCTTACATTAGCAAACATGAAGAAAAGGAGGATGCTACTGTTAGCTCTGAGACACAGAGCAGGCGATAATTAGTATTATGCTGATAAAATGGCGTGAGACTGCTTCAAATAACAAGACAAGAAAATTACAATTTGCAACACATCAAGAAATTAATTTTCAATTGACTAAAAACATTCTAATTAATGACTTGATAGCACTTAATAAAAATGCTTTCATCTCTCATGAATGAAGTACCTGCTCTATATACAAAGCACTGAGTTCCAGTAGTCATGGGAGTCTTAGAAATGGTTTATCATGGGATGTTGAAAAATTAGATAATACATACTTCTTTGGGCTAGTGCTCCCTCTCCTTTTTGTGGAACTCTTGATCCTCTGTGCTAAAGAAGAGAGGGACATCCTACTTGTTCTAGTGCTCAGTTCTAAATCCAGTATTAGTGCCTATGGGCTGCTTTCACATCTGGAGAGTCTCAATTAATGCTGAATGATATATACATACAGCATTACACACACTACAGTGGCTCCAGAGTTCAGGTGCTAAAATGACCTGCTTTCAGGACAGATCTGTGACACTGTGCCTGTGTTTTTATACACAAACGGTTAATTACAGTAATCGCAAGGTGTGATTCCTTGACTTTTTAATTTTTCCTGGGGTTTGTTTCCGTTGCCTAACTTTTCTGTGACTGACATCAAATTTGAAAATGAACGTAAATAATAATACAGTTTTCTATTTCAGCAACTGATATGTTGTCTTTGCCGTATTCACAAGCATATTTTTTGCTTTTAGGTTTTGAAAATGATAGCATTTGGTTTTTATTTATAACATATCCCTTGCACTATAGTGGACAGAATATAACTGGATATGACCACAGAGACAGGCCGCAAGAGAGAGGGAGAGAGAGAGGAGCCATGTCACTGTCAGAGCAAATTATCTGCTCCTCAAATTATGCAGATATCCTGACATGCTTGACTAATTAAGTTGGTTTAAAACTCTGATCGACTGAAATCATTGTGACCAGGAGATGGCATCGGGGGAAACAGAAGGAATAAAAAACAATGTGACAAGGACAGAATAAGTAGAACAGGAGAGCAGAGAGTCTTGTTTGGTCCTTTGACATCTACATCTAGTAAGACATGTGGTCATTGCAAGAAAAGCTTTATAGAAAGCAAGATAGAGAAGGGCCAGAGGCATAGATGGCTAGAAATTGACTTGAGGTCTTAGTTCCACGTGCGTGTTTGTCTCTGGTGACCGCCATAATAGAGAACACTAAGATTTAACCAGGTGTCCATTACAATGTTCATTACCACACTTAATCTAATACGGTTCTAGTACTTATTTATTTATTTTGTGCTGCTTTGCTGGCCAATTCCTTGACACCCTTTTTAAAAAAGACTTTTCATTTAAATTGAAAGTCAATAACACTTGTTCCTCTAAAGACAATAAAAGAGAAAAACAATCCTTCGGAAAGCCCATTTAAAAGCCCCTGGTGTTTTCCTGTGCCTTCATTACGGGAAGGGGGTGTATTTGGGGGTGGGGGATTGTGGGGGGGGGGTTGAGAGCGACAGGGAGGGAAAGGGGAGTGAGGGGAAGCCAGGCGCTGAAATTGTCTAAAGACTTTTAATTGGATTCCAGAAGCTGTTTCTTAATTGACTTCTCCACCATGTTAATATAAGTGCACATCTTTATATGTGTTTCCCACATTCCAAATTGAACCCAGGAGGTCATAGTTGGATCTCCAGACGGGACTTATTGGAAACTATTGCCCGCTAAAAAATTCAATTTAGATGTGGAGATTGACTGGCTAATTCCAGTACACCTATAATGACTTTTCACTGTGCTCTTAATTAAGTTTTCACATTACTGTGGTGGATACACATGCTAAAAGAAGCACATTTCCCTTGTGGTCAGTGTTTGAGGTGCTAAGACAAAATTAAAAACAAAACAATGGGGAAAAAATGTAGCCTTAATAGACAGTGTAAATGTGTTCTCTTGGGGTTGCCCCTGACAACACTAAGCCAAAAAAGTCCATCTGATGACCGTGAGGAGAGCTGTCATGAGTTGCACTCAAGTATAATCACCCTATTCTCTGATTATAAGGTGTCAGTCATGTGTTTATTAATAATCCTACTCACTCACTCACTAACCACTTTGTTTAATCATTAAATCTGTCTGTCTTCTCTGCTGTCTGTCCGTCTGTCTGTCTGAAGGCCAGTATAGACCTAGATGCACCACATTCCATCACTGCATATTATCATAGTGTGAGCTGTCAGAGGTTGAAAGTCTGGAGCAGACTAACGGGGGAAACTGAGTGGGTGTCAGATTATGCAGTGCACTTAAAATGTCACTGGCAGCGTTGCAAAATTACTTTGTCTGAATAAAATACATCCCAGCTTTGACAAAATAAAGCTCTCTGTCTTGGACCATTCTGTGCTCAGTGCTACTACTCTCCCATTTTTTTGTATTATTTACTCTGTTTCTCGACTAGCCTGAATATATATATTCCGTTGTGACAGCCACAAATACCATTCTTTCAAGTTAATTCACTCCAACAATGTGAAGTCTCATTGGTTTTCCAAAGTCTGAATGATAACTACAGTAGGTAAAAAGAGAGCGAGACAGAGATCATGGAAGGCATACACAGAGACACAGATGGAGTGAGCTCCATTCATTTGACTCTGTGTATGTAACTAATGACATCCCCAAAAGGTCAACCTCAGGGAATTGGCTTCTCTGTGGAGCCATCTCGTTTAACCTCTTTTTGCCAGCTGTAAGACGCTGCGTTCTCCACCATATTGATTTCCAATAGGGGATCTGTGGCTTGTCGTATTGGCCTGGCTCTACAATGCTTTCTCTACATGTCTTTTACATACACACACACACACACACACACGACACATGTTACTTTAAATTCCACAAGGCACATTCTTTGTGCTGGGCCAGCGGCTAACCCAACAGCAGAAGGTTTCAACCCAGAGAAGGGAAAATGCAGAGAAAAATCAATAGCCTCTCCCTTACCAGTTTTCCTTTTTAAAAATACCACATCTGAAATGAGAGACACTCAAGTAATCTCTAGCCATACAGAAAAAAACCTGAAATGCAGATATTTGAGACATTTTTATTGGAGTGCAAAATACGCCTAAAACAATTGGACATAAATATTTCCTAACCTAAAGGTTCACAAAAATTTTAATGTAGCAATCATCTTTAAAGAAAAATACTAAATACCAAAAATAGTTTAAATAGGTCTATAAAGGCTATTTTTACATACAATAATCTTATACATTTATGTTGTGCCTATAGCGCTTTCACATTCACATGATGTTTTCTATATGGTCTACTTGGACTCGACTAAGGGTAAAGCTTTACTCTATTCTGCTACAATAGTTGGCGGTGGTTAGGTTGCTGGTGGGATTTTTATACCAGGTCTCGGGACTTAAAGAGACAGTTCTCTCAGTTCTGTTAACGCTGAATTACATCCAAATTACTCATGAGGCCAATGACCTTATCAAAATGTGTGTGTACTGTGTGTGTTTGTGTGTGTGAGTATATGTGTGAGAGAGAGAGAGAGACAGAGAGAAAGTGCCCTCAGTGACCAGGGTGAGTACTTCAGAGCACAAGCGTAGCAAGATAAGGGTTAATTTGGCCATGTACTGCCAAAGACCAGATAGGAGATTTACTGTGACACAGGCCAAGCCTCCAACTCAGTGAGGTAAAAACAATCCTATTACCAGGCTGTCACACCCACCTCTTGCATTTGTTTTATAAGGTTTCTGTCATTTTGTGAAATGTCAGGCACACACATAAACTGCCGCACATATTTGCTTGCACTCTCATCAGCCTCTATCTCAGGCTCACATCTTCTCACAGGCTAAGAATGATTTTATAAGGTTAAAGTGAAAATCAGTGCCGGCAGATTGCAATTAAAGGGTGTGAAAGATTGTGTGTGTGTGTGTGTGTGTGTGTGTGTGTGTGTGTGTGTGTGTGTGTGTGTGAAGACACCTGAATACCATTTGTGTGTGAAATATGTATGAATCTGATTTGTACATACAGTATGTGGTATTTTTTCTCACTCATCCCTCCTGGTGGCAATCTGTGATTTTTGGCAGTCTGTCAACTTAGTCAGTTACATCAAAGCATCAAATGAGCAAGAGTTGCCTTAAGTAATTTAATCAACAATGGGGCTATTTGCTCCTAGTGTATTTCACATAACCAAGAAACTTATTTAGAAATAATGGAGAGCAAGGCAAATAAATGAAGACCGACGTAGAGAAAGAGATTGGGGGGGGGCACTGCAAAGTGTTACTCTGTGGTAGTCTCCTATGGAGTGTTACTGCAGACTCCAGCTCTTTGGGCAAAGTTTCATCACTTAACATTATGTGCAGGGGTGCTGAAAATGACGGGGTGTCAGATAATACACATCATCCACTATTTCAAAAAACTTAAAGCCTGTCAGGGCAGATGACAAATTGCATTGGAGGGCAGGAGGAAGACATTTGGCAGCTCTTCAGCAGGAGAAGCTGTGCTGTGGTTGAGGATGGGGAGAAATGGAGAGGGGGAGAGGAGAAGGTGCGGTGCGGGCGCTGAAAAGAAGCAGATCCTGCCTTGGCCACGTCAGCAGGCCTGAGCTCAGCATCACTCTCCCCCACCAGCCGTCAGTCAGCAGCAGGCATGAATATTCTGCCTCATCCCACTCCCAACTGGCGCTGCTCTCATGTTGAGCCTGGCCAAGTAGTAAGGAGCAATGAACTACTGAGCTACTGTACTGTACAGTGAGCAACTGTAAATCTGAAGTTTGGCTTAAGATGGGTGGGGTATGTGCAGCTGGTCAGAAGTCAAGCTTGCCAACTTGGCAAACATGTCATCAAAACTCCTGCTAATCTTAGCAAAGAGTGCTTTTGGCAAGTAATTATCAACATAATGTGAACAGGGCAGCAGAGAAGGCATAAATGCATTTTTGCATAAATCTCATACTCGATTAACTAATTTCACCTTGATCGGGCGGGTGCTAACTGTTTACATACACACAAGCACTTCTTTAGTCAACATGTCAGCAGAAGCGGCGGGTATTATGCAAGGTTTGCTCTCGACTGAGAAGCTGTGTCCCTGCCAAAAATATTTTCCCTCTAGCTAGTTTCTTGCGCCGTACCTTCACGTCTCGCTCTCTCTCTTGCACTCTCTCTCACTTAAGTCAACCAAATTATGCTCTACTGACAACTTCATTCTCTGGCTGCATTTTGTTGTTCTGCTCAGTGGCTCAAACTATATTGTCAGTGATACCAAAGTCCCTCAGAAGCACAAACACACAAGAGACATCAACGTTTCTGAGCTAAGCTTTCCTTCAGTCAGCTCAACATGCAAAAAAGACTGGGCAGATGACATTAGACCTTACAGTGCTCTCGCTGCATTGGTGAGTGGGGTGTAACAGCTCTCAGAATGATCTGACACTAGACGAAAAAAAGAGCACAAACTTATGTTCAGTTAAGCATAAAACTAATTTTGATATAGCACAGAATGATGAAGGAGAAAGCTATCTTCAAGCCATCTTGAGCCATCTCAAGGAGGGAGGAAATATATAACTTTGCTTTGAGCAATGCAGGGGTGAGGTAATTAACCTAATCTATTACTTTAAAAGTTTGGGCGTATTACTTGGTGAAATGAGAACATGATATTGTAATTAAAAGATTGTTTAAGATTATGGATGTGCATAATTACACCTTCATGGAGGAAGAAAAAAAAAAATAGTTCCGATAGGGATTTCAGAATGCTTCCAGGCTTCATATCACAGACCTAGTTTATATGCATGAGAGTTAACATCATGCTCTCATTCTTTTCACTGCTATTTATTCTGACCTAAGCATTCCATCCAAATATGCACTCACATATAAATAATACATATACGTGTAGATGCAAATATTTACGTATATAGAAAGGTCTCCATACATACATACACACACCAAAAACACACAGCCTCACAGACATGCCTGCCCTTTAAATACAGTATACAGTGCATCACTACAGTGTGATCTATTTTGATCTCTTTAGAAAGCTGGTATGAGGTCAAACAGGTCAGAGGAGATTTTTGTTTTGTTTAGTTTTTTTTTGTTTTTCTAAAGCCCAACATTCAGTCAACAGTCTTGAAGCTTCAGTCACACCTCAGCAACTCTGCAGCAACCCATGTCCCTCTCACACTTCCAGAGGTTTACTCCACACCACTGGCCTGATGCCGTGTTGATACATTTACAGCATTGTTCTCACATAAGAGTTTCAAAAATGTACTGCAGCAGCACTTCTTGAAAAGTGACATAAATATACCAGCAGAAAAAAAGCCATGTAAACCATAAAACATTCTAATTTAGAGGATATAGATGTTTTTTTTTCTGCTGAGTTTGTGTGGACCCAACACACAAACTTTGTTTGTTTTCATGAATTTTAATAGGTGCATCTGTGAGGAGAGCACGGCATGGCGCATATGCAGAACACGTTTCCCACTCACAGAGAGGCAGCTGTACTGCTGACAGTGCCAGACAATCTTCAGGAAAATCTACAGCTGAACCAACAACAGCCTGTTACACCTCTTCACCCACCTATGTCTGTTTTCATAGCCAGGCTTCTCTGATGATGTGCTAGGATCTCTGTCTCACTGAGGGACCTGCTTGTGCATGTCTGAGAGTATATGCGCGACTGTGTGTGTGTGTGTGTGTGTATGCATGTGTATGTGTATGCGTATGCATATATGTATGTATGTGTGTGTGTGTTTTCATGTAAACACCAGTCATAGTACGTTTGTGCCATTTCATTGCCACACCTCTCCCAGAGGCTGAATGTGTCTGGCAGTAGCATCACAAATTGAAAAGAAGCAAACAGCAGCAATAGTCCAGGTTATCACAGGAGTCTTAGTGTGCACAACGCCATGAATACTGTTTGATGAATGCCAATCCCCTATAGGTAATGCGGCTAAGCAGGGCAACTACTCCTGACCTCAGCAAATGACATTGCAAGTCAAATGTATGTGTGAACAACATGCATTGAGGTAGTAACAGTAATTGGCTGATGAAGAATAGTGCTAGGAGGTCGCTTTGTGATACTATCAGCCGATATATCAAAAAGGAACGAGGGAAGCAATAGTACAGAAGTGTATCTACAAACTAATGGGTCTTCACTGAGGCAATGTGCACAGAAACATGGAGTTCTGGAACTTTCTTAAGCCAACGAAGGAGAGGTCAAAAATACAAGGCCTGAGATTGAGTTTGTCTGTCAACTAAACGCACAGTGGCAAATGACTGTGTGTGTGTGTGCGTCTGTCTGTGTGTCTGCAAAGGGCAGTGGATAAGGCAGGGAGGGAGATGGGGGGAGGAAGAGAAAGCTCTCTGCATCATGTGTGTGCCACTGATAGTTCATCTGAGCGACTCCCCAAAGGGAATGGAGAGGGGGAGAGAGAGAGAGAGAGAGCGAGAGAGGAGGTTTGAGTAGGCAGTGGAGACTGAAAGGGAGAGAAGGGAAGAGAGGCTGAGAGACAGGAAGTGAGCTGTATCTATACCCCCACTGCTGAGTCTGCTCTTAAACTCTGCGGCATATCTCAGGTGAGTAGTCTGTGTCATTAGGGCTGTGGAGCACTGGAGTCGGGCTTACACCCGAGAGGCAGAAAGCACATCGCCGCCCTGCTGAGAGGAGGCATACATTACATCGCCAAAGAGTAAATATTCCCTTAACGATAGCATCGCTGTCAGGAAGAAAAAAAAATACTCAGCCGCACCTTTAAGCAGGTACCTTACCTCTCCACACACACGCCTGAGCCTTATCTACTTAGTCCAGACAGCAGACAGGCCAACAGAGAGAGAGAGAAAGAGAGAGAGAGAGAGATGACTCTAGTGTGACTAGTATGCCTACAATAAAAACCTCTTAATATCAGTGGTCAGGACGTGATAAGTGGACAGACATTGTTATTCTGCACAGCTCGAATGTAGTAGCCTCCCTTACATCTGGATAAACAGATGTATAAAAGCAAATATGAACACTGTTATTTAAGTAAAGCATACCAGAAGCTCACAAAGGCCGATCCAACTGTATTAACACAGTAACTCAAGCCAAGTAATCCACAAGCTTACAAATACAGATCCAACTGTCACCACAGGGAAAACAATGAAAATAGAATGTGCACAAAATAATATTAAACACTCCTGAATTTTTCAACAAGTCTGGCTATAGTCATTATCCATAAAACAGGATTGACTTCACAGCTTTCCCTATGCAGTGTGTGGCTCATTTTCATGCACTATTCAATGGTAAAAACACATAGAACTGTATGTTGCAAATGAGCCTACTTATTCATAAACACTAAATTTCTTGCTTAGCTGTGGATTTCTTCTATTCAGTATATTACACTGAAGAAAATTTAAATATTAAGCAATATAAAACGAATTTACATTGAGTGTACTTCACGTCATTTCCACTGCTTATAAAGGTCACAGAGTTCTGTGACAAAGTAGTCACCCCATTAAACACTGTCAACAAAGTCTGATTTAAGGCAGTGAAGTGGTGCCTTTAGAATCCATTTAACCTCAATAAATATTCAAAGCTTCCAATGCAATATCAATTGTAATCCTTTTCATTTATATATTTTTATAAATTAAATTTAGATATTTTTCCCTTTTGCAGACCCACCTTCAGTACAGTATACATATTCCTAACTAATGATATAATAATAGAGACCACCTTTCATAAAGCTAAAAAACTGCTCAACCTGATAAGCAGGTTAACAAGGTATTTATACTTTACTTCAATCACTGCAAATCCGTTTTAATTAAAAAAATTCATTGTAAACTGCTCAACCTTTACAACTGCTTATGATTTTAAATAATCACAGCGCAATTAATAGGACACTTAACAATATTCTTTTTTTTCTTAACTCATCCACTTTGGAGTTTCTCAAATAGAACGGGTCTAATTGATAACGAAAGTTGTTAAGAGAACTTCTACATTAATTAGTTTTCTTTGTCTCTTTTTTTAAATGAGAGAAACGGGCCATCTTATAAATTCCTGACTAATAAAAAGTAATGTGAATGGCTATTAAAAGAGAATTAAATCATTTGCCTCAAAATGGCCTTTTGCCTTTTAGTGTCTCATTTCAACATGGTCAAGGATACATTCTTAGATGTAGTCTATTAGGAGAAAGAAACAGTAATTCAGCGGTTATGCTAGTCATTCCGACAATGCAATTAATTCCCAAAATGGCGGACTTAGAAGTGTTTCATCGTGAGGATTCCAGAGGAGTGATCTATTAAAACCACAATTAAACTGTGTATGTAGTAATCAGTGTACTTTATATTGTTTCATACTAATGGCCAAGAAATGGCATAATTATCCAATTAAGCCTCAGACATCAATTGCTGGCATGTGGTATTTCTCATTTCTTCAGATATTTCTGGCTGCCCGTGAGATGCAATTAGTAAGGAATGGGAAAACAAACACATGAAATCCAGAACAGTTTTCAAGTAGGTAGGCAGAATGGCATCCAAAACGCTCGATTATAAACACTGAAACAAAAGCTGCAGACAATGCTGATCTGAAAATTCATACATTTGATTAATCTAACTAAAAGTCTGGCCAATACAGCAAACCGACTTTAGTTAAAAGCTTCTTCAGCAAGCTTTTACAAAAACTGGAGGAGAGAGATTTGGATTCTAAACACATCAATATAAATCGTACAATTTACTGGCCAGTGTGCAACATACCTTCATTTCACTGGTTCAATTCAGTCTCCCAGTCAGCCATTTTATGACATGGAGGCTGTTGGACTCTTAACCAAGTTGCTCCACTCCAAAACGTTAAAAAACAAATAATGCAGCAAATGAACAAACAAACAGAAAGTCATCTATCTAACTCCAGAGTGTGTCTCGTCGGCCGTGATTATTTTGTCTGCTTTTTTTTTTGGTTTTTGTCTTTTGCGGTTATGGCTACATGGAGATGACCTGCCTCTTTGTGCTCCCTTTAGTGCAACTAAGAGTGCTTAGTGTCAAGCGATATGCATCGCATGTGTGATCCATTCACTCACAGAACAGTGCAGAGTATTGGCCAAATCTTAATCCACTCACCCTGGGGTTACCATCTCCCTGACACCCACTCAAACCCACCCCGCCACACAGCCCCCAAAGATCCCCCGCCTCAGCCGCCACTGCGCCTCTGCGTCTTGCCTCGGAAGGTGTCTGACATTGTGCTCTACTGTACAATGGCCTCCCTGATCCGTTGATAGACTCGCACACAGGGGACCGCTGGGTGAGGCGCAGGAGGCTTCTGAGGGGGAACAGTGGGACGGCACAGTGACTCAGAAATGAGGACGAGAGAGGGGGATGGGGGACAGGGAATGGGAATGGGAGAGAGGGAGAAAAGAGGGAAAATAAAAGACAAAGATAAAAAGTGGAAAAACAGGAGGGGGACAGAGACAAAAAAAGAAAAAAAAAATGTGCATGACCGAGAGAGACGGATGGGTGTGACCAAGAACATCGTGTTTGAGTGTGAGACAGAAGAATGCTTCAAAACACACTCCCTTGATCGAGTGTGTTTTAAGTGTTATCTGTTAAAGAAATGTATGTGTCTCTCTCTGTGTGTGTGTATGTCTGTATGTGTGTGTGCACGCATTTAGTGTTGTTTATTGTCTGCAGGGTGTGTTGCGAGTGTGTTGGTAATCATTAAGGCCAGTGGACTAGCACCAAATCACCAGCGAGCACACACTTTCACACGTGCACGCGCACACACACATGCACACACACACACACACAAACACACATACACACACACACACACACAGAGTGATGGCTGACAGATGACGAGAAGCATTAGCTCCTACACACCTTTATGACACAGTACTCAGTTGGAGGACGAACGCACATCTTATGAAAACATCTCAAACTTACACAAACAACCATCATCACAACCATCATTAATCACCCCTCTCCCTCCAAAATAAGCATAAACAAAACTAATAAAATATGATACATATTTAATAATACCACAAAAAATGATAACAACAACAACAACAACAATAATAATAATAATAATAATAAATCAATGTAGCTGTGTCAGCAGTATGGCTGATGAAAAAGGCTGGTTGCTTACATGTGCAGATATCCATCCTCTGGACAGACTGATGCAGAAACCTGCAAAAAAGGAGAAAAAAGGGAGAGTGATGTGAGTCAAAAACCCTTCGTAAACTCATTTTAACATCTCACTCTCATCCACACTATCACATACAGAGGCCTTTCTCTCTCTCTCTCTCTCTCTCACACACACACACACATACGCATACACACACACTTTAAAGGTTAACAATTCATCTTGTGTCTTGAGCATTCAGAGCACTAGGGTAGAGGGATAGATATACGCAGAGCGAGAGAGAGAGAGAAGAGAGACACTCACAAAGAGAGAAAAACTCAGACAGTTATTTTCACATAAAAGGCAGGGTGAATGTTCTAACATGCATTGCTTAATTCCGGCAGAGTTTGATGCCCCCCCTTTGCTGAGTCTGTCCACCATCTGAAGGACACAACACCATTCATATTCCATCAATTAAAGATATAAGGAGCCGCAGCACACAAATGTGTCATTTATATGCGAAATGTCAGCCAAAGCACTGCTTATCATTAGCAGTCTAATTGCACACATCCAGGCTGCTTGAGGAGCACATGAGAGTCAATGAGGCTTTTGTCTCTTCTCCCCAGCACCACGGCTCGTGAGCCCCATCTACTGGCGCCCCTCGGCCTCTCAAGACTCGCGCAAGGCCAGCGAAACTGAAAGTAAGCTACATAAACTGCAATAAGGCATCAGAGGCAAACAACTGAAACAACTATATTTATATGCAGCTATCCAATAAATGTTTTGGAATGTTGTATTACAGAAGGCAAATTCCAATACAATGACACACAAAAAAAGGCACTTTATAAAGAATATAAATATTATCCTACATGAAGCCTGATATGAAGATTTAAAAATGCATGGACACTTAACTGAATGCAATGACACAAATTGAACTAACACAAATTACAAGAGAGAGTTAATATTAACAACACGGGAACAATTACTTTTTTACAGCTAAATCTGACCATTTGTTAATATTAATTGAACACATTTGTTGCAATTAAATCATAGACTATTGCACTTATATGATAGACTGCTCATTTCTTCTTTATCTATTTTTATCTATGATAAACTCTCTATAATGAGATGAGAAAAATGTATTTCTTTTATTATTTATTTTTAAGTGAAAGATGTGCTCATACATCTGTGGACCATTCTTGTGCTATTCTTGTGATAGTGGTGGACTGGAAGTGAAGTCCACCAAATGTGGTTACAACACCTAGTCAAAAGGATAGGCATTAAATTCCCCATGTATTTTGCTATGAACAAATCCTATTCTTTGGTACTGAACGCACAGTAGAATCAAGCCCATCATTCGAGGTAATGTTGCGGGAGATGACTTTCACGAAGCCAGTAGGACTCCCCGTAAAAGGGCGTCTGTTTCCCAATAGGACCTAGCACAGCATGCCACTGCAAACAATCAAAGACCTCTGTATGTTGATGAGAACACACAGGCATGTACACGCGCGCACGCACGCACACAAACACGCACACACACACACAAACACAAGCGCACAAACACGCACACACATCAAGGAAACGACAGGGGCCCATGCCTACTACTGGCAAATGACAACTTCAAACACAGTTTGCACAAGCGAGATGCCAAGCTACACAGCACCAGGCTGTGAGCAGTGGACCTGCCGGACGCCAGCCTGGGTGACAGAGGGGAGTTGGTTAAATGGTGAGGGAGCGCCAGGGGAGGGGAGAGAGGAAAAGACTCCTCACGCAGGTGACACACCCAGTCCAGCCTTTCTTCTTTTCCTGCCCATACTTCTCACACTAATCACCCTACAGCACCTTGACAAGCACTCACCTTGGACTGACCTTCAAAGCCAAAAGACTCAAGTAAGTGAGAAAAACTAAAAAATAACACTGAACAGCAATTTCCCTGAAAAGGCCTGGTGCAGA
>JAIFZK010000227.1:2717500-3025000 GCA_027481765.1 Tenualosa thibaudeaui
AGTACCATAATATTCATAAATGAATTGTTTATGCCCACACATGCATCTTCTGATAAATCTACAACGTTTCTGGGAAGGCTACCAGCCACTAGAGCCCACCTTAGGTATCTAGTTTTAAACAGCCTGAAACTTCTCTCAGACATCTCTCTGACATGTACCAAACAAGGAAGACTCATAATAATGCTATAATTAACTACATTCTGTTGTTATCACTGTATCTGATTGGCCACTGCTGGGCAACATGCTTCCCGCAAGGCTACTTCCCGCTGTATTATTTCAGGAAGCGTATCTGGGCCGAGGTGGATGCCAGTCTGTAAGGCCTCAGCAGTCTGTCAGCAGGACCCTGCGAGCGTTACGGCACCATGTCAGAATGATCCAAGTCATTCAGTAAATAAATCACCCCCTGTAATGTGCCGCCAAATACCAGCTTGTGATGGCGCCACCGCAAAGAAGAGCCCACTCCGTTTCGCAAATGCAGTCTGCGCTATCTCCCCTTCCCCACCCCACCTTGCCACTTTCCAGCACTGTTTACAATGTTTGCTGGGGTGGAGAGTGGACAAACAAAAGTGCAGGCACACACACACACAGACACACACACAAGTGTATGCAGTGTCTGCATGAGCACTGAAACAGACACAAACACACACACACGCACACACACGCAAACACACACGCACACACAAGCCAAACACAAAGTAATCCTCAAGCACTTATAAAGCACACCGAGGCCCCTTTCTTGATTTATAGAAAATGCTTCATGCATTATTAACAAGGCGACCCGAGTGCGTACTAACAGTTTTTGCAGGGCGGATGCCGGCATTAAGACTAGTGTCTCTGCTAAACTGTGGGATGAATATTTCATTAGGCCCTGAGAAGGGTATGGCTTGATTTATGAAGCAGGTGGGCAGACATGCAAAACAAGCTCTCAGAGGCTGTGTTACAGTATTTGAAGCTGCAGCGAGTGCCCTCTCTCATTGCCCATGTGTCTCTGTGCGCACTTCTTCATCCTCCCTCACTCTCTCTCTCTCTCTCTCTTTTGTGCTTGCTGCTTCCTGGTTTGTGTCGAGACTGCCACGCAGAGAGAGGAAGCACTGTGGCAGCTTTCCCTCTCTTTTTCAGTGGACCGGGGTTAATCGTCTCCTGTTCTGAGCGGCACTGATGGATGCTGGGAGGCTAGTGGGGAGATAGCGCAGGCATCACACAGATAAACTGAGCTGCAGGCAGGAAAAGGGGGTGGGGGCATCACAGGATTAGGAGAATGCCAAGTGTGCAGACAGACAAACATACACACATACGTACACACATAAACACACACGTGGACAAACACACACATACACACACTCTCTCCCTTTCTCTCTCTCTTTCTCTCTCTCACACACACTTTCTCTCTCACACACACACACAGTCGAGTACACACACACTGAAACACACACAGATGCACATGTGCATGCATACACGCGCACACACACACACACATACACACACAAAGCAGAGGCGAGAAAAATTCCCTCTTTTGAGAAATGACTCTGGCAGAAAGACAAAGGGTTTCCTCCCGTAATTTGGCTGGTAATGGTAAGGCATCAGATGGGTCACAGGCCGGATCTGCGCACCTAATGCAGAAAGCCATTCTCCCGCACTCCTCGTGGACATAAGAGAGTCATTTAGCAAACATTTATCTTTTTTAAAAAGCCATTATGCCGTGTTACTGTGCTTGATTGTTTCTTTATTGAATTTGGGCAGCCCCAAGCTTGCACCGCGCTTCAGGTCTCGGCAAAATTATCTTTTTTTTTCTTCCTTCCCTTCTTTCTCCTCCCCTCCTCCACTTTTCACAAGTCCATTATCTTGAAATAGAATGATAATACAAAAAACATTGTACTTTATGACATGACAATGGAAAACAAAACAGATTTCACCCTATACTTGCTTAAATTAACAAAATAAACATTTTTTATTTTTTTTTACAAAAAACTAATGTTTTCTTGTGTGTCTATGCACACATGTAAGCACATGCAGAAATCTTCTGCCCAAATAGTGAGCTAAGTAGGACATGCTCTTGAGACTCTCAAAATTTCCCTTTACAGGTGCAGCATCTTAATCCACTCCACATATACCCAGGCCACATCTGTCTGGGCTGAACACACATCCAAAACAGTTCCATTCACAAACAGAGGCACAGTGGCCTTCTCAGCATCCCTCGACAGACAGAGATGACTCTCTCTCTCTCTCTCTCTCTCTTGCCAGAGAGGTGTGGGAAAGACGCATGCTTGTCTTAACTTGTGCTGACAGGAAGGGGAAATGAGGGAGTCCGATGGAAGAAGCAGATCACTGCAGCTGGCTTCATCAGCCTAGAGGAACTCCAGCAACAGCAGGGAAGGTCAAATGAAGACATAAGCAATGGGGAACAGATAGAAATATGGGGGGAGAGAGAGAGAGAGAGTTGGAGGGCAAAAAATGTCACAGAGAGTGGCAAAAAGAGAAAAAGATAGCGAGATGAAGAGAGACAGACAGAGAGCCAAGCCCAGAATGAGAGATAGAGGATGACAGAGATGGAAAGAACCATGAGAAAGATTGAAAAAAGATACCGCCAAGTGTAAGAGAAAGAACAGAAAGGAAAGGGAAAGAGAGGAGCATATGTGTGTGGAATCTGAAATTCACCACCACTGAGGACTGCTCTGACCACCCTTCCAACACCTGTGGATCTCCTCCAGATTTCGCTTGTCACGGTAACTGAGTAATGAATGCAGCAGACGGACTAATTACCATGACGATAACGATGACAGTAATGATAATTGGGACGCACAGAAAAGAAAAAGTAGTGGGAGGACAAGAGTAGATATAATCAAGAGCAATGATGAGGAGCAGAGAGAACATGCAGTTTATTAACACAGAAAAACACAGATGACGAGCATGGCAGCCTCCAGGTTCACGTCATGTGTGCTAATGATTATGCATTTATTTAATCTTTCCCTCCCTCTCTCTCTCTCTGTCAAACACACACACACACACACACACACATTCTGTCCTCCCCCTCTTCCAATTGCTCCTCAGTCTGATGAACTGTGCGTTGGAGGTCTCGACTGCTCTGCAATTATGCCCTAATGAAAAACACAACCTAAGGCAATCAGCACTTGCGGCTCTGGGTGCATGGAGAGAGAATGAGAGGCTGAATCAACCCTGCTGCTGATGCCACAAGCTTTGCCCCTTTCTCTACCGGCTGATGCTTTAGTGTGTATTAATTCAAGAGTATGGTGAAGGAGAGGGAGAGGGCACTGGCTGTATAAGTAACTACTGTTAGTCGGGAGTCAGCACGACACACCCAAGCAAAGTTGACATCAATGAGGGATCATTAGTTGCCTCTGATTATGAGGAAAGTGTATGTGTGTGTGAGTTGGTGTGTGTCTACCTGCATTTGTGTGTGTGTGTGTGCAAGTCCATGTGATAGAGGCTACTGTAGGCACAAACACACCTCCATGTCTTGAATTAGGTAGCATAGGGTAGGAACGTGCTATGTTGTCATACATGTGCATTTAAATATAGCTGGGCAGAATTGTCCTCTGAATAAACAGACCTGCACAGTAGATAAAGCTATACAGCACAGAAGCACAGAGTCTTTTACTACTATATACTGTCCACACACACACACACACACACAGATAAATCCAGCACACCAGTGTCCCTGAAAGGCTGTCTACATGTGAACACTGAAGCACGTGTCTCTGACTGCAGGGTGAGTACTGAGCGAGGACCCTTGGGCATGGGGCCGGGAGGCTGGCTGTCATCGGCAGCTGGCCCTGGGGACCAAGGGGGGTAATGGAGCACCGCGGGATGAGAGGCCTGAGTGGGGCTCTGGTGTTTGCTCCGGTGAGCCTGTGCATTCCCCACACGACTCAGCCCTTCACCGAATGCCAGCTTGGTGGGCACAGATCTCATGGGGCCTCTACTACACACAGACATGTCAGAGAGAGAGAGAGAGAGAGAGAGAGAGAGAGAGATACAAAGATGTCTTTAGGTCTTTGCCCCCCCTCCTCCCTTTCCCTCTCCCCTTCCCTTTCTCTCCTCCCATCCCTTTCCCCCTCTTTATCAGGTTCACACTTTGGCCATCACTCCTGAAAAGCAGTGGAGAGTGTGAGGGCAGAAGAGCATTAAGGACATGAGAGGGGCTGCGAGGGTCAGGAGGACAAGGATGCCAAACCAGCACAGGCTCTCACCAAGCAGGTCAGAGAGTGGAAAGCCGAACATGCTTTGAATGCTGTTAATTGCCATTCCGGAGCCGACGCAGGGCAAAGGACATCACAATTTCCTGATGACTTCTGGGCACAAACATTTATTAGGCGTGCCGCGTTTATTAGTTTCCTCGGCGGCCCTAAAGGGGCTGAAGCGGGATGAAGCGGGATAATCTCCTGCATTAGTGCACAGCAAACATACATTAATACAAGCTCATTTACAAGCCCACACAGACATGCGGGGGGTGCCAAGGCCCGTTAACTTTTAGCCCCTGCCTATGAAAATGAAGAGGCTGTTTTTAAAAGCCATTTCTTTGAGCATTTTAAAGGTCAACATAGTCTGCAATTACACCCCATTCAGAGGTTGGGGAACCTTTGCAAAAGACAAAAATATGAGAATGGTACCTGTGTCAAACTATTATAAGCCTTTGAAGCCGCAACAGCTATTTTCATAGCGGATTCATTTGTGTTCATCCTTGATTAATCTGTAATTTGTTTCGATGACACAATGTCAGAAAATTCTGAAAAAAATAGTGGACAGCTTTTGCGCAAAGATGAGCACTGAGAAAATCTGGAGGGCTGAAACATCTGATCAGACATTTGTATTGATGAGTAAAGGGTAGCGAAAAACACACACATACTATGCAGACTCTTTAACTTCATACACACTTCTAATTACAGACATACCCACGAAATGTAATAGATTCCATGAGCCCCAAGTTACCACAGTAGCCAACAAACAATGTGGATTTACTGAAGTGGTAAGTCAATATAATGTCTGCCATAACAATTAGCTCCCACTATAATCAATGGCTACATCAAATGCCACAACACATTTCATATTCAAAAAAAAAAAATAGACGATTCTTTGTATTTTGATGTGACTTGACATAACACCTCCATAACGTACACAGTGAGGCTCTGGGGTAAGCAAATTTCCCATTGCACAATATGACATCTGACACAACAACAACTCACAACTGGCTGGCAGCTGTCACAAGCACAACACAAGGTCCTCCTTCACGGCTTAACATACAAACATATACATACCTGCACAAACATGAACGTGCACTCACACAGACACTTGCACACACACACACAAACTCCCTACCATGAACAAAAACACTAGGAACAATAGGAACACAGCTGTGCAATTAAAAAAAACTGTACAGTACTTACACTGTCACTTATACTGTAGTTATTACACTACCCCAGCAATCTTCCATGGGCATATGGATCCCTTCAGCAACTGTAGTGTACTCTTCTGCCACTAGAGGGAACTACTGTCTCTTAGGTATTCACACACTTAGGTAGTAACACACAAAATCCCACAGGGCCTCAGAGTACATCAGAGCACACTCACATAGCAAAAACAACACACACACACACACACATGCAAACAGTTATACACATATTCATTAGTGATTTTTTTTTTCAATTTATGAGCTATATCAACTCAAAATATCTAATGAATTCCATTCATTCCGTCCCGTCGATATTTAATGAATTTTGTATTTTGCATGCTGCTTCCGGATGACTGGGGAGTTGACATGTAGACTCCTTAAAGCCAGCAGATGTGCTGAAGGCTTCTCTGCCTTGAACATAACGTCACTCAGTTCATGTCCGAGCGTAATTAGTCCCATCTTTGAACACCACCTGACAGGACCACGGCTGTCTGAGCAGGGCTAATTTGCTCGCCCGTCAACTGCTTTATCAGTCTCTCCAGAATGACCCGTGGGCAGCTGAGGGGAAGGCCCGGACAAGCCTCTGTGCGTGCAGCGTGTGGTAGCACAACAGATGGGACTACTGCCCTTACGCTGAACACTTCACCCCGGTCAACAGGTAACCGCTAACTAACCCCACCCCCTCAACACCACCACCACCACCACAACCCTTCCCCATGGCACCTTTCAGTGGTGGTTGTCTGCTTACCCCCCAATTTGATCATGTCATGACCGGAGGTCATGTCTGCAGATTGTAAACTGCTGGCCCAGTGATTAGAGGGTGATGCTCCGTCTGGCTCCTAGGCAGGGTTTTGCGTGTAGGTGACTGCTTTGCCAGCTGCCTCTGTCAGGCGTGAAGGCCTGAGTGATCGGCATGAGCCGGAGGGCACAAGGTGTTTGGAGCGTTCCACAGTGAGATGCACAGTGAGGGGAGCCATTCAAATAAGAACTCAGCGCTGATTATGACAGGCTGTCACCCTGGTGATGCATTAGAAAACAGACACAGAGACTCACACAAAAACACACAGACACACAGACACACTGAGGCAGAAACACAGAAACACACCAACCATGACTGTCTTCATTAACAGCAGCCATCACTAATCAGCTGCTCTTCCATGATAGAAAGAGAGCATGTTGATGCTGTCTTTAATTACTCCATACGCACACACACACACACACACACACACACACACACACACACACACACAAACAATGACAGCATTAATTATATTAGTGACCCCTAGATTTGAGTTCCACCAGCTTGCGGGCATGAACATCCACACTACCACTATCCATCCCCATCCCCTCCCCGTCTTCCTCAGCACGTTGTTGTAATCCAGGGATTTGGTGGAGAGGAAGACCTGATCGTGGCCAGCACGTCCTCCTCCCTTTCCCAAGACTAGGCCTGCTAATTGGCACCAGATGCCTCGCACGCCTTGCAAATGAACTAAGCGCTCGCCGCTGCATGGTCGGATCAAAGCAGGCAATAATGATTAGCTTAAATATCTAAGAAACTGATCCTTAAGTCCTCGCGAAATAATATTAGATTTTCACTCAAGCAACGAGAACTGGATGAGAGCTTGTGGAAGGAGGCTGAGGGGAGGGGGGGGTTTAGGTAAACACACGGGGAGAGAGAGAAAGAGAATATGTGAGTGCAGATTGGGAGGAGGGAGAAGGGAGAGAGTTCAATATTAAGTACTTACAATCACTTCCTCTGAGACAACGGCAGAAAGACAGTACAGTTACAAAATAAAGTTACACAACAACCTTGAAATGCCCCAATAGTGGAGATTCTATACACATATTTATCAACACAGACATATACACACATGCATGCACACACACACACACACACCCACACCCACTCACACAGAGTAATCCCCTCAGCGGTGTGTGTTTTACAGCAGTGGGACGGTGTGGAGGGGTGTGTGGGGTGAGAATCAATAGCGGCAGGCATCTTCCCCGCCTTCCTCTGCCCGCATAAGTAATAGTTTAACCCTAATTATACTGATGAATGACCAAGGAGCTCCCCTCTTAAAGCCCTCTGATTAACAGTATTGATATCACTGGGTTTTATGTTCAAGGGCAAGGCACCACTGTACAAGGGATTTATTTAGTTTCTCACATTCCCTACCTTTTGCCAAAATCATATTCTTAAACCTGAGAAGTACCTTACATACAACCCCCACCACCACCACCACCCCAACCACCCCTGTGGCTGCACAGGCAAACAGAGACAAAGAGAAATGGATAGGCACATAGCTACTCTAGACAGACACTCCACACTGCACAAATTCGAACATTAGCATTTCCCATTCAACTGTTAGCCAGATACTTTAGCCAATTTTGACAACAATCATTTGCAGTTGAGTGAGATCAGTGAGACTATGCAACAACGGCCTCAGGCTCTAATTAGCTCAGTGCACACCGGCCTGGCCTGCACTTAGTTGAGAAATATGCATTGTATGGATTCACACCAGTACAAGAGATGTTAGCTTCTTGGCTTCTTCAACAGAACACTGTGTTGTGTTTTCTCAGAATTTGAGTTGAGTTTTGTTGTGTTTAAGCTGTATTAGCTGTATGACCAGTTACTATAACAACACATCTCCATGGAAGCAGTCATATAGGATATGTAAGAACAAAAGCTTCTCCAATAAAGTACCTAATTACAGTGACATCTACAAAGAGCAGAATGTGCAAGTTTTCTTTGTGATTAACACTTTTTAAGCTGTTGTTTACATACAGATAGAGAGAGAGAAAGAACTCAGACATATTATTTTAAGTTAAGTTGATTAAGTCAATTTAGTTTGATTTAGCTATACAAATGGCCATAAGTTTAACATTCTCTTTTCTTTTGGTGTTTGTTTCTCCTCAAACAGATTGTCTCTGTAATATTGCATGTTGGCTTTGGCAACACTACTTCATTGCCATGCCAATAAAGCTTCTTGAAATTGGAAATGGATTTGAGGGGGGGGAGAAGAGACTCTTTAAACATAGCTGCAATGACATACTGTTTGTATGTACATACTGTATAAACAAGGCCAAGTTTAGGTTGACCTCCAGTATAATTCCTCTCCCTGGTGAATAATATTACTGCTATAATTATAGAAGGCTTTTGCTATGCTGAAAACATATCCTGCTACTGATGTTGGCCTGAAATGAAATGACTGCCCTTAGAATCTTTCTGCCTCAGGGGACACTGTGCTCCTGTTTTTAAACAGCGCTCATCCACGGGCTGAGCTATAATCATCAGCTTAGCCCCTTAACAACCCAGGTCATAACACAACGCGCCGTCGCTTCTCAATTATTAATAAAAGACCACGCATGACCTCTTTAGCTCTCACAAGAGTCCTTCATCTGCCTTAAATCAGCGGCTTCTCATCCTAACTCTCTTCCCTCCCCCTCCCCACTCTTCAGAATAACACCTTCACCGTCACCTGCTTCTGCTGTCTGGAGCACAGAGGTTAAGGAGCAGGGCACCAAGGCCTGCTTTTAATCACAGCTGCTGCATGTTCCCCTTCCTTGTATATCTCCTCTCCTCTCCTCTCCAATCCTGACAGGTTTGGCACTGCCAAGCAGGCCATCTGAGCATTTTTAACCATCAGCTGCTTCTCCTTTCTACAAAGCAGAGTCGGGTTTTGTGAGGCCATGTTTCACCATGCTTCGCTCTGCCTGCCTGTGTGTCTGTCTATCTCCATGCCTAGCATTGTCTGCCTGCCTATTTAACTGCCTCTCTGCCTACTTAAATATCTCTCTGTCAGTCTGTCTGTCTGTCAGCCACGCTGCCAGAAATGGCTGCCTGTCGCTATCTGTCTGCCTGCTTGCCTGTCTGTTGGCCTTTCTGTCTGTCTGCCACGCTTCCCACTCCTACTCTAGGTCAGCCAAGAAGGCTGAGAGCCATCTGCATGGGGCCGCACTTAGAACAGTGTGCTGGATCTCATTAGCACCTCTTTGTGATTCACACTGGACGAGAAGAAGTGCCGAGCCGAGCCAAGGAGAAAGGAGGCGAGGCGAGGCGAGCCGAGCGGAAGGGTGTCAAGACTGAGCAGAAGCTCAACATATTGGGTGGTGGTAGTGTAGTGGTTAAGGAACCTGACTAGCATGCAAGTAGCCTGAAAAATTGTGGGTTTGAATCCCAGCTGCCACTGTTGTGCACTTGACCCTAAGTTGCTCTAGGGGAGACAATTGATAGCTGACAAAACAATTGATAGTTGACAAAATGTAAGTCACTTTGGATAAAAGCATCTGCTAAATGCATAAATATAAATATATAATATATGGCTAGCAGCTCTGTTCAAGGACATGCTTCAGCTGGCTCGCTAAGAGCTGCTCAGCTCATTTCATTGGGTTCATTGGGACTTCTGTTTGCTAAATAATACTCAATCACCATCCAACATGGTCTAATTAATCTGGACAAATATGCAGCACCAGTGGGCAGCATTGTTTCTGGTTTACACCTATTTCTGACGGAGATGTATCTTCGTCAAGAGGAATAACAAGGCTCCAGTTTTTGCCATTTCTGGACGTAAACAACATTCTCAGGGGAGGTTATAAGATTTAAACTCATTTATCTTTAAGAATGGAGAAATTGCCCAATAGTGAGTTAAGGAACGGTGTGTAGGCAGCCAATGTGATTTTCACACTAGGGGTTGTGGCAAGGGTCCTATCAAAGTGAGGTTAGGAGCCTCTGTGATGCTTCTCTCTGTCAATTTACCAGTCTTCTTTCCCCATCTTTCCCTTCCCTTACCTAAATATACCAAAGGCATTTCTCCTTCTCTTTGCAGTCATTGTTTTTAGTTTTCTTTCTCTGGTGGTCGTTGTCACCCACCCCTCCACCCCCCTCCCGGCAGAAGGCAATCTCACTCGCCCCTCGTGGTCCCATTAGGGGGAAAAGGGCCCCCTGTATGCCAATCATAAGTCCCATCACTCAAGCTGAGGACTGTGGTTAGAAATAAAAACAGAGGGGGTGGTGGGGGCACCCCCCCCTCCCACTGCTACAGGAAGATAAAGCACACAAACAGTGAGTGGAAGAGCAGGAGAAAGTCAAGAAAAGCCTCATTAGTGTTTGTGTGAGTGTGTGTCTTTTTGTGTGTCTGTGTGTGTGTGTGTGTGTGTGGAGAGAGAATTTGTGTGTTTGTGTATATGTATGTATGTGTGTGTGTGTGTGTGTGTGTGTGTGTGTGTGTGCGTGTAGTGTGTGTGTGGGTGTGAAAAGAGTTTGTGTGTTTGTGTGTATATATGTGTGTGTGTGTAGAGATTTCGTGTTTGTGTATGTGTGTGTATGTGTATGTGTGCATGTGTATGTGTGTGTGTGTGTGTAGAGCGTGTGTGTGTGTGAAAAGAGTTAGTGTGTTTGTGTGTTTGTGTTTATATGTGTGTGTGTGTGTGTGTGTGTGTATGTTAAGCGTGCTTGCAGGAGTTGCCACTACAGCTCAACCACAGACGAAGGCTCATGAAACCATGAAAAGAAGGAACATTCACAGGTGTAATTAGGTGACAGGCGGAAAACAAGTGCTCAAATGTATAGGGCCCCAAGAATCGCTTCTCTGGCAAGAACACACTGCCTCCCCGTGCTCACTTCAAGGCATTTCATTAGCCATATTCTCTGTGACAAAAAGTATACCTGCTCCATAAATCTGCCAAATGCTTTTTTTTTTTGAGAGAAGGAAACAAGGATGTGCATCGTTCCCTCCAGGGGAGGGCGGGCCATCACCAGCGCTGTGCACATCCACCATGTAAACAGCAGGACTTGGCACAACATTACAGGGAGCTCAGTGCCCATTTCGCTTCAGAGACGCTTGTAATAGCCCGCCATTCTGCCGCTGATTGAATTCAATTACATTTTTATAAATGCGTGTCCTTCCCCTCGTTGTGTGTCTCCTCTCGTGAGGGCGAGCGTGCTGCATAAATCGCTCATATCCTTAATAACGGGGCTGACGTGCCATGATGGCGAGTGAAGCTGCACTAATTAGACATGCCTTATGATAACCCCCTCTGTCTCACTTCTACATTCCACACTCTCCGGCCTCATTAGTGCTGCTGCATTATTTAGCACAGTGATTACAGAAGGCAAAGACCATGCCACTGCCCCTTATACTGCCCAGTAGACTGGCCTTCTGTTATTAAGAGTCTGTGGTAACACATTGAGCACACAGAAGGTTAAGGGCTGTTAGCCTGCAGAGGGGAGATAGTTTTGGAGATAGTTTAAAAAGATGGAATTCTGAGGTGGGAATTTTCAGAGAAGAACAGAATGTGGAGTTCAGGTAGGGCCTTCACAGAAGGAAAAATAAGCAATGAAATTATTTGCTCTGGCCTCACTAGGAATGTGGGGTGGTCGAGCAAAGGCTCTCATCCACTGACAATAGGTCAACTTCAACACAATGTTGAGTCCTAAATAGTGTTGTCTGCTAAATAGTGATGATGTGTGGTGTTTCTGTTCTGTACACAGCCTAAATGTTGGCAAAGTCTCAACAATGCTGTAGATTCCAAATGAGTAAAACACCATGTAGCATTTGTTGCAGGCCTTTCATTAATATCCATAGCAATGTTTACACTCAAACAATTTCTCTAAACATTTTCTTATTAGAAAAGGTCATGGAAGCTTAGAAAGGCAGAGGACTACAAGTCTGCAGACCAGGCAGAACAAGCCTTACCTGTGTGAGAAGTGAGCATAGCCCACCTGTGTGCCACTAGTCCTGTCACTGCCTCACTCTCAGCTAAGAGGTGGAGGCCTGCCAGCAGCAGTCATTTCCATTGCGGGGATATTATTTACATAAGATTGCAAACTCAATAATGCACGCAAGCCTCCATAATGCCCATGCTCAAGAATCCCTGCAATGTGGCGGGGATTGGAAAAACAGCTGTGCCCAGACAAAATGAGGGGATACCCTACTGCTGATAGTGATGAGGGGAAGTAAATACACAATGGGAATTGAGAGGAGGAGGAACCGCAAGGGAGATAGCAAGGGCCAACGGAACTGTCTTTGTGTGTGTGTGTGTGTGTGTGTGTGTGTGTATGTGGGTGGGTGTGTGTGTGCATGTGTGTGTATGTGTGTTTCACTCCCTTTCCCTCACTGACTTACATTCTATCATTCTATGCGGGGCTGGGGAGGACTGAAAGATTGAGCGAATGAGCATCACACTGCAATAATAATGATATCAGCAGCATGGTGAGCATGAGAATTTGTACACTATGGGGCACACATGCTGCAAGACACATACACATGCACACATGCACACACACACACACACACATTCACACTGAAACACACCCTGCATGACCTCACATTGAGAGGTGGTGCAGCAAGCAAGATGAACAGAGAAGGGAGAAATGTGGACGGCGGGTAGACGAGAAGAAGAAGCACACAAGAGTGAGGGAACACATACAGGAGGAGAGGCATGGAGAGAGAAGCCTAGGGGCCCCCGCTGTAAAATTGCCCACAGACGCATAAAATGAAGCGGCGTGGCCCGCGGGTGCAGCAGCAGCAGCGACGTGACTCTCAGCCTGATGCTCGGCTCGCGCTCACCTGGTGCCAAGGGGTCGAGGCAGAGCGGTGGCAGAGGCAGCTGAACCCCGCACGGGTGAAACCGTCTCGGCCCCCATTTGTGTAAACATGGCCCTCATACATAAATGATGCCCCGGGGCAAGAGGATTCACTCGATCTGCCCTCTGTTTCTTTCTCCTCTGCTGTCTCTAGAATGCACAGCAGCAGGACACATGTATTATAGATGGTAATGGTGGCGCTCAACAGCAAACAGCATGGCAGCCTTGTGTTGCTTGCGGTGACTGGACGCACATGTAAGATTGAAGATGCATGTGAAGCAAGGACACTGTGTGAATGTGCTTGCTGAATTACTGCCAGTCATATCACCAGCCTTCAATGCATTTTTGTGTTTATCTATGTTTGAAGGAAGTGATTATAATCTACAGTGATGATCGAAATGAAAAAAAAAAAAAACAGGTAAGAAAAAACAAATGCCCTGAAAACAAACCAAGACTGAACAGCAAAGCTATGCCCACTTGGTGAAGCTGTTTTGTGTTTTGCTCTTCTCTGCAGGTATGTGTGAGTAGAAAGGTGATGACCACCACCACCCCTCCATCAGAGGAGGCCAGCTCTTATAACTAGTCTAACAAAGTCTCGATGCATGGTACTGGAAAGCTGTTACAAGCCCCCACCAGACTCATAGCCCAAACCATTAGCACGCCGCTAAGCCTTGACACCATACACAGCACACCTGACACTGGCCTGCTCTAGCACCAAGCTCCAGTGAGCCAGGGGGCGACCCGTTCCACGTCACCTTACATCAGCCGGCGCCAAGAGGGGTCACTCTGGGGTCAGAGTTATTTCAGCCTGAAGAAAACACATTAGCCGGAGAGGGTGGGGTGGGAAGGGGAGCTGCCAACCACTCAGCATCCTGCCGACTACACCACAGGGTCCTCTCATCTGCACTGATGTAGGGGGCCATGCTCATATAGCTACAGAAATGACCGAGTGATAGGAGGGAGGCAATCAGCAGTTGTCACACACATATACACACACAGTCACACACACAGATGCACACACACACATACACACATTTTACTTCTTTATTTGTGTGAGAAAGTCAGATTTCTTTTATAAGTGGACCCAAATTTAACTGGTGCAACAACAGCTCAGATATGATTCAGTCATATGACTGCTGCTTCAGTCATATGGACTACATTACCAGCAGTCCACAAACAGAAGTCAGCATGGATGATATTGAACGGCATTTAGCCAACCACACACACACACACACACTCTCATACGCATTCAATATTAGGGCCAATGCTCTGCACTCAAATGCAGCTGTAGAGCCAAGTAAAGACCACAGGTACTGTATACTACCTGATGTGACGTTTTCCACATCCACATCCACAATGAAAGCCAGAACAAACACCCCCCCCCCCCCACACACACACACACACACAGGCCATTGAAATGAAATCCCAATTTGTAAGCTCAAACATCACCCTTTGCTTTCACTCAGGTCCCTCCTGTCCCATGTCTGATGTTAGCCTCTCAAAAACGAAGCCAGAGGTCATTTAATTATGGCTATAAATAGACAGATTTAATTATTGCCATCGTTCTCATTTAAATGCTAATGGCTATTGTAATTAATGGATTAGGTAAGAGCATTAATGGGAGCAAATGACAAAATAATAATTAAGAGCATTATCGCAAAGGGCCTTGGGCAATCTGTACTGAAAATATTATGCTCATTTTCCACTGGCCACTGGCTGGCATTTCACAAGCCTAGGGTAGGACATCACTTACGGTGGTTTATGTGAATGCAGAGGTGCAAGTTCCTTGTGAATTAATGTCATCATGCTTCAGCAGCCACTGTCAGGGACTGAGAGCTTGGCATACTGACTTTGCATCCTAGGCTATGAGCTATGCTGTGATTTAACAGTTGCCAGATCTAATATTCTACTCCAGTGCATCAATCACATCTTGGTTTATTCACAATTTATAGCAAACTACAAATGTGTGGAGAAGTTTGTCTGCACATCATAACACTAAAGCTAGGAACAGACCTCACAACTTTTTCAGCCTTTTATGATTAGAATGAGATTGAGCAGGCCAAACCTAAATACTAAATCTGGTACGGTTAAGATTTTGTTTGTTTGTAAACGCTTAAGTTGTTAACTTATTAATGTCATAATTTGTACCACAGCGACCACAAAATAACTAGTTAAGATAATTATAAAACGTGTTTGATTCAATCTGATTCAGTCAGATTGCGCCAACAATGTAAAAAATTGCAACATTTAAAATCTGCCACCCAAACACTGAACACCACCACCACTGTTGATTTCCTCGGATTAAATGTGACTGCCTCAGACACTCCATCATATCAATATTAGGGTTAAAAGGAAGGAAGCTTCGGGGGGATGAGGGAGGAAGGGAGCAAGGAAGTCAGTTTGAGGAAAAGGATGGATAAAAGTTTAAAGTTTTAAACAATTTGCTAACAAGAAATGTGTCTAAAGTTTATACGTTTGTTCTGGCATGCTGGTGGATGACTCCTTGAAACTAATATTCCAATCTAAATGTTAAAGGAGGCTACACTACAGGACAGTTCCAATTTTATATTTTTATTTGCTATGCCTTCACCTTGCTTTTCTAACACCTGTGCAACTCCATTTAAGAGTGACCCATTTCAACTGTAATTTTTGTTGTAACCACTTTATTGCCTCTTCAAAGCATATTGAGAGGAAAAGAGAGAAATGCCAAATCAACTAGCCTTAGCTGGTAAAGCACACCAACTGGTTGAGCAGCTGTTATTTAGTTTTCTGAATAGCTGAGATGCTCTTGAAATCTAAACTCAGGGACAACCACGACAACCACCAGCGACACCACTAACAGTTGCGATCTGAAAACTCTAAAAAGACAGGGCTCACTCACACAATGGCTGTGTCTGGTAGAATTACATGAAAGGCCATGGCTGTGTCTGGTAGAATTACCTGAATATCTCAAAAGAGTCACTATATCCCCAACAACAAATTACACATTAAAACGCATTAACACAAATTAACTACAAAAGTATAGCTCAAGGCTGTTTCATGTTCTCTTAAAGAAAAGACACCCAGTGCTCATAATGCAACATGGGTGCTGATCCTCAACCAGTGGCTCTTTTCCAGTGCTGTTTGTGGGCCTACTACATACACAGCTGATGAATGCAGAGGACCTTCACATCTGTCTCCTTCTTCAGGAGCACAGCGTACAGTGGGTCATTATGAGGGCAAACTCTGGGAATGGACTGTCTGTACTGCTCCATTATAAATGGCTCAACTCAACTCGCAGGGCGTATTAGCTCATAAGGACAGGGCCAGAGCATCTCTCAGCTGGTGATTGATAAAAGAAAAAATGTTAAAAAAAGGTCTCTCATTCAGTACACCATAATGCAAAGCATTTCCCCACTGAACACAGCGAATTGCCCCTTCATCATCAGTCCATGTAGGAGATCTATTAAGGCGATCAATAATTTAGCCTTTATCTTGCCATGGTTTATATGCATGGGTGAATCTTCGGGGTGTCATACAGCACTTTTTGAAAGCATTGGGCAACTGTGAAAACAAAAAAATCATGACATCAAGTGATGAAGCGTACAGTACATGGTTGGATATATTAATCATACCTGACAATACAGTGGCTAGTATTTGAATAAAGTCTACTCAAGTATTGCGCAACTACTTTAACTCACACTCACACTAACTCATACTAAAGTGCCCTCTGTAACAAGTCCTTGGATTTACTGTAGTGCAGGGATTGGGGCCAGTTATAGATACAAACATGTGAAACAATGTGTGTGCATATGTGTGTGTGAGAGAGAAAGAGAGTCACAGAGAGAAAGAGACAGAGAGAGATGACCAAAAGGAGGAGGAGAAATAATTACTTTTAGGCTGACAGCTGCTATTAATAAGCAAGACTGTCTGATTCATGGCAAAAAAAACACATGCCTCTGTTCGATTCAAAAATGCTATTACAAAGAATTGATTTGAGGAAAAGTTTGATACAGAAGCCAGAAGGAAAGGAAATAGTGAAAAAGAGACAGAGACCAGCCTCTGTCAGCCTCCGAGAGACACAAATCCATGAACATACTTTTCCAAAAGACAGCTTAAAACATGAATAGATACCGGTTCCAACATGTATTCCACTAACTGCAATCTGCTGCCCATAACAGCAAAAATGCATAGAACCATTAAACAACACTGACAGAACAAAGCTTATAATCTTAAATTATTAAAAATACAAACCAAAATAGTCACCATGAAGATCAGGTTGTGGTCTTTCGTGCCTCTGCTGATTTCCTTCATTTTTAAGAACATATGTGCAAGAGAACAAAGGAGAATGCCCATTAAAACTACCTTTACATATAAATAATGAAATGCTACCTTTACATCTAAATAATGAAATACTACCTTCATGTGTAAAAAAGCCAGGATCTGAAATTCAATTAATCTGCTGTTTAGCAGCCTAGGGAAATTGGGAACAGTGAATCAACAGAAGGAGCCCACTCCTCACTGTGGCTAGTCATCTCTGGAAAATTGTCTGCTACTGATTAACTGGGACACAGAGATTGAGCTCTATCAGTTTCAGCACACACACACACACACACACACACACACACACACACACACACACACACACACACACACACACACACACACACACACACACACACACGCACTAAGCATCTAAAGTGTAGGCTATAGGAGAAGAGTATTTCAGATGCTGGCTTTTTCACACTGAGGTAGTATTTAATTATTTAGATGTAAAGGTTTTTTTTAAGTATGCTGTAGCTTGAATGTTTATCCTCTTTTTGTAAGTTGGATAAAAGTGTGTGCTAAATGCATAAATTACACCTGCTGGATTAATGGATTAATAATCTTAGATTTACACACATCTCATCTTTCGTATAATGACATACTAACCAAAAAAATCTAATCATGTCATACTATTCATTAGTCTGAATCTGATGGACAGGGTGTTTACTAACATGGTTGAACCATAAGAGAAGCATTTCCAAAGTAGTAGTTACTGTATGAAATGCGTTGGGCCGGTCACGTTCATAACCCTTAGGCAAGTGAATTAAATGTTCTGCTCTGCTCTCAAAAGCAATAAGGCCTTCAATCACACCTCATTCTGTATGCTGTCCAAACATAAATTTCACATTATATCCATGACAATGCATACAAAATTATTCTTCCTGAGATTCATTCTCCAGTTAATAAATATTTAAGTATTTTTTACAAGCTGTAAACAAACAAAACAGTATTTTGTCTTACAGATTAAAAAATGTTTGAGATATAAATTTGCAAAAGTCAAAGACAGTATGGACCACAACAAAAAGCAGCAGCATGTAACAATTCACCATAAGGACCAATGTCCATACATTGCTTTTTTCTAGCAGAAATATGGGGGAATCGCTTGATTTAGCGCTTTCTCAAAAAGACGTTCTGTTTGTTTCTATGAAATCTAGTTTGACAACATAATGACTGAGGTAGTTAGCTTGCTAATAACATCAACGATAACGACAGACCACTTCCAAATTACTTACTGTAGAACAGTGTAGATAGGTTCAACTTCTACAACTAGTGTAGATTCAACTTCTCCCTAACTTTTAAAAACAATTAGGGGGAAAGGCCAAACTAAAGACATTTCTGCTGTATATGGAGCTCGGTCCACCATTACTGTCACCTATTTTCGGCTTCAAATTCAAGACGATGGAGTGGCTACACAAAAGCAGTCACCAAAGGCACTGGGTGCTGCATTTTTTATAGGCGGTTGCAAGACATCCTCTGCTCATAGGAAACAACACAAAGGTGGTGGCGCTCAGAGAAAAATGCAATATGGACATCAGTCCCAACTTCACTATCAAAAAGTGCTGTAACATGATGGTGGACAATTATGGACACATAAATACACCAATGATTAGCACTAGTCACCCAGGATATAGATGGCTAGTGGTACAGAGTACAATACACTACAATATGTATTGTTTTGTATAACATACAATACAAACAAAATGCATTACCAGTGTAATACTCTCTGTGTCCTATGCCAACATCTCAAAGCTATACAACTGCTACCAAGCTGTGTTTCTGCCTGGTTTCTTCCACACATTTTTGAAGCATCACTTTAATTCACAGGGGTCAGAGGACTGTCTGAGAAATCTGTAAATAAACATCAACTGTCTGGGACGTGTTTTCACGGTCATCTGTTGACAGATAGCATTGTGAAGTTGCTTTGTCGAGGGATGACTTTTCTGTCCCTTCACAATCAGCTATCAATTAGCACAACACTAACCTGTTCTGCACACACCACAGGCCAACCCCAAAGCAGAACTTCAAAACCCAAAACTTGATAATTGCAGAAGAAGCGATGTGTGTGCGCGTGTGTGTGTGGGTGTGTGTGAGAGAAAGAGAGAGAGTGTGAGACCAAGTCTATAGGGATCATGAAAGGGCTGTGCTTGGAAGGGCTTCGTCAGGCCACTTTTTGAAGGCGTGACAGTTGTGAAAAGGTCTCTCTCAAGCACGCCCACAGGGACCGCAGCTGGGGTGACAATTATCACGTCAGGGCCCTTTGCCGCCCGCTGTCTGCCACACGCGTTAATTGTCTTGCTCGAGCTGTGCAAATTGTCACTGAGCACTGAACCTTGCATTCTGACTTTTTATCCCCCATCCCCTCATCCACATAGCACCCCCATGCCCCCTCCCCAACCCCTGTGCAGTGTTCATAGTGGTTTTGTTATCCCACTAATTAATTAACGATTTTAAAGTTTTTTTTTTTCCTGGAGGAGTAAAAGAAATTGTTAAAATACAAAGAAAGCAACTTTGTGTCAAGCAGCTCTATTAATAAAAGATAAGCTGTTTTTTTTCTCCCCCTCTTCGCTGCGCTCCTCTGACACATGTAGACAACTGCTGAGCTAAAACTCCCACTCAGGTCAACCATCAAGAAGTGCCTGAGGAGGTAGTACTCATACTGACATTCCCATAAAACTCACATTAAAGCAGCAGTGGATTGGAGTTTAATGCTGCTGCTGCTGTTCAACATGACACAGTGACTGACCCTTCCGGCAGCTAAACATTGTTAGTTGTTTTAACAGTCGTCTAAGAGTTCTCACTGGAGAACAACATTTAAACAGAGAGATATAGCAGTCAACTGTGCATATGTTTTTAGACAGCTTCTTTGACAACTGCAGCTTTGGGATAAGTTTTGATGGCTTCACAGAAGGAATCGTGTATACTGGTAGTGTAAAAATGTGAGACAGTTTTTATAATAACACAGTGAGATATAGGCACCATACCAATAAAGAACAAAGCCTGCTCTCAGGGGAGAACAGATTTAGCGTTTCAAAGCATGAGTCCAGGTATGTAAGCCAGGCAAAATTTTCTATGACACAAACACAATGTATCCGCTGAAGTCACCATGCTGTATGTATTTTCATGCAGTTCCCATAGAAACAGATGATCGTATCCCAAACTGCCACTATCACATATTCTATTTTTGATGCAGGTGTGTTTGATATAATTGACTCAGTTTGATGAAGTCTGAGAGAAGATCGAATGAAAATGCCAGAGAGAGTAGAGAAAGTGCAAAGTGACTGTTAAAAAGTTGATCCTGTGAATTTCTGCTTTCTTTGCCCATTTCTGCCTTCTTTGCCAGATGGGGAGCTGAGAGACCCTTAATTCGCCCCATAATGAGCCATTTTGACCATCAAGGTGACAATGAAGCTGATAAATTAACCTAAAAACAGCAGTGCCTGATCTGCCTTTAAAAAAATCTCAATACCAATGTCAATAGGGGGAATGGAGTCTGACATTACATTGCAATCAGAATAGATGTGTCTGCCTGATTTTTCACAATGTAACATTGGTACCAAGTACATCGCAAATTGACAAGAAGAGGAATTGGTATAATAATTGCTGTCAGCACCCCTTCACAAGCAAACAATGAACAATCTAATACTATACCTAGACATGCCAGCCAGAAAAAAACTTACTGTACTTACAGTCTCGCCACTTAATCTGGCCATAGAAACAAGATATCCGTCAGAGTACCAGTACTACATATAGCCTTCAAATAATTTTTCATTGCTGTTATTTTGGCATAGGCCTATCTTTTCTCTGTGGAACTTTCCCATGAAAATTGACAGAGAGAGCAGCTGAGGTGATTTCACTATCCTCTGAAATACTCTGAAATACTGATTATAATCTCCCTGTGTGTGCTGTTTCTGTGGTCCTGCCTCAGTGTTAAACTTTTGTCTGTTCCACTCTCTGTACTTGATGGCAGATCCACTGCACCTTAACTGTCCTTTAAGATGTGATTAATTAGTTCAGTTCAGTTAATTAGTTAGGTCCTTAATTAGCATGTCTCTTCACTGACTACCTCCAGTTCTTCAGATTCAATTGTTCTACTGATGATTGGCAGTCTACATATGTGTCTTAAATATCCTTTGATAAACAAGATCATCATTTTCTTTTCCCAGTAATTTAACTAAACTAACGCAATTTTGCTCTGATAGTATGCTGACAGTTCTGACTGCATTGTTATTGAGAGCATTAAAAGAAGAAAAAATAATTAGCTCCCACCACACATATTCATTTATCCAGGTAGCAGCATGTGTCGATCAAAGCCCAATGAAATCTTGGAGCTAGATTTCTTGGAGCTAGACAAGTGTCTTAACAGACTACAGCCACTAAATAAAAGAAAGACAAGAGCGCAGGGTCAGTCAACTGAGCGGACACTACTCCCACAGCAGTGACCTCCTGCCTGTTTTACGCCTCCACAAAGTGACTCCTTGTAGCCTGTCAAAACTTGGGCACGGCTCTTCTGAGATTTTGACTGTTTCACATTCACCATTACTCTTACTGATGAAATAGCCAGAGAGCAGAATAACAGCAGGAGTCTGACCACTGAATGTCAGTGTTGGCATTCTCTTTTTTTTTACTTTTTTTGTCACAATCCATTTTTTTGTCTTTTATAGCTCTTCCTCTGTGTTCTTCTGGACTGACCGATCAGTCAGGCGTGAGTGAGGCACTCGTGGTGACAGACGGTGGGCCAAAGCTAAAGTGCGATGACTTGAAGATCAGCCAAGCTTGAAATTATGACACATGACAGAGGAGATGCCAAACATGGCCACATCCAGTCAACTGACATCCAGGATCAGGGCACAGAATGAGAGAGGAAGAGGGAGAGAGAGAGAGAAAAAGAGAGACCAGGGGGGAAATGGTCAACAAAGAGATTCCCAATGTTATTCATTTATAGATGTATTTATATTCATAGTCATACCCCTGGATCAATTGTTCTCTTGATTTCTTTTCTGTGCTCTTCCATTGTCTACTTGTAATGTACGTTTATGCTTTTCTATTGTTTATTACATGGTCTTTGCTTTTAAAGTATTGTTGTGCAGTCTAGTAAAAATCTTGTTTGAATCAGAATTGAGAGTAGTGGGATCTCATTTCACTTTTCTCCTTATGTTTTCAAAGAATTTGCTCTAATGTCTTTGGAGCCAGCATGTCATTGGCATCAATGTAAACTGTGCAGGGCACTTTTGTTTTGAAGTCTGGTCATTTGTGTGTGATATTAAAATGAGTCAATGGTGATTACCTTCACCATTAATAAGTGCAGTGTTTTAAGGCATGAGTTTATAGTTTGAATGGCATGAGCCACAAAATGTTTGCTTCTTCCTTATGCGTGTAATAAATCTGTGGAAGACATCTAGGGGCAACAGAACAGGATGGGGTAGCACACTGTACAGACAAAAAGCATCAGGAAAGGGGGTAAATGGTATATCCATGGGGTAGATTTTCATTAGCTAAATATCATCAATGAGGCTCACTTAATGGTAATGTTAATGTCAATCCCCTCATGGCTATTCATTTAAAACCTGACCTTTTGTTTTTCCTCAAACCAAATACAACACAAAGTAGCTGCACTGTGCATAAACCACACCACAGTGTTTTTAGGTGGTCAATAAATAAATAATAAATAATCTAAAAAAAAAACACTCACAGAGCACAGATATGGGGTCACAGAGGCAATACAAATTCCAGACAGTGTTCCGGATCACCACCAAAATTGAATCATGTGTTCCTTGTCCTAATACCGACAGTGTCCGAAAATTTCATGCAAATCCATGGAGTACTTTTCAAGTTATTTTGTACACAAACAGACAATCAGCCTTTATGCAGACTAGAGTCAGTACCACAATATACCCATAATATTAATTGAATAATGATTTCTTCAATGTAACTTGATTATTGCTAAATGCATAAATGTAAATGTAAATGTAGAAGTTAGTGTTTGCTTAATCCAGCCTGAATTATACATACACAAAAAGTAATAATAGACTAAAAGATATATTCTTACAATGTCAATATATACAAAGACAAACAACTACGGCACCTCTGATCATGACCCAATATAACAGTAGCCAGCTGTTGCAGCAAAGTCATACTTTTATATCAGGTTGATCTTCAGACAATCAGACTGTAAAGGGATTGATTGACTATATTTTGAAATATAATACTATAAGTGTTACAACCAATATGGCTAATAGTATGCTCTCTCTTTTCTCTCTTTGAATATCACTCTCAATGAAAATAACAAAAACATACAAGGCACGGCAAAACATACTTAAGAATGCAAAACGCATACACATGCTTGCTCTCACACACACACACACAAAAAACACACACACATACGCTAAACCACATACACAGACAGGCACGCTCACGTCTCACTCTTTTTAGAATCATTCCACTAGTGATTAGCATGCGGCAGGAGGTTCTCTCTGAAGCACAGATGGGTTGACTCTACGCAGCCGTCTGCCGAGGCAGTGAGAGGCAAGCATCTATCACCCCTCTGCTCCTTCAACCACACACATGCATACACATGCACACACAGACTCGCACACAAGCGCATGCAAAGACACACACAGACACACACACACATTTGCACACGTATACACACACACACACACAAGTACACACACATGCACAAACATTCTCATCAGCCATTACCAACTGTTCTTAACATTATCAGGGTCACAGGGAGAAAAACAGAAAAGACATGCCTGTCCTTTCCCCCCCACCACCCCAGGTGACAGATGCGGGACAGGGCGGAGGTAAACAATTAGGACTGGCGCTGACTTCTGCTCACTCTCCAGGCTATTTACGGGAGATGGCATGAGGGGGATGTCAACAAGCCACCTCAAGCGCAATCAGTGCCTGTGATTGGGATATTGTCTTCAATGAAGTGGAGAGCTCAAAGGACTGATTATTGGAGGAGTTGTCACACAAGTGGTGGAAATAGGATGGAGTTTTTTGCACTGCTGAATGTTCTCAAATGGAGTTTATACACACACACACTATATATGTATGGGCAATTCCATGCAAACTGTCACATCCATAACGGCAACAAAATGCCATGGTATTTGTGTGTGATGCGAATGATCATGTCAAAGGTTTCATAACATTTGTTCTACAACAAAGAAGAGTGAATGCTAAAATTGTATGTAATCATCATTGTCATCATACTATACCATGGCATTGTTTTGCCAGTTTTGCATGGAATTACCCATTTATACTATGTCTCAGTGCAGGTACATACATGTGCATGCAGTGCACACAGTAGATGTGTACATCTGTCCAAGTGCAATTTCAAGGGCTCTGTGGCTCCCTGCGTCACTGGTGTGAGCTGCACCTGTCCCAGTCCATCTGGCTCTCAGTGGTGGGCCTCGCAGAGTTCAGTGGCATGGCAGGGGCCCTTGCGCTGAACAGACGGATGGCTTTAGCACCCTCCATTACCGCCTCTGCCATCTCTCACATTTCTACAGCAAAGAACCCTGACTCACCCCTGAGCATCCCCTCGCAGCATTTCTATGGACCACAGAGGCACAACTCTCTTTGTACCCATCTCTCTCTCTTCACTCTCTCTCTCTCCACTCTCTCTTTCTCTCTTTCTTTCTGTGAGTTATTGATATCAGGATTCTATTATTGTCACCATTTTAGTGGTAAGTAAAGGACAGAGGGAGTGCTAGTTGAACAGGTATGTGCTACATCTTCATTTCCTTTCCTTCTTCAAATCAAAGCACAAGAGTGACACCAGCGACTCACTCTCTCTTCCAGATGTATTAAAAAGTTCATGCTATGAGATTCCCACTGCCAGCCTGCCACATGGGTGAAGCCATGCCAGACTAATGTAAACTTTAGCTGCGGTGTCCTTGGGTGTTTCCACACTCCTCTGCCCAGTGACGCTCCCGGCTGTCACAGGCCCCTTCACTCAGTGGGCTGCGTCTGAGCTCCAGTCCCTCTGCTGGGCCCTCCGGTCACTCACCCTTTCAAGCAGAGCTCCAGAGGGAGTGAGGGGGCTTTGCCACCACTCATTAGCCCAGGTTGGTGTGATGAGACTGGGAGAGAAACTCTGAAGAGTCCCCTTGTCCCTGTGGTGGGGCATCTCCAGCTAAGGGGCCGGTACCAATGGCTGAACCAGTGGAAAGGCCATGGTGGGGGTGATGGGTTTGAGGGTGAGTGCCTGATTGCTTCACTAGTCTGCTGAGCATGTTGTCTAGCCCCCAATCAGTTTCATACTGACTGACCTTCTACTGGTCCTTTACAGGGATCTCTGGAGTCATGTTGTACACACACACAAGTGCATTAGTTATACCTGTACTTGCTCTGCTACTTCCACGAAAATTGGCTGCTGTGACATGGGTCCATTCTTATTGTTTTTTTCTCAAATTGTTATAGAGATTGTATTCTCATGAATTGTTATCATTCGCACCACACAACAGCTACTAAAGCAACAAGAGCAACAGAATTTATACATTTTCTAATTTTTTACATAAGCAATTCATGAAAACCATAAACGTAAAAAACGGTCACAACATAAATGACTTGAGCAAACAGAATTATTTTGACTGCAAACTATCATATACTGTTTACTGTAAATAGAATTATGTATACAGTAATTTATAGCACAGAGATGTGTGTATCAATTATATATTGTTGAATTGAGAATCAGGAATATGTTTGTGCAATTATCTTAAACTAATCTCAGTCTTTAATAACCAATAATCATTTCATTATATTTACTTTTAAAGAACATAATGAGAGGAAATCAATGACAGTGAGTGTGTGTGTGTGTGTGTGGGGGGGGGGGGGTCTCTCTTGGGATCCTACAAAGCATGCTTTGCTGGTGACTTCTTCATAGCAGATTCTGAGCAAAATAAGCTTGTCTTGCCTCACCGTGTTATGTCTCACCTGTCTAAATGTCTCACCGTGTTATGTCTTACCTGTCTAAATGTCTCACCGTGTTATGTCTTACCTATCTAAATGTCTCACCGTGTTATGTCTTACTTATCTAAATGTCTCACCGTGTTATGTCTTACCTATCTAAATGTCTCACCGTGTTATGTCTTACCTATCTAAATGTCTCACCGTGTTATGTCTTACCTATCTAAATGTCTCACCGTGTTATGTCTTACCTGTCTAAATGTCTCACCGTGTTATGTCTTACCTGTCTAAATGTCTCACCGTGTTATGTCTTACCTGTCTAAATGTCTCACCGTGTTATGTCTTACCTGTCTAAATGTCTCACCGTGTTATGTCTTACCTATCTAAATGTCTCACCGTGTTATGTCTTACCTGTCTAAATGTCTCACCGTGTTATGTCTTGCCTATCTAAATTTCTCACCGTGTTGTGTCTTGCCTATCTAAATGTCTCACCGTGTTGTGTCTTACCTGTCTAAATGTCTCACCGTGTTATGTCTTACCTGTCTAAATGTCTCACCATGTTATGTCTTACCTGTCTAAATGTCTCACCGTGTTGTCTTACCTATCTAAATGTCTCACCGTGTTATGTCTTACCTATCTAAATGTCTCACCGTGTTATGTCTTGCCTATCTAAATGTCTCACCGTGTTATGTCTTACCTGTCTAAATGTCTCACCGTGTTATGTCTTGCCTATCTAAATGTCTCACCGTGTTATGTCTTACCTGTCTAAATGTCTCACTGTGTTATGTCTTACCTATCTAAATGTCTTGCCTTAACATCCACCCCAGACTTCCAGAGTAAAATAATGCATCATTTAAAAAAGAAAACACTTAAGATTGGCATATATTTACAAAGGAGCATGCTTCAATGGTAACATAAAATCTGATCAGAGCAATATCAGAGCAATAAGTTGTAATATAATTTAGAAATTAAATTAAATAAACTTCAATCTATATTTTCCAGAATGTAGGCAATACTTTCACACCCATCAAAACCAGCCCAACCAACCAGCACTGCATGGTAGCTAAAGGCAGCTTCACCAGAGGGACACAGAGGGAGTGAATGCTACTCCTGCAATCCAATACATCTGGAAGGGACATAAAATTAAAAGGTATAAGTAGGAAGTAACAAAGAAAACTGACTCATTTCATCTGGTGTATTGCATTCACACTGAAGGGCCGATATGGCCTTGTAACCATTGAGGGGCAGCCATGGGCTTGTAACTGAAGGGTTGCCGGTTTGATCCTGACCAGTGGACCATGGCTGAAGTGCCCCTGGGCAAGGCGCCTAAGCCCTCACTGCTCCCTGGGCACTGCTGTAGCAGGCAGTCAACTGCTCCAGGTTAGTATGTACTTCACTTCACTGTGTGTTGTGTGTGTTTTACTAATTCACGACTGGGTTAAATGCAGAGACCAAATTTCCCTCACAGGATCAAAAGTTTAGATTAATTTTTGTTATTATGTATTGCTTCTTCCTCACATAAACACAACTGCATGTACACACATACACTCTTCTCTCTCCCTCACACACACACACACACACACACACACACACACACACAGTGAGTGAGTGTACATCACTGTTAGTGTTTCCTGTAATAAATGACTGCTTTCATTTCAGCCTGATCAATCGCACCTTTGCCTGATCCACTGCCAAGAGAAAGACATATCGATCAAAGCCACCTGCCCTGACAGTATAAATTGCTCATTTATTTAAGACAGAGACAGAGAAAGGGCAGGGAGACCTCTCAAACCACTTGCATGTCATATGCTATTTTCATGAAGGATGCCCTTGAAATCCTACACAGAAAAATTGGGATAATACAAATTATATATGGGGACTCATATGATCCCTACATGATTCTATTAGGACTTAGTATCATATGTTTTCAATGGGACTTCTCCATATGTGATTAGAATCCACAGATGGTGAGAAAATGGCCTTTTGATTTTACCTGGCTTTTTTGTGCCCATCCCTTCTTATCTTCACTTAAGTACTTTTTTCTGATATTGTTTTAAATGGCTAAAAGTACCAATTTTAAGGGATTTATAAAACAAAAATGACTGATGTTGAGATTAAATTCACAAAAGTATAGATTTTTCGAGAGGGATTTGTTTTAAAATTCAATCTGTTGGTTCCTGTCTATCGAAAGTATGCGACATGTGGGAAGCGAAGAGGATGGGGCATTGATCTGTGTCTGGGTGTGCAGCGAGCAGGTGGGGGCCTGTGCCAGGCTGCAGTGCTACAGGGCTACTGAGCACTGCCACAAAGCTGGTGGAAACGAGAAACTTATCAATGCAACAGAAAACCCTGAGAGGATTACTGGATAAATAAGTGGACAGGATGAGCTACCCAGACTTTTCCCTTTCCCTTCCTCTAGCATGCTTGCTATCCCCCCTCCCTTCTCTCTTTACATAAATGACAACAAGGAATACCTTTAGCATCCACTAAGGCCACAGAGAATACCTTGGAGAAAAATCACTCTGGGGCTGCTTGATTATGGGAAAATCAAACTCATTTTGTTCATTACTTATCACAATTGCACTGAATTTCAGAATGATCAATTTTCTAAACATAAAAATATTAATATTTCAACACAACCAATTCCAGCAGTCACCCATAAAGATGCATTCACACCAGACATCCAAAGAATATGACTGAACTGAATGAAGAATGGGCTAAAATACATCCTGAACATCTTGCCAGGGTTGTGCAGATCTGATTCACAGTTATTAGGAGTCCTGCTTGAGATTATTCATCAATTAATCCAAAGGTTCACTGGCACACAGCCTTTCTGGACACTTTATGGTTGTTTTCGACAGACATGAAATGTAGCAATTTATTTTGTACTGTTAGTTTCAGCACTAAATAATGCTGAAAACAAGGCATCTCAAAAGTATTCACAAACTTTCACACATCACTGTATACATTACAGGTCAGGAGGTTAACATTCTAAACTTCTATAGCAAGGATCTGATAGAAGAGAATGCCGCAGAGGTTAGAGGGAAGAAGACTACGAGAAGCTGGTGCTTTGGACAAGAATGAGAAGGTGGCCAGTGTGACTCATTACAGCTAATTGCAGAAGCCAATGGTAATTAATATTTGAATGTTTTGTTTTGTTTGTTTTTTCCTGACACTTGTGTAATTAGGCACAGCTTCAGCAAATCCTCAAATCAAATGCCATGAAATCTAAGTCCATGCAAGGTTTTTATTTTTTGTCCAGGGTGTCCACAAGACAAGAACAATCAATCAACATTCATAGGCTTCAGGGGCGAGGTCATAAATTCTGAAATGGGTGGACTTTTGTGAAGCTGGGTGGGCCACTATTTTCTAAGGGAAAATTAAGACCCTCTTTTTGAGATATAGCTTTTTTCAGATGTGTAAACTTATATCTGAAAAAAAGGTTGTTAGGACACTGAATAGATGTGTTACATTTATTTTCCACAGACAAGTTAACTGCACACAACTATGCACACACTCTCTGAAGAACGATATGCATGCAGGATATTGGGGGGGGGCATATCACAACAGCCTGCACTGTACCTGACTCTGGAGCTAATCAACCTTAGCTGATTAGTTGATCAAGTTTTATTTGCATAGATAACTTCAGAACTCTTACTGTAACTGTCAAAGACAGAATTACGTGCATCACGTGCCTCACAATTAAACTGAGGTGTGCACATGACAACAAGCCATAAGTTAAAAAATATCCACACTGTAATTTTCCGAACAGCCTGCTTTCATTTTCGCTTATGTGTAAAAGGACAAAAGGTATGTGTGGGGGAGATGGATGTTTGCACTTCCACTATGTGCAGACTTTGTCTTCTTTTTTAACAATCTAGAATTGCCACAAAACATTTTGTTTTAAACCTTTTGTATTCATTATGTTTTCTCCTTCTCATATTCAAGCTGTTTGTTAAAACACTTTTTGAACAGCCAGCACTGGCCCACCTGGGCCCTAATATAGCCTCACCAATGCCAAGCTAACCTTGGTCAAATGACTTCCCTGAGGTTATACTATTTTCAATATTATTTTCAATCTATTGAATTATATTTATTTTCAGTAAATTATTACCTCCAAATTTTAGATGTGAAATCTAGTGCTGCCACTAAAAACTAATTTTCTAAAGACTAACCTTTCGTCAAGATTTTCCTCTAGTTGACTAATTTAAACGACTAATTTCCAAAATTTGGTTGCTATTTCATTTCATTTTATTTTGAACACAGCTCAAGGCGCTCGTGCATCTATTAAGATGCTTGTGCATCACGGTTGTGCTCCAATTTATAAGCCAATAGAAGTCTTACAAAGTGTACAAACCACACTCTTTTAACACCAGCTGACCTGAAGTATTACCATGCTTCCAAGGCTTTTGGTCTTGTTCTAGAGGTAAAAGTCACCACCATCCTTGATTCTGACTCACCCGCTGTTGCCATTTTCATTTCAAAACAGTGAGGCAGGGTGCTCAATACAAGGGAGGGGGAAGAAAGAGGGTAGCCAATTTAACCAGCAGGGTGTGCACAGAAAAAAACTTCTGGTGTGGACTCAGATGAGCCATTTGAGACTGAAGACCAAAAATAAATAGGCAGTCTATAGTAAAACGGCAAAAAAAATGCTATCTGCAAATTTTTATCATTGACTACATCGACTAATCACAGCAGCTCTAGAAATCTGACAGTTTGGAGAAAAAAATTAAATGAGGGGGTGGGTTGATATGCTCCATACTCATCCCATATTAACACACACAGCTGTGATGAAGACATACTTTGACCAGAACTAACTTGTGTAATAATTTATATAGTATATTTTAGATTACCTGCCATTTTTGTTCTGAACCCTAAAGTTCAGACATTTGGGTGTTAGTTGCCTTAATAAAGTACAGCTGCTGTTTTATTATGTGTAATTTGCACTGTCTGTTCTGGTTATTTGTTAAATGTTGTCCTTTCTGTGCTGTAAGAGCAACTTATGTGCACATGAGTTCTGTTCATTTGGTCTGAATTTGTGTATACTTTTCATAAGGCCTTCTTTAACCATTGATTTGTACACATTGTGCTAAAGGGGGATGTGTCCACCACTATGGGGAGGTGGTGGCGCAGGTGGTAGCGGTGCCGTTCGGCAACCGGAGGGTTGTAGGTTCGTGCCCCCCTCTGGCTGACCCCATCCAAGTGTCCTTGAGCAAGATACTGAACCCCAAATTGCTCCCGGTGGCAGGTTGGCACCTTGCATGGAAGCCTCCGCCTCCGGTGTGTTTGTGTGAATGGGTGAAGCAATGTAAAATGTGAGGCAATGTAAAGTGTTTTGAGTACTCGTAGGAGTATAAAAAAGTGCTACATGAATGCAGTCCATTTACCATTTAATGTTCTTGTGCTTGTATGATAAAGGAGACCCTGGCTGTGTTGTGTCATCAACCTGATTGATAAATAGAGTGATGGTGGTGCAAGTGGTTAGAGGTGCCATTCAGTAACCAGAGGCTTGCTGGTTTGAGCCCCACTCCGCCTGACCCCATCAAAGTGTCCTTAAGCAAGATACTGAACCCCAAATTGCTCCCAGTGTCAGGCATGGTGCCTTGCATGGCAGCCTCTGCCACCAGCGTGTAAGGTATACACTGTAAAGGGCTTTGAGTGTGACATAAATGCATTTACCATTGAGCCTGTTCATTGAGTCACAAGACCTCACCTGTTTAAATCTAAAACAGGTGGGAGGCCCTTGTTGATACTCAAGGCTACGGCAGGTTTTTTTGAGACAGTGCTGCCACCTCAGCCACCTCATTCCATTTTGATCCTCATTAGTCTTATTGATTTAATTTTTTTTGTTAGTTGTTTTTGTGTATTTGGTTACAACAAATACATTTGTGCATTTTTAGCTTTTGAGCAATCTTTGTGCCATTCACACAACATTGTCTGCGTGTGTGTGTGTGTGTGTGTGTGTCAGAGAGAGAGAGAGAGAGAGGTCGAAGGGACAAAGGATCAGCAGAGGAAGGGAATTAGAAGCCCTTTTTTAAAGCATCAGTCATAACTAGTGGTCATGAGTTTTGAGTGAGTTTCTATCTTTCTTTTGTCTTTCTTTCTTTCTGTCTGTCTTTATGTCTTTCTTTCATTTAACAAAGTGGTGAAAAAAAACATAGTCTATGGTAAAAACTTTCAATGCCTTTGGGGATGTATAAATAAAAAATGATCACTGAATCTTTCCACTGAATTCTTTCTCAAATTATCAAAATCATTTGTGGTTGCTGCAGTTGTACAGTGTCATGGGTTTAAAGGTAGAAAATATAAAAAATCTGAAAATAGACAGGCAGACAAAAGATATTTTGAAGACAGACCAAATTGTGCAAAAGAAACATTATAGATAAGATAAATATTATGCTTTTTTCTGGCATGTTGGCTTGTTTAAAAACCCTTTCAAACAGCATTTGGCTATGTACTAATTGTGAATTGCCTTTCACAGATGTTTAAAAAATCTGAAGCTGTTGGAATAGTACAGTGGTTCTCAAACTTTTCCTGTCATTGTCCATTTTAGACCATGGGCAATTTTAAAGCACCACCTGCCCCCCCTCACTCTATCAAAAAGATAAAAGCCCAGAACTGGGCCTCATGTGTTTTTACAATACCTGATCTGGCTTGGAATACTTCTGCACCTTATACAAGATTTCCTATTTGTGTTGCCTAATATAGGATTTTCTATTTGTGCTGCCACCTTCACATTGAAAGGATGGATAGAAATCAATCATTTGGAAAATTGTTGTGCTGATAATCCCTCTGTCTTTCAGTAGTAATCAAGCTCAACTCCATTTGTTTTCTTCATGACACTATCATGTTCAGACGCCTTTCCGGTTGCTCTGTCTAAACTTTGTATTTATTTATTTTTAACCTTTTATTAACCCCTATTTTTTCCATTCATCAACACATTAATTGCATATAATGGCATTAAATTCCAAATTATTGGAAGTGAATTTACTTGTTTGTTTTATGATTTTTTCATCACAGAAGCTACCTTGCCAACTGAAATACTACTCCAAAATGTGGCAAGATACCATGGAGATGCAAATGCACATCCAAATTGCAAGAAGAAACTGAGTCAGGGCCTGACAGACTGAGGAATAGAGCACACAAGTCTCCACTGTCTTGCATTCTCCTAGCCTATGTCCAGTCTCTTGAGAACAAGATGGAAGAACTCCGAGCAAGGATATAGTTTCAAAGAGATATCTGGGGCTGAAGTGGCTAACTGAACTTGTACTAGACTCTGGTGTAACTCCAGCAGAGTTTTTCTCTGCTACTTACTCCGACAGGACAGAGGAGTCTGGAAAGTCTAAAGGTGGTGGAGTACGCATCATGAGAAACAGCAAGTGGTGTGACTGTTTTCTCCAAGTCATGTTTCTTCTGGAACACCTAAAAATCATATGATGATTCTTCTATCTACCATTAGTTTACATCTGTAATCTTCACTGCTGTCTATATCCCTCCACTACCCAACACAGACACCACTGTATCAGAGCTGTTGGAGGTATTAAATAGGCAACAATACAAGCATGAGAGCTGTGCTTACTGGGGCTGTCAATTTCAACCAGTTATATCTCACCTGGTCCAGGCCTGGATTTATCAACATATCCATTTCCCAATGCGTGGTAACAACACAATGGATCACTGCCACACACAGTTCAAGGAGTTATAAAAAGACCATGCTGCTGTTTTCCTACTGCCTAAATTAACCTTTTCCACAACTTCCGTATGTTTGACTGGAAATACCCAATCATCGTGAAATTCTACTTCCTTGCCTACCAAGGCAATTATGGGCAACTAAGGTAAACAGATGTTGCAAGCGAACAATAAGAACTTTTGTTGACTATGTTCTTGTGTTTGTCACTTCCACAACGATTACGTATTTCTGGTTAATGTGTAGAAGGTCAATACAAACAGAGTGACACAATCCACAGTGACAGAGATCAAGCCCTGTATCAACCAATCATAAGCCAGTGTGCATGATTTACCCACCTTTAAATGAATTAGACATAATTAATTTCAAATGAATAGAATTTCATTGGAACAGAAAATTACCAGGGCTGTAGAACCTGAAGCATTGTGATTCTATTTCAGATGTTTGATAGGTGTTCAGTTCAGTAGATATGTAGTTGACTGCTCCAAAATCCTCTCAAAGAAATATTGAAAAACAATCTCGGCACACACACGCATGCACACACACACACACACAACACACACACACACACAACACACACACACACACACACACACACACACACACACACACTCTCTCTCACACACACACACTATATCTTTCTCTCTTGCTGTTTTCCTGTCATGCTCACCCTCTTTACCTGTTTACAACCTCCCAGTTTTTTCCTTTCTTTACACGTAGGCAGTAAAATCTATCCAGCACCACAAGGACAGGAATAATACATTTAAGAATGTTTGGCTATTTCTCATTTCCCAGAAATCTCTTTCAATCAGCTACTCTATTGGCATTCTACTTATATTTCATGTGTGGAGGACTGCCAGCATTGTGCATTTACCTTCTCCTTTTCACATTTGCCCAAGGACGAATTCAATAATCTCTATGCTCATTTCACCACTTGCTATACACTAATAAGACAATAAAAACAATCCTACAGCACAGGGAAAATATTCCCAGCCCACCCTCACTACAAGATGAGAAGTCTGTATGAAGGAAAACCAGGAGGAGTAGAGAGAGAGAGAGAGAGAGAGAGAGAGAGAAATGGTGATTTAGTTTTACAATATGAGGACTTATTAAGCTCTTGCACGGAGGAGCATGAATCTGGTGCTATTAGGGGACTCATTAGGGCTTCATGCTCAAAGTTAAAAACTATGGAATGCAGAAGGTTGATAAGTTAACCTTGAGGCTATTTTCTGTGAAACTGTGGTGTGTGTGTGTGTGTGTGTGTGTGTGTGTGTGTGTGTGTGTCCGTGTGTGTGTGTGTGTTTATGTGGCTTTACGGTGCATGAGGCTTGCATTCTCTTCACCAAGCATGCCCTCAATCATGTTTAACACACAAACACACCTATTTATCCTGCAAACCTTCTCCCCTACTGCCATTTTCCACACAGATCCACAAATCCTGCTTTTGCGTTACTCGCACATTTATTTAGTCTCTACTACTCATTTCCCACAGCTAACAGTATATCTGTGAACTACTCATTAGCATGGCAAGAGAATGAGGGAAGGTGAAATCAAACATACTAAACACAAATTATTGTGCAGGAGAGTCAAATGGAGAAGCTAAATGAAAAAAAGCAATTCATTATTTTGGTGCCTCTGTCATAAATCACAACCTTCAAAGACAGAGACTGCTATAATTTACTTCCAATGACCACAACGCATGTAATACTGTAAAGCCTATGTACCATTAGAGACCCGAGGCAAAGGTGAACCCTGTTTGTATCCTCATTTGTCACAGATATTCAAGAGAAGAGAGGTTATATGCTCTACATCCTACATCCCACACCACCACCCTTTGGGAACTTTTGGGATCTTTGCTGTGTGGTCGTGCAGGAAGTCACAACCTGTCGGCACAACGGTGCACCTCTTTGCGATTGGGTAAAGAGCAGATAAAATATAGCAGATCCTGCACTTACAAACTGCACTGTGTTCATGGCCCTACACATGCTATCACAATTCCCACCGAAAAGAATCATCTCAGTAGTCATCAACACTGCCAAAAGAATCATCTCAGTAGTCATCAACACTGCCGAACATCATCAACACTGCCAAAAGAATCATCTCAGTAGTCATCAACACTGCCAAAAGAATCATCTCAGTAGTCATCAACACTGCCAAACATCATCAACACTGCCAAAAGAATCATCTCAGTAGTCATCAACACTGCCAAACATCATCAACACTGCCAAAAGAATTATCTCAGTAGTCATCAACACTGCCAAAAGAATCATCTCAATGGTCATCAACACTGCCAAACATCATCAACACTGCCAAAAGAATCGTCTCAGTAGTCATCAACACTGCCAAACATCATCAACACTGCCAAAAGAATCATCTCAATGGTCATCAACACTGCCAAACATCATCAACACTGCCAAAAGAATCATCTCAATCGTCATCAACACTGCCAAAAGAATTCTGTGTCACCTGGAATGTTTCTTTTTAATGACTGGTAATTATTTAGGCCAGCTGCTAATATCTGCTGCAGGTGTTAATGCTAATGTGTCTTGACACATTTTTCATTTGACAAATTATAAGTGCTGAACCAGCACACTGAATGTTATGGCGTGCTGTGCTTGGGATTTTATTGTGACAGGATTATATGTGTATTTGCTGTCCCTAGATGTGCTAACTACTTATTTTGAGTTTTTGTTGACACATTGCAAAGTGATAACAGCCATGTAAAACAGAGTGGGAAATCCAGACACTTAAGGGATAATGTACAACAACATTGTTTTTCCTTCCAGTACTCTTGCCATTTCTCTTCTATCTGTCATAAGATGTCTACCTCAGTAAATTACAGTGATTTACTGTACCTCATTGTTCTGGAGTTTCATTAGGGATATGTAATAATCTGTTACATTTAAATCTGTTACATGACTATTCATCAACATATATCCATAACACACAATAACTGTACACTGCAACCAAACAAAACTATAAGAGCACACCAGAGGTATGACAGAAAACACAGGCTATATGAAGCTGAGTCGCATCCATGCATTTTAAAGGCTGCAAACCCAATAATAAAACCACTGCTCATTAAATGTGCATACAATTTATATTTTGTTATGCCCATGACTTTTTAAATTCTCTTATTGACTTTTTTTTTATAAAGCTGTCCATTTTTACCCCTGTAATCAGTGTGGATGGTTTATCTGGGTGTAGTATTACACAACAAACTGATGTTCATGAGACTTGAAAGACCTAGCTCAACAGTTAAGCTTCGCAGTTCCTAATATTGCAACAGAGGACACTGGTGAGGCTGGTGAGGCTTTTTTCCTAATCTTTTTATCCTGTATGGGTGTGTGACTTGTTTACAAGATGAAAGAAATGTGGCACCATAGAGTATAAAAAATTGTGCCATGTGCAGTAGGAAAGGTTCCTAAATCAAACCTAAAAATAAATGTTATCAATCAGAGACCCTGTTTTACAAACTGTGCATACCTATGTGTGAAGAGAAGTATTGCAGTATTGTTGGAGGGTGTGTGTGTGTGTGTGTGTATGCATGAATTCTGTGTGTGTGTGTGTGTGGCCCCTCTGTGTGAAGATGTTAATGAGTTGTATCATGCCTTGCCAGTGCAATTACTGGGGGAGCTTCAGCCACAAAAGAAATGTTCAATTAACAGAACCCAGCGGAGGATGTGACCAGCATATGTCCTTAATAGTTTACAGTGCCCCCAACACATGTCCAATACACAACACATACACACTCTCACACACACACACACACACACACACACACTCAACAGTGCCTTGAGAATTTAACTCACACAAGAGCAAAGAGAGATGGGAGGCAATGGGTGCAGATGATTCTTCACTAGATCACTAGATTCAAATTAAGACAAAACTGGAGAATGTACACAAATGCAACTTTAAAATTTCCATAGCAGGAACCACTGATACAGACACTGCCACAGCACGGACAAAGCCAGCTCTGAAGCAATATCCATGTTATGGTCTACTGCTAACACAATGTCCATACGAGACCTTATTCCAATAGTTCATAACATCAAATGATGCTCCATCCCCCAGTCTTCATTCACCATCTGATTTACACAGTGACTATGGGTGAGAGCCCAGGAGTGGCTGTTTGATTATTCACTTGTATACACTGATGTGTTTGGCCTTCCAGATGTTGAACAGGGCCTTAGCATCCCAAAGACTAATTTATGGCATCTATTTAAATGCCATAACTGAAGTTGGCTTTTATTACATTTTATTCTTTCCAAGCACAGCCATCACAGCTACAATGGGTTTGTGTGTTGCTCGTATTATACTCCTATAATTAGTGCTGGGCAGTCCAGCCTGGTCAGTGCGGTTCATCTGAGCTAATTCAATTTTCACCTCTCTCTCTCTGCTTCAGTAGTCACACTTTATGGCTTCTCTCTCTCTCTCTCTCCCATTCCTCAACTAACATTTCGCCCATTACGGACTGGTCAGCGCATGCCTATGCCCCACCTTTGCTGAAAGGCAGTCATATTAGTGAACTGTAATTTAACAGTGAATTGCAATCACTTAACTAATTGCATGTGAATGCATTGCATGTCTCATGTTTTTTCCCATTAAAAGAGCCAACAGATAAATAGACAAACAGCCTGTGTTGGGAGTTGAGTGTGTAGCGTGCTCCATCTTAAAGGAGCTAATTTCCTCTTTTAACCGTGATGGACCTGGTTATGACAGGTCGCAAATGAGGAGGCCCTCACCACACAGGTAAGTAAATTGAATGGATGGGTCCCCAGGGGTTCTACAGGCAGGATACTTTCATGCCTAGAATGAGGGAGGGGATGGGTCAGAAGGATAAATGCCAAAGCCTTAAAGCTCTGGCGCTACCACTCACAGCACACCACACTTGCTTCAGACGGGGCTGAATAGATAGACATGCTTGTCTTACGCTTGTCCCACTCATGAGACAGTGAGGAAGCTGAATGCAAACTCATGTAGACGTGCCGACTGTAAATAAGACCAGGGTAGCAATACACTTCCGTCTCTTCTAACTTGTGATTTTTGCTGTTTGTTTTTCAAAAAGCATTATGCTACACATGATTGTGGCTGAGAACTATGGAAATATTCCTCCCAGTACTGCTCAGAAGCTGTTTTAAATTACTGTGCTTAACAACAAAATTGGCAAAGGTTCTGGTGTTCTTTTTCTACATGAAATATGTGGATATGGATTACAACCATTTTAACAGTCTCTTGCTCATTTTAAAATGAAGCGCAGGCACAATAGAACTTCATTCTTTATAATTGGAAATACACAAAACAGTAGGCCTGTGTGAAGAACAGATGAAGAAGTAAAAGCAATAAGAGCAGACACAGATTGGGTGGCATCATGGATAGTTAGTACTGTGTCAGGTTACAAGTAGAGTTTGGACTATTTTGTGAGGGGTGAAATTCCATCTAGGAGGATCTGTTGTTTTTGCTGCCTGAAATGCCAGACGCGCTTTTTACTTCACAACAGACCAAAATCCATCCACAGGCTTAGAAACAGTGTGCAGGGATTGTTCACACACAGCCAGTTTTGCTTCTTGTTTTTTATTTTTTTTAATTCCATCAGTTCCACTTCCAAATCGCCTTAACGGGACAGAGGGCCATAATACAGAGCTTGCTACTGTAGCTGAACATCCATGCCCGATCAATGTCCCCTGTTACAAAATAGATTTTGATACCAAGGACAACATAATACTGAGATTACCACAGCAGCAAAGACTTTACAGACAGATACAGAAATGGAGAGAGAAAGAGAGAGGCCCCTTTATCTCCCCTCTGTGACCAGATACACTCAGGCATGATGTTTTTAAGCAGACTTGACAAATGGGTAACAAAGCCAGTTAAAGTGCATAACATATACAATACAGGCTTTGTGTTCTTGAATGATTTTCAAACAATAAATATGCTTAAAAAGCATCTGAAGGTAACCGCCTTTGACAAACAGACTATGTAAGTAAGTAGTAAGTAAGTAAAAGTAAATAGGATACTCTTATGGTCTGATACACAAAATAAATCACATACACACACACACACACACACACACACACACACTCACACACACACACACACACATATGCTTCCCTGACAGGTCATAGGACATGCCTGGCATCAGCATACACACTGAGGAACAAAGGGCACGTGCCCTGTGAGGGACAGACGCGCTAGCAAAGCAGAGTGAATCAGGGCGATGCGAGGTGAGGCAGGTGCAGTATTTACGCGGTGGCACCTTTCAAGGGCCAGTGCTGATGGCGCCAACAGATTGTGGCGGCTAAGGGCAAGCCACCGGGTCAACTGGAACAGATGGAGCAAGCAGGAGTGATGCAGAGAGCGAACAATGACAAAGCAGCTACAAAATGGACCTGTGCACATGACAGACAGAGGCTCAGGGCATGATGGGTATCACAGGGGCTACTATGAACCAGCATCCACCACCTTTTGTTTTCTTTCCTTTTTTCTTCCTTGAGCCCTGATTAAGAGAGTCCCGCCAAAGGGTGGTGCATGAAAGGGGGGGTGGGGGGGTCTGAAATCTTGCTCTGGCTGGCTGATGAGCCTGTTCTCATGTCACAGCCTTCATTATAATAAAAGGGATGTTGAGCGAATCATACTGAAATGTGTTCAGTTGCTAAGGGAACAGGGAAATATGTCTGTTACAGACAGGAATGTCTGTGATGGAAAAATAGAAAGGGGGAATAAGAGAGAGGAAAAGAGTGACAGAGAAAAACAGAGATAAAATGAAAGGAAGAAAAGACAGAGACCAGATGGAAATCTAAAACCCTTGTGTCACCCATAAAGATTCAAACAGCCAGCCCTAGTGTAGAATAGCTTATTGATTCCCTCACACAAATCCCATCCTGTAGCGCAATAAAGACATCATAAGGCATAAAATCTGCAGCCTTCATGTCACTGCATTATTCTGGGTTCAAACAAGGTAGGCTAGTGGCTGCTTAATAAAACATGTGAAATTGTTGTATAGTGATCAATGTTTTGACCTCGTATATTAGTGTTCCTTCTGCATAGGTGCATACTGTTATGAACCCGGAGATGAGAAATGGAAAAGCAGCACAATGAAAATGATGAATGAGATTCATGCTGTGAGGTCGGCATAAGCCTATGCCATTTCTCAGGTTGGTGGGTAAAGATCTGTGTGTGTCACGCAGCTAAGGCTCAACTTCTCCCAATGGACAGGGAGGGCTTTGTCATGCTCAAATCTTTGTGACGACATCAATCAAGCACTTGATAAGTATATGATAAAGGAAGCGCATGTGTAAGTGTGACAATAAAAGTAACATGCTCTTGTTGTGAACTACAAACTGTGAAATATACACACGTCTGAATAGAACAGAACACACACACAGATACATTGACGAACACACACACACACACATCCACATAAAGAGAGAGAGAGAGAGAGGATGAAGTACAGAAAACGAGTCTTCACAGACAGCGCTGGTGACATATTAACGACACCTCATAAAGGTGTCTTAGTGGGGCTGCTGCCATGGACCATACAGTCATTCTCACTCAGGGTGGCAAATCAGAGACCAGCACGCTCATGATCAAAATATAAGTAAGAACATCACCACTAACAGTCAGGCAGTGCAGAGGTTGGGCTTAAACACTCATCCAAATTCCTGGACAAAAAAGGATTTTTCAGCTTCATTTAAGATTTCTGAGGCTGGTCAGTAGCATATCCATAGGTTACTAAGAGGTTATTTGCAAAAAGATTCATGGTGTAAATTTTGATGGGGAGGAATAAGATACTGTCATGTACAAAAGATGCAGTCTGGTGTTTTCTCACCAACTGAAATGCATTTCAAGGTTCAGCTATTAAGTAATTCTGAATAGCAAGGTTCTGATAGACTGTAACCAATTGTTTTAATCTGAGATATTACTTTGGCGATGCATTTGTACACGTACATTTGTGCCCATACAATTTGTATTTTTGTGGTGACCCAACATGTGACAGAACTGCTCATTTTCCCTAAGTTGTTTTAGAGAGGTAATGGTATGTCTCTAGATAGCTCATTCTTTCTAATTTGTATGTCATGTTGGATAAGAATATCTTTTAAATAAGAGAAGAACTTCACATAATGTGAAAAGTGCCTTTCCAGATACTCTGTGAGCAATTCTAATTAATGATGAAGAGAACCCCAGACTACCATGACAAGTCAATAAACAGTGTAATGGTTGCACATCGCAAAAAAAGAAAAGACACATAAAAATTATCTTCACACATACACACACACACACATACAGAGAGAGAGGGAGAGAGAGAGAGAGAATACTACTTTTTTAAACACGGGTGCTTCTATAAATTCTAATATCATTAAACAGTGATCTAAATTGCCACAGGAACACAGGGATTTAGCGGCTTTACTGTTCATTGCAAACACAGTGAGACGGATGGTGACACTGCGGTTCTTCTAGCAAGGCAGGAGAGAATGCAGAAACACTGGGTAGCAGGACAACCATGTCCGCTCAATCAGACAAACTTAAGAGGCATGGCAGTGCTCACACACACAAAAAAGCAGACTAGCCAACAAGACTAAAGGCTTTGTTGACAAGGGTGCAATGAAGTCTTCTATTGGTATAACGCATAGCATATGAGTTCTAGATAAAAGAGTAATACGGTGTTTTATGCTGTGTGTGTGTTTTTATCTCAAACACTGAATATAAAATAGTCATTGCATGACTATAGGTCAAATACATCCATATACAATTTTAGTATTACATCAAAATACATTCCTTTCATTTTCAAACAGAACATACTAATTTGAAACAGAAATAAATTAATAATTATCAAATTAATAAATTTGAATAAATATAATATATAAATCTGAAATTTTAAATAAATACTGTGTATAAAACACATATAAATACATGAAAGTGATACTGGTCCTAAATTCTGTACAATTACTGTACATACAGTATATGTTAATGCAGTGTGATAATGTGACCAGTCACAGAAAACAAGCAGAAATTCTGGGCTGCATTCGAGATCTAAGCAGGTTATCATCTCTCCCTCTGTTTCTCTCCCTCTCTCTCTCTCAAATGTGTGTGCGCATGCACGCACGCACGCGTACACACACTCACACACACACACACAGAGAAAATATCATCTCATCTTCTTACATTTAATAGAATGTCTCTGCTGACATGCCTACAGTGTATGGCACTGTGAGCGAATTGCATATTACGTGAATTTGAGCGCATATTACTTTCATTGATTACCATCCATCAAAAAGGAAGAAAAAAATCTGGACACATGGTGTGTTCGATTATTACTGCTCTAACAAAAGCAAAAAAGATGTACAACTCTGCATGATATGGTAATGTCTCGTAACAGTGAATAAAAGGGTATCTAAAGAAACACAACACATGGGAATGTTTTCCCACACATGAACCATCCCAGTCACTGAAGACACTAATGGAAGCATTTCCCACATGTACTGTATATTGCTTTGATGACAGAACTGAACCTCCAAAATTATAGATTTCCTTACTGTATGTGCACCATAACCGTGACTTATTAAAACAAACCGTAAGCTTCCTCATCTGGTATCTCCAGGAAATACTGTGGCCTACATTGTTACTGGTCATGCAGTATGGCCTTGCCTAGCGTGGGACAGATAACACAGGCTTCAGTGCAATGGGATCTGAAATCAATTGTAGGGAGGCAGGAGGGGTGATTATACTGCATTTAGCTAAGAGTTTTAAAACACTACAGACCTCAGTGAGGGGAATCTTCTTTAAGGGGCCGGTCGATAGACTAACGCTGCGATTTGTTAAGTAATCTAGGAACCTCCGAAAGAAGTCGATCAGTGCTTATCAAAATCAGGACAGCGGGAGTAGAGCGAGGAAAAAGACAGAGAGGGGAGAAACCGTGAGGGAAAGGGAGGGAGAGAGAGAGAGAAACCATTGCAGAGGTTTCAATTTGCTCACACTATATATCAATTTCAGTATCCAGAATAATGAATAGCTTATTTAGAGGAGCAAATTTAATTTAAAGATGACTTGAAGTGAATATATTTAAACTAATGTGTGACTAAATAGTCCACAGAAGACAATGACAAGTCATTGACAACAGATTATAATGAATTTTCACACTGGGACCGCAATCAGAACCATGACATGAACTACTGTGCTTTATGAGTTTATTTAGTTATGGTATTGTGCGCCTGAATAATCACAGCTTTATGGACCCTAATGTGGCCACAGTAGATTTTACCAAGCAATACTGTGTGCATTTGTATATTTTATAGTAATGTTTGTTACAAAGGCCAAAGTGCCAGGTAATCATGTTAGAATGTCTCCCACAGCTGTCTCTGCACTGAACGTGCCCATGCCTAAACAAAGACAAAGACATTCTCAGAAACAGAGAGTGGACACTCACTCCCTACCTAGTCTAATACCATCGTTGGTGGCTTTCAGGCAGACAGCTGAAGGAAAGAAATCAGAGAGAGGGAGGGAGAGAGAAAGTCATGTCTTTTTTATCTATTATGGTGTGCACACAGGATGGAGTTTCTCATCCCAAGACCAAAGTGGACACTAACGACACACTGATGGCAAGGGATGGACAGTGAAGGTGGGGCGTTGGGGGGTAGGGGGTCAGGGCTTCATGTCCTTTATCCTCCTCTTCCTCCTCCTCCGCAGGTCTTGCTCTTACGACCACGAGGCGTCCTAACATAGTTTAAGCGGCGGAGCGCTCAGGATCGCTTACACCATTCATCACTGGGATTACTCCAGTGCTCCGCTCAGGCCCACGCTATAATGCCCCTTTAATGAGGCCCAAAATGCTTTATGTTTTGATGCATTGCCATCCAGCTGAAAAGCAATACAGAAATGGGCAGGAGGATCATCAGCAGGCACGAGCATTTTAGCAACATTACTTGCAGAGTGGGGGAGAAGGAGGGAAAGGGGAAGGGAGAGAGATAGATAGAGAGAGAGAAATAGAGGGAACAAGAGAGATGGGGAGAGTGAGAGCGAGGGAGAGAGAGAAATACAGGCTTAATGACCACTTTACTTTGGGTCCTAACGCAGTTAGAAGCTGGGGAGGGGCAGGTCATGTAAAGTGATACCCAAGAATAGATGACTGCTCTCAGAGTTGTGGAAATTTAGTCCAAATAAGATTATGTTCAGATTTAAAAACAATTTATCAAAGACTGTTACATCTCTCACTCGCTCCATGTGTCATGTTCTGGATACACCCGTGGCTATACAGCAGAGTCAGTTGTGGAGGACACCTGACAGTAATATGTATAGGGACAGATTTAATGAGCCACATATCACAAAACTGATTCCATTTTCCCCTTATTTATCTTTGAAGACAAAAACACGCCAGACCAAGATAGGCCAAGTATGTACTAATGTTGAGAGATTTCAAATGTGCAAAACTCGTTTCCTGCTACACTGCCATTATATGCAGTATATGTCCAGTCTCAACAGACATCGATGTAATAAAGGTCAGATGAACTTGGCCAACCTGGCCTAACACACTGTATGTGTAACACCATCAGCTAGAACTTCAGTCCATTTCCAGTGGGCTAAGTGTGCAGGAATCTTAAGAGGAGAGAGATCTAGTGAGAAATAAAATTGGATGTAATCAATTCCATTCTATTAAGGAGCCAACAAAAACACACTGTAATGGTGCATGAATGCTTCCACAGAAGGAGAGACAAAGAGGGAGAGAGAGAGGGAGAGAGAGAGAATGAGAGCGAGAGAGAGACAGAGAGAGTTTCTGGGGGAAACTGATGATGCATCATCACTGATGATGCAACTGATGATTTGAAAATATTACAGTCAATACACAGTATTAAAAAGGAAATAGAGGTAATTATTGTGATATCATCCCAGTGCATGATCTTTATGTTCATCCACTCAAGTGGATAATAGGGTGAAGGTCCTATCCTCCTCTCTTCTCCACTCCAGCTCAGCTATGGTTTCTGAGGCCCAAACAGTGGAACTCTCCGGACATGATCCTGTAGCTGTTTCAACACCAGCACCACTTTAGTGTGCTACTGACACCAACTGGCAGTAGTCTACCTCACAGCCTCACACTGACGCCCAGTCCTCACACACCTTCTTTAACACAAACACGTGCACACACACAAACGCACATACGCGCGCACAGACACACACACACACACACACTCACTCTCTAACATTAACCCTAACACATATTGTATCTAAGCCAGGCTCACATATCAGGAAGTTCACAAGCTCTAGATTCTGCATGCATGCATGCATGCACATGCACACACACACACACACACACACACACACACACACACACAAATGTACCACACACACATTTTGATCCAGCAGAGCCATCACCAAGTGAGCCCAACACACTCGACCCTGCCATGGTTTCCCTATATATCAGACTGATGTGGAATCCAATTACAACTAAAGGCAGAGGGAAAGCCAAGTAGCTATTGACCTCATAGCACACTGCATTTATAGATGGGAAATTCATAATGGTCTAACATGCATGCCAATCCTCCTGAAAGCCTGCCAAGAGTTTTTTTTTTTTTAAATATTGAACAAATGGTGATGAGGCTATCCACAGCTGGGAAATTACACAATCATTTAGGGTCTGGATGGAATCAATTATTTGAATTAAACTTCCAGAGTAGACACACCTTATATTTACTGTCTAGGGAGAGGGCTATTAATAAACAATTCATATTTCTGGGCTTTGCCGACTATGCTGTGTGATGTGATGGCTTATAACGTACTGTAGACTTTGGGAGCTAGAATCTTTTTTTTTTTTTTAATGGCAAGGTATTAAGCTGCCAAAGTCGAAGCCATCGCCCGCAAAACAGATGAAAACAAACAAAAGCAGGCTGGCTGGTGACAGCACGCCGTTATGAGTTCGAAGCAGCACATCTTTTCTCTCAGCAGCACACCAAAATAGCTGCATTTGTTCAACAGCGAGCTTGTCATGGCAGCCCAGCGCTCATCCCCCTATATTCCAAAAGCCTATATTTATCCCAATCTATTCTGGAATGAAGCCGTAATTGAGGGCTCTTTTAGACCTCACTCTGCTCTGCTCCACTTTCACGATGGTTTGTGGGTCACTATTATCTGGGCAGGTCTGTCAGTAATTACTCCTGTGCATCTTGGACTTACTGCCCAGCATGGATGGCAACTGTGGTTCACTGAGGGTTACTGCACACGTTGTCTAGATCCAAAACATCTCAACGCTGATGCTGATGGTGAATGACAGGATGTGCAGCTGAAAGAAGAATATTTAGGCCTGTTCTTTTTTTTCAGTCATGCCTACATATGTGACATTTGCCTGTGTTGATGTGTACTTGCTCTCACGGGTGGCATGGCATACACCTCTTCCAACAGTTAACATTAACCACCCTGCATTTCCATAAACAATATCAACAGCATATAAATGGCAGAATAGCTAATCCATTTGACCTATTCAGATGGCTAACGGCTGTGGGCACATTAGCTGGAGCGATTGAAACAAATGACAAAATCCTCACAGTAAGTTTGCAGTCAAGAGGGCAATGAAAGAGCATGGTAATAATGGATCATATTTTGGGATGGAGAGCTTCAGGGTGTCATTCGGGCCGATTTGAATTAAAATGCCATTGTGAATTTCACTGAATGACTAATGGATTTTTGTATTTGTAGCAGTGATTATTTTCATCATTAAAGTCTGCATTTTTCCCTCTAGAATTTTGAAGGCTGTCAACACAATCTGGACAACTGGTACTAGTAACATTACCATACAGTGCCAAATCTCACAATAACACAAGAGTGATTTAATATCTCCTCAACAACAAAAATGATTCGGCTGAAGTAACCGTGTGTATTCAATAAGCAAGAATAGAATAAATTACATTCAATGACAGCAACCAATCTAGCTTACAGTGACACACTGACAATACCATGACAAAACACAATTGTGTATATATAAGTGTGTATATGTATGTGTGTGTATGTATGTGTGTGTGTGTGTATATATATATATATTGTATACACCCATTGGCTGTATACAATATTTAAAAAATTTGTTTGTCGTTCATTCAATGCTGCAAATAAACAGTGTGCATGTCTTTATACATATACATCTGATTATTTACGAATTTATTTACGAGCTTAGTGCCATGTAATGTTCAGTTAGCAGGTGGACGTCTCATAACTACCCAGTGTACAGCCTGCTGATGGAAGAGCTGATGTCAAAACCTTTTTGAAATATGAAATATAGCCTCGGCATTGTACAATCAGAAAATCCTCACTTGCAGTCTGTGTCGTCGCAACGCAAAGTTAAAATTCTTTGGAGGTACACGTCAGGTGACGCAAAGGACTCTGCAAAGGCGCTCATGGTGCCGTAGAGGATCTGCATAATGACACCACTGATTCAATGGAGAAGCATAACTTGACCATCAGTCAGCTAAGGAAACATAACCATAAGCTTAACCACATTCAAACACACACAAACTGGCACACCATGATGCACAGAAAACTGAAGAGATATTGATGTTCATGCACACAAACGTATATTCATGCAAACTCATGCACAAAAACTCTGAGCCCAGAGAGAAAGAGAGTTAAGTAATGGTTAGCCTATGAGATCATCTTTGAATGTACCTGATGAGGAAATGAGGAGTCCAGTAGTGTGTTCTCCTCATCTGTTCTTAATCTACATGCATCCCTATGGTAAATCATCAGCAACTATTCAGCACTAACGCTCACTGGTTAACAGGCCTCCTACTGGACATCTGCACATCTATTTCTAAATTCATTTGTACAAAATTCTTCTGATGGTGAAAGTTGCCATGGCAGTTATAGTAAACTATGGTTAAAAGGTTTTGGACTGAAGAGCAATCAGCAAAATAGTGCCAACCAGAGGCAAACTATTTCTGGAGCAGTCAACTTTTAAAAGCCTTGCGCAGACCTATCAAAGTCTGACAGTCCCAGGTAGTTGTGTTGAATGTAGAAAGTTGACTGCAAACATGAGATGTTTGGACACAATCAAAAAAGGATGATCACAGATTTCTTTCACAGACAGTTTCAAAGCATAAAAATGACATGGAACCATGGCATAAACATAAACATAAGACTTAAATTTGCACTTGTACTGAGCTGACTGTCTGGCCTCAAAACTTTAATTACAGAACCTGTGGTAGCAGACACCTGAATGAAAATCAGAGCATCAAACACAAAGCTTTTTTTTTTTAATTTAAACTCTCATTTATCAGATAGCCCAACGTTATCACAAACTTCCACAGAAAGGTTAATATATTTTCCTCCAGCATCAAGATCAATATACAGTAACACTATATATATAATTTTTTTTTATTTTTTTTTTTATTTTATTTATTTACCACTCTGACATTTTAACATTCTGTTGACCTCAATAGTGTTTTAGCACAGGCGCCTGACTTGACAATTTCCTGCCTGCCAGGCAAAATTAAAGACTTCTCACAGGTATTACACTCCAACTCATTTCATTCATGGGAATAATACAGGACTGCCTGCCAGGATCTGCCACAGTGCTTTTCTCAAAAAGCCTCTTCCAACGGCTCAAATTAAACCTCCTCTCCGCCTTTCCCGCTTCTTTCCTCTCTTGTCCTTTGCTCCACTATGAGTGCCACATTCAGCCAACTGTAAGACAACTGCAGGAATCGGTACATGTGCTCCGTGCATCTTCAAGCTGGCAAAGGCGGAAGCATTTGATAGCGGGTAGCAAAGTAGGAAGTGGGGGTTGGGGGGTGCACAGAAAGACAAACTGCTTTCTTTTTTAAAGAAGCTCTTCAACCCGCTCTAACTTATTTTTCCCATTAAAAGGTGCCAAAAAGCATCTCTTCTCTCACATGCCACACAGCTGGGACCCCCAGGTCCCACCACACGAGCCGCCGCCGACAGACATCTGGTTTACACCTCCCTGATATGGCACAGCAGGAGCTGGGTGACGGTCGGGGACCACGCCATAGCGCTTCAGCCTCCCTGGGTCATGCGGGGGAGAACGGAGCACTGCACTGACGACTTCTCCGTCATGAATGTCAAACGGCATGAAAAAGAGCAGGCTTGCAGCCAATTATCACCACAAACCAGGGCAATTCTCACCCTCCCACCCCTTGCTCACCAAGTCTATCCCAAAGGCAGAGTATGGGAAAATACATTAAGCCAAGGAAAAAGTTGTGAGTTTGGGGGACAAGAGCTGCCCATCGCCAAAAGTTTCATCTCTGGCATGAAAAGTAGTGATTCCAAAGCCTTTCCAGTCACTCACTGAAGCCAAGATAAACATTAAAGCCATCTCACCTACACCCAAGAACACAAACTCTCATCCAAACACAGCACCGCACCTGAATTCAGATCATTTCACTGGAGGATGCTCAGGTTCCACACATGGTAGTTCTGTATTACACTGCATCTAAAGCAGACCGACATGAGATAGTTTGATCTTGCCAGTTATTCTTACACACTGAGTGTCCAGCACTCACGCTTTCTTACTTTTTTCAAACCTTTTCATCTTTAAGGTTATTTTTCTATCTAGTTCAGCTATTGTTGGGGGGCGGCACATTGATTACAGACATCACATCAAAGCTGATGAATATGTGACACACAGAAGAAAACATGCACAGACAGACATGCAAACACGCAAAGACAACACAGAAGAGAAAAAAAAATCCCAAGGACAGCCAGTCGGAGCACTATGAGCAGACTAGAAATGTGTCTTTGTACTTCCCATCTATTATCCATGTCAGAAAATTCACTTCTTTCTATTTAACATTTTCTCAATGCTCCTCTGTCTTCCTCTTTTGGTGTTTGGATACCTTCATATTGACTGTATGTGTGTCTTTATTTAATGTCTAGATATAGGCAAGGGGCTGGAGACTTATCAATTTAGACATCAATCAATTTGTCATCTGCTCTCAGACACAAAGCAAGCAAACAATAGTTTGTGATAAAGACCCACAAACATTTTGGGCAGTGGAAAAACAAGACCAGCCCACAGGCAATCTCTTATCAAACATGCCATGGAAGGCCAACCATGAACACAGAGCATCTGTATTGATTTTTATTTGCAGGTATTCCTGTCATGCACATGCACACAAAACACACACACACACACACACACACAAAAACAAAAATTCATATAGACGTGTCTATTTGCAGGCATATAACATAGATAACACTTGATTCTTTATAATAAAATGCATTTTCTCCTAAAACTAAATTGCAGTTTTCCTGCACAGCGTATCTCCATTCAACATTGGTTAAACCCACGCCATGTTACCACCGACCCCATCAACCCCCCACCCACACACACACACACACACACACACACACACAAAATAAAAACGTTCTTCATATGAACAAAACACTGCCAGATCATGCCTTTTGCCTTTTCTTGGCATGGGTCTCTAGTGTCTCCCTCACACAACAGATCTGGCAATTCTAATAAGTTAAACTCTCTCTACCCCATCTACTCAACATACAGCAGACTGCCCTTTCCATCACACGGCGCTTGCAGACTCAGTACACTCCACTGTGGAGATATTAAAGCTAGCTGACCAGCAGTGAGCCCTGAATAAATGTCAGAGCTTCAGTTAGAGGCCTCTGTGGAATTACAGTTCATATGCATGTTCTGGGCTCATAGAGCATGGGCTGTGAACTTTGCTTTCCTCAGGACTCTGGTACTGTACACCTCTGATATCCTCTGATAAGCCTGCCATTTTGGAGCATTTAATACACTTGAACCCACCTATGAACAGTCTATAAAAGGTATGGTTGGGAGAGCAATAAGGAAAATGTGTGGCGTTATATTGTGGCTTTCAAAATCATGCACAGTATGGAAGTTCTAAATGAGCAAAAAATTCATAATAATCTGTTGTTTAAAATATGAACAGAAGGTACACAGACACACACAATATTGATTCATCTAAATACTGTAACAACAGTCATCTGAAGAGAGGTGATTTCTTTCTTTGGTTCTCACACACCAAAGCTCACAGCAAAACACAATCGAGTAGCCTGGGACCTGATATCATCACTTGATGTCAAGATGAATGCCATGCTGAAAAAATGTCTACCTATCCCCATTTGTGTTATTACTGTCATAATTTCATTTTATGCAAAAAGTCCCAAAGATGATAGGCTGACAAGCAATCAAAATCTGTATTACAATGGTACACAATTTAAAAAATGTAAAAATTGCTAACTGTTGAATTTCTGTTAACAGGCAAGAGAGTACAAACATTTTGATGATCTTTGAGGCTGACAGATTTCCTAAATTTCTCACTGTGTTCTTAATTGGAGAAATTTTTAATTAGATTGGTCTAAATCTTAATCACGGCTCAGGCAAAGGTGACCCAGTGATAGCCCCAGTGATAGCCCACACTCCTTTACTGAGATCTCCACCTGCAATTAAACAAACCTCAGAAGCTGCCGTAAAGGTTGAACCCTGTGAACGGTCGATAAATCTTTAATCCCCTGCATCGCTCGTGAGGGCAGAGGCGACTGTGACTTCAGACGTGGAGATCAAGCTACTATCTCTCTCTTGCCCCAATGAGTCAGGCTTGACTGTTCTCTCTCTCTCCCTCTCTCTCTTTCTCCCACTCCCTTACACGCACTGACATACACACACACACACACACACACACACACTCTCTCTCTCTCACACACACACACACACTAGTCCTCTCTTTCCCATTCACTAACTTTCTCCTTTTATCCTAGCGGTTGAATTCTAAGGTGTGAACAAAAAATTGAGGTAGCTTGATGCTTGGTACACTATATGCAATCTACAAAATAATTCCAGGACAGTTTCCTTCCTTTTAAATAAGCAGTAAAATATTATGGTACAAAAAGGCCAGCATTTGTATTTGTAGGTTTTTTTTTTTAACCAAAATCCATTATTTTCTACAAAAGCAAATGTACAATAAGGGCATCAAATGATGTGACATGATCATTAATCTGGGTGAGTGATTAGTGATCCAATACATCAAGTAGCCAAGTGGCACACAAAAAAGCTCTCACTGCTCACCTTTGTGTCTGAGACCAGCAATTTAATTACACACACCATGGCCTGAGTTGGAGGAATGCTCATCCCACCAAAACAAAAGAGTCAATGAATGATGATAAATAGTACTTTTTCCCTGTGGATTCATGCCCCCAGTTACTTTTAATCTCTATCACTCTACTTATCTCTCTATCTCCCTCCTACCCTTTATCAACACTTTCACACACACACACACACACACACACTCTCTCTCTCTCTCACTCTCTCCATCTCAAGCTCTGCAGTTGTCTCATTATGTTATTGATCGCTTAATTGTGTTGTTGGACACCTGTTATGTAAAGGCTCTCAACTGTAGTAGAGCCTGCTGATAGAATACCCAACACATTCAGATGCCGGAACACAGTCTGTAATAACCCATTACTGACAAATAACACAGTTACAGTTGACAGATACCATAATCTCTATGAAGTACTACTTCCATCAATTTCATTGATTTGACTGATTGACATATAGCTCTATCCCTTCCCACATCTAATTCAGATTCACAAAAAAACTATAGTCAAAGTAAGCTACTGTTTTTAGAATAGGGCACTCATTACACTGCTTACAGTAGCAAAAGCGATTCATACTATACTATGACTAATTAGAGTACAATGTCAAATGCCAATGCAGTAGCATTTCACAAATTACTCTGCCTGTGTGTGTGTGTGTGTGTGTGTGTGTGTGTGTGTGTGTGTGTGTGTGTGTGCGCACTCACATGTGCACATTTGCCATGACACTTTTAATGATCAAGTGTAAGGATGACAGGATATTAAAAGAGAATATTAATATGTTATCAGTAGCAGTGATGCATATCACTTTCATGACTTTACAACTCCTTAAAATTAGATTGTCATAGGAAGTTTACATGAGGACACTTTCTAAAGAATGCTGCTGATTATCTGCAATTAGGATGAGGAATGATCAGCATAAAATCCTTCCATATCTTGCTGCTCAACGTACATACATACACAGTGTTTGGCCATTAGGCCTACATTTTAAGTAAAAGTAACTGATAAAAAAATGTGTCAGATTGAATGGCCTAATAAATACACAGAAAATGTATTGGTGTAGCTGTTGGTGTGCCAATGACACCAGCCGCTTTTGCACCAAAAAGTTGTTTAGTTTTGATGGCAATATTTAAGTCAGTCACACTCCACCCACCATTAAGTAATTGATTTATGTCTTCTCTAGTAAGTTACAATCTTGTCTTCTTTCCAAAAGATTAAAGAGCCATTCAAACATTGGTTGCTCACATCACACACTGCTTAAACCATCATTCCAGCATATGGTAGTCTATGTAGTAGACTATTAATTAATGACCCAACCAACTATCAAAACCATGAAGACCTTACTGCTCCATAATCACGTTTTGGGGAGAAAACGTTCGCGTGTTCCCCTGTTACTGAACACCTTGTTATTATGATGCTATTTTGGAAGGGAAAAAAAAGTTTAACGACGAGTAAAACAAAATGGCTGCTTCATTTATATAAATTTGACTCATCAAAATACACAGTCTTACACATAAACATCCTTAATGATCTGAGTTACCTTTCCGAGGACCCGCCACTGTCTCCTCGGAATCGTTGGAGCGTTGATCCCACGCAGACTACTTGCGGAAGGATGACAATTCTCAAACAGTGAAGGAGAGTTGAGTGCGCGCTCTGTGGTGAAAACTGCCGGCAGAGGGAAGGCAAGGCAAATAGGATGATCTTTGAAATTCTCTGGAAGGTCGCTTTCTGTCGTTCGGCGACCAAGTCAGACTAGGAAAGTCCAAGTGATTCGGTCTTCAAATCTTCCATGCCAAGCGTGACAAGTGTAGGCTATCTGATGGACCGAGTCACCGCCGCAGCGTCTTCCTCGGCTGAGCGACTTAAGTTTGGTGAGGACAAAGCGGGAATGATTGCGTTCTCGCACGCGGTCCGCTGAGATATGGTGTAAAGCTGTGTGCAGTCAACGTCTGAGTAGACAGGTGGAAGGCAAACGATACTGACGAGGGTCCGGCAGGAGTACACAACCGCGCCGCTCACTGAAGTGCCTGGATAGTTGTGATGGGAAACAGCGACTCTTGTAGCGCAGCTTTGTTTTAACACATGAACATCACACACACCAGTCTCGTGACAAGTTTAACCCCACTTTCGCGGGAAAGTTTGTAGGCTTTAAAGTTAAATTAGTAAATTATACTGACAATTTGTAGAACAACTGACAAATCTTTGCATGACTTCTTATTAAGCAAAAATTAATATCATGTTTCTCATCAATAGTTTCTCTTGTATTGTTTTATTTGGCCTAAATGTATTATAGAGACACATTAGCATCCAGCATTCCTGAAGCCTTATCTACCCAGCTATATGTTAAGATTAATTTCTCAACCATATCAATCCCTGTACCAGTTAAGTTTGTTGTTCCTTGAATTGCCTGTGATAGAATTGTGCACTTTCTACAATTTAAAACATAGACTAACTGTGGTATCATTTGATTTGATTGATTTGATTTGATTGATTTGTTTTTGAGGAATAATAAAACTTTGTTTAGTGTAGATTTTGAGTTGAAATTTTCAGTAATAAACATATTTTGTTTCTTTAGATGAAAAGGGGCAAAACTGTGAACGAGTCTTGCCAATTACAATTTTAATTTGCTCTCCTCCATTTTGTGGACTCATCAAAGAGTGCTTATGGTAGTGGGATCAGGAGGATTGCAAGTAAACTAGCTCCAAGATGTGACCCAGTGCACTCAAACACGTTCAGTAATATTCTTTTAACAGTCCCTCGGAGGACAACTGTCATTATTATGGCTGTTAGAGTCAGAGCACCACCTCAACTTCAGACCCTGCTGCGCATATTAAAAAATCAGATTGTTTATCATGCACAAGAGGGGTTTATAGTACTCTTTTCTTTTTTTACTTTCCCAATATTATACCCATGAAGCATTATATCACCATTTTCCTCATAAACTTGCAGTAACAAGGGGAACACAGGAACACATATTAACTTTGGCAATCACCTCAAGGCTTATGAAACCACCCACAAGGGCCCCACAGCAAACTCATCTCACACAGAGAAAATAAAGTATGTTTTATCTTTATTGAAATTCCCCCATTCCTTGATGCTTAAATGAGCATTGCTTATGACAAAGATATGGGCATAAGTGGCACACAGGCGATCGGCGGAAAATTAGCTTTACCTTATGCTCAGAAAGTTGGGACTATTGTAGCTTCTGGGAACTCTTTCACTCTTTTACCTTTTTTTCCTTTTTACTCTCTCTCTTACTCTCTCTACTCATTCTGTCTTTTTCTCTCTGTCTTTTTTTTCTGTCTCTCAGTAGACGGCATTGTCCAGAGGAAGCCCTTTGTTAGTTCTGCTTGGAAAACTGCTCCCTTCATATCCCACAATTTTCAGGTTCACAGCTGCTTACATGACAGCAGTTTACAAGAAAAGCATGCTTTCTTTTTACAGTGCATGAAGGTAAAGCTGTCTGCACTGACAAGGACTACACTACCTCATTAAGAAACATATCAATTAAATCACCAGCACATGCCAACAAACAAATCATATGTTTTACAGAGTAGAACTGACATAGTAATAAATTAAACAGGGATTTTATAGTCTCCAAGTAAAATGCATTTGTTGGGAAAAATAGCCACATATAAACCTACATTTCCTGCAGACAGAAATGATACTTTTTTAAGTCACGGTGCTTAATTGTTCTGGTATAGAAGTGTACCTGGTGTTTGCACTCAGTATGTTGGTGCTGGCATACATGTGTATGTGGTTCAAGTCCACAGACAGAGTTGGCCCTCCTTCATGGATCACGTTCTTGCAAATCAGAAGCTCTTGACAGCTTGGCCAAGCCTAAACGCATTTCCAAATTTGCATCGCCTAAATCAAAACCACCTGATAGAGAATAAACGTCAGATTAGACATTCATATGCAGCACGCTGACTGGCTTTTTGATGGTATTACCAGCCCTGCCCAAACAACTCTGCAGGAGTGAAAACTCAAGAAGACGGTAGCAACAAAACTGCCAAATTTACTCTGACAAGACAAAACTCTGAGCACACCCTCTTGTCTGAAACTATTTGGCCTAACTAAATTGTGTAAATCCTTCATTGAGTGGCGGTCGCTTTGGTGATAGTCAGCAATAATAGCATAAATATCCAAATGTCTTGCTATTTGCTATATTTCAATTATATGTTTTTGGGGGGTTACAGTATAAAAGCTTGGACACATGAAACATGAAATCTTCCCTTGTCGTTTTTGATTAAATGTGTATTCTTCCAACTCTATCTGTACTACAGCATCTCAGAGATCCAAAGGGATGAGGAAGAACTTAATGAAATTGCTAACAGAGCCCATCAAACTGCTTTTAGACCCAGCTCCAGCTCCAGCTGTAAAGGTAAGTCCTTAACCTGTGGTCTGGAGACATTTTAATGACGTATTGAGAGGTCAAACTGGTAAATGCGTCAGCACACCAAAATGTGTGTACACGCACACACAGATGCATGCACACACACACACACACACACACACACACACACACACACACACACACACACAGTTTCTAGGTACATAGATAAACATTATATGGTATTTTGGAATATAACATACAGAGATCTGCATGTCATGCAAATTCTTATACAGATATAAAGAATAACACATTAATGTTGGTAACCTTCACATCAACACTCTCACGTTCAAATAAAGTCATTATACACGTTCAAATAAAGTCATTACACATATGTTGTTATAAGAAAGTTAACTGTCATGGATCAGCCCAGAGGAAAAAGCAAGTACATTTTGTATTGGATATTTTTTCATATAATTGATTAATTGTATTTTACTTCTTTCTGTGTGAACAATACTCATGGGTTAGATCTGGGTTAGACGTTATCGAATCCATAGTCACTTACATTTGTCACAATAAAATAAATTACACAAAGGTAATCACATTCAACAACAAATATGTGAACAGAAGCATTCCTTTAATTAATTAATATGTAATAACATAAACAAGGCCTCCACTGGCAAAATATCACTCAGTGTCTTGGGCTGGATCATGTAATGTAAAAAATAGAATGATAGACAGACTTTGCTGCCGCTGACAAAGGGGAAGAGAATCATCTGTTGATCGGGGTGTTCCCTCAACTAACTTAAAACTACTGGTCTTATATTTTACATGTAGCAAGATTTGATTTGACCAGTGTTTCATAGTTCATAGTGACACAGTTCATAGTTTCATAGTGACACAGACTCACAACATGTTTGGGAATGGAAATGACAGTCAGTGACATAGCTGCTGCTCCACCATGTGCTCCATGAGCATCAGCTCACGGCAGCACATCTTCCACCTAGGCCATGCATGGAAGATCAGTTCTTTGCAATAATGGGATGCATTTGTTGCAATGAGAGGTGCCATAATTAAAAAATGTACATAATGTATACAAAAATCAATTCTGTGTCTTCTATCATTTACATGTGCACATTACAGTCAATTTAAATAGTAAAATTACATTAGAAAGTATCATGTACTAGAAAAACTATAGTGCAAAATGCCGTGGGCAGAAATACTGAAATACTGTTTAAACATAGGGAACACAGCATTTTTTCAGGACCCAATAAAGCACACACATGCACATACTATTCTCCCATTTATTCTATCTTGGAAGATTATTGTTTTAAAAAATTACATAAAAGTATAATTACTTACTATTAGTTGGTTACTATTATATGTCTGTTGGAGATTAGTTTGGTCACTAATAGAATCTTAGCAGACAATTGGATCATTTTATTTATATTTAGGTCTTTTTGTAAATTAAAAAGTAGCTTCACACGTAGTTAAACTTCTGCCATTTTTTTGCAGCTTAGTTTGCTATATTTTCTCTTCAGGTAACTTTAGTCTAGTGAAGCTTCATCTGATGTGGAGTAACTGGTAGCTTAGTTAACTACTTTCTCTGAGTAGCTTGCCCAACACTGCTTGTTTCTCCAACTTGAAACTGCTTGTTTGTCCATCTCTCACACGCTGGTTAATACTGACGTTAAGAAGAGTCTGCTATCGTCAGAAAACTCTGGATGTATGTTGGGGTTTCTACCTCAGATAAATTCAGGCTTTTGAAAACTAGCAGACACGCATTTCAACAATGTAGTGTACCACACCAGAAACAGAAAGGTGTTTGTTTTTTCAGTAGTTTCATCAGAACCATTGGACCGTATTTGGCAACTCATCCTCAGGCCAGCCATACCTTTCTGTGACAAGTCTTTGAGAATATTTTCACTGTTCTGATCAATCCCTCCCACACTCTCTTTCTCTATGTGAGACACTGGTGATAGATCATGATGTCTAAGTATGGGTCTGCAGGTGTACAGCAGTGATGCACCAATAATTGATCAAAGCCGGGCGTGTTTGTGAATAATTCAGAGTGCACACATGTTGAGCAAAGCCTGCCGGCCCAATGTCAATGCTTTTGTTACCTTTTGAGCCAAGTAACATAAAAAATTCAACTCAGTTAGACTTCAGTAAACTTATCACATAGTGAATAGTACGTGTTTTGTTCTTTTTTTATTAAAAGCAATGTAGGTGGGAACTATGCAGCACAACACTACTTTGTGTCTTTTGTAAAAAGGGATTTTACAATAGCAAACATGCTGTGACTTTGAAAGGCTTTGAAAGGTGACCTTCTCTTACCTCCAGTATATTTTGTCATTTTTAATAAAAGTGGTATTGGATTATTTTTTTTATCCTTACTTTTCTAAAGTTAAGCACATAATACACAGATTAATTTACTCAGTCAAGGCCAGAGAGGGAGACACTGTATAACACAAACAGTAATGCCATGCTGACTTGGCTGTGCCATTTTAAACTGTAAATGGGGAAAGTGTGACAAAGGAGTGTGGAGCAACATCAAACCACCTGCCATGTCATCTTTGATCAAACTGAAATTGATGGAGAGGCTGAAGGGCCCTGCTGCAGACAAGGAAAAATAGCAGACATGTTCCACTCAATCATTTAATACAGTATATCGTCTGTAACCACCCACAACAAGAATAACAGCCAGTATACACACATAGGCCAAGGAGAAGAGAACATGATAGAATCGCATTGTAAAAAATAACTTATGCTTCACATAAGGTATAGCTCACTGATATCGGTTTTGTTACTCTGTCAGTAGAATACAAAAAAATCCCCAAACAGCTAGGTTAACTGTTATATGTAACTTATAGTAATATATAACTTATAATTTTAAAACTAAATTATGTATTTGCTATGAAACAGAGATCTCCCCTACATTTTATGTTTACTTCTGCAGCACTGCCAAAATAATGCTGATGACAGCAGTGGAGGGCTACTCATATTAACTTTTGCCCACAATGAGAATGAATCCCAAATTATCATTGTGGCCAGTCTACTCCAAAACCTATTCATTTGCCATGTCTGCTATGGCAGAAGTAATCAAATTAGTCTTACTGCTGCTTTTGCTATTTTTTTCTTAATCAAAACATGATGCTATATTTGAAGACTTCTCAATTTGTATTAGTATTGCAAAAGAAAGCGAAAAATTTTCTTCAAGTTACCGTGTAACTAGACACAGGGGTAACCAGGTTCTCCTACGAGTGTTTTCCTTGCGTCCTCACTGAGGCAAGTGTTTGTTTCTGTGTGAGTGTTTATGTTTGGGGGGCAGAGGTGCCCCCAGACAGCAGGCTGATATGTGATTATTATGCTAAGTCAGGCTTTCACTGTGAAAGAAAAACAGTGTCGTTTCATTAGCGCCTCTACCCTGCTGCTGTCCTGAATTTTCTGCAGGGTCTGCACATCTTCAACAAACCTAATTGTGCTTCGACACAATGTCAGGAAATGATAGCTGATTTAACAAGCGATTGAATCATCCCCCTTCAACTGCTGTAAGCCTCACCTGCCGCTGCTCTTCCCAACAAATTAGCCCTGAACAATGACAAGTTCATTCAGCAGCTGTGGACCCAACAAAACACCTACTTCCTCACTATTTGAATAATAATAATAATGATAATACAGGGGAATGGAGTAAGAATGACATTAAATAGAGGAATTAAAGAGAGGAAATAAAATGAGGGGAAACAGGCTCTAGCATGTAGAATGGACACTTTGAGCTCCATTCTGACATGTTTGTCTGCAGGGGACAATGAACAACAGCAGTTTTTCTGCATGTGAGCAATTATGGCCCTAATCTGAGACTGAATATTAATAAACAAGGAAATGAGTCAGTTGCCATGATAGAGGTGTAATGGCCCAAACCTATCGATGTCATCCTGCTCTCTGCCTCATGTTCTGCCAAGAGTACTTAAAGCTGCCTCAGTATGAGACAGTGCAAAATCCTCATAACAGGCCTACATAGTTCACACCGGCTGACTAATTAAATATTGATCTGTCTGCTGCCAGAGCGAATGCCTTGGTCAGGCTGTGCCAAATGCATCTCTGAGCTATAATTGTTTTCTCGTAAAAAAGGTCATTGATGAGATAGACAACCAAAACACTGTTCAGGCTGTTAAAATTAGGTTACTTTGAGGAACTTGTTTTTTTTTTTGTGTCTTTGAGGAACAGGAACAGAATTTAATCAGCAGGTTTTGTTTCTGAATAGGTGGGGCCATGCATCATGAAACTGGATGTCTAGAAGTCATTCCATGTCAGAGTTTTGAAGATATGATAGCTTCAGCGAAATACTGCCAGAGAGACAGATTCACACTTTCCCCTTTATGTTAAACAATTAGATTGTCCTTGTTTAGTACGAACAGTTATGCCGCCATACTTCTCATAGGCAATCGTAATCATAGCTGCAGCTTTCTTATATAGGAAGGTTGCTTCCAACAACAGCCATTCACCCATTACTAACCAATGGACATCTTCCCTAGGTTTTGAAACTCTTTGTCTTTCACCGCTGTTATCCACAGTACTCCCAACCTCTACACCATGCCTCCAGTTGGCCCCTGTCCTCAGTCATACCATGGGGTCTACACCTCTGCCTTTCTTAGCTGGCAGAGGCCAAGATCTATGCTGCCTGCTGACCCACAGGCCTGTGTTTCTATCCATTTATTGTGCTTTCATCAAACTGTATATGACCCCCCCCCCCCCAAGAAATGACACAGACATGAAGGTGAGTTTGATACCCAGCTATGGGTAAGCTGATTGTCAGTCTATGACATTACTAATCCCCATGGCGATGCCTGTGTAATAGACATATACTGTATATATCTACAAATAGACTGAATGGCTGAATGGCTATTCAGGTATCACTATTTTTCTTACAGAAGCAAATTTGTTGCTATAATGGTTTCAAAAGTCTGGCTAGTGGTATTGTCTGGTAAAGTCGGTGAAACTAATTAAAAAACATGCTCCCTCTATGTCCTCATAAAGTAGCTTTTGAGTAATCCACTCACTAGGCTAGCTGCTCCATCAGGATCTGTCAGATAAAGATCTCGTCTGCCGAACAATATTGACCAACCAAGAGTTTGTCACTGGTTGTAATTAATCTCCATTTCTCTTACTCTCATGAATCAGTTGAATTGTCAATGAAGCACTCCCCTTTGGACATCTCAACTGGACTTTGCTCAATTGGCAGGAAGAAACTAATCCTGCACTCTACGGACAACCAAGGGAATCAACTACATAGGTTAGTTTTGTAAAATACTTTAATGGAGTTGAGGGGATTTCTGAGCACAGTGTATGGAATAAAGCTTTACAAATAAATGCCTTTATTGTCTTTATGACTTCATGGGCTATCACACATAGGTCAAATTCAGATTCAAGCTGCATTGCACTGCTTTGAATAGATACATCTGAGAGAATAGCTGGTCAACGCTTCACTACTGCATTCTTTGATTGTAGTCTAGAACATACTTAAACTGTGCAGACCAATCAATCACTGCTGTGTAAGTGTCAGAGATGCACAGTGGTACTCAACCACAGAGCAGGCGCATTGATCACCAGCGACATCTCTTAAAAACAAGACATAGAATAAGTGTCTGAAGACTTCAGGACACTCTGTTATATGGTGCACTGTACTGTTTGTGGGTGTGCACATGATTTAGGCGTTCAAGTCACTGCAGGGACTGCGGGTCAGAGGAGGCAAACCATGTAGGAAGAATTCTGACATGACTGAGCAAAGCTTGCATACACACACGTGTGCAGATAGATAGATAGATAGATAGATTCTGAATAGCTGTTTTAGTACTATGATAGAAAATCTGTCAGGCCATTTATGTATCTATTGATAGAACTTTGGATAAGAGGCCTAGAATGTTAGATTTTTTTCTCCATTTAACATTTAACGTAAAAAAAACTTTTTAATGACAGATGAGAGAAATCATTCTGAAGTGTTCCTGTGAGACAGAATTGCATCCATACAGGATGTGGTCCAAACCACTGAAGAAAAGATGAAGATAAATAAACAAATAAACAGAGAAATAAAAACTGCCCATTTTCCATCCTCCACTGTGAACCAAATTGGAAAAAAAGCAGCATTCACTGTCATTATTTTCCAGGTCATCTCCTTCTATCTTTGTCACTGGAACATTTTCAAAGGATGTGTTTGTGTGTGTGTGTGTGTGTGTGTGTCAGTTTGTGCACCTTAGACGAAATGCATTGAATATGAAATCTCATGGGGTTATTGTGTGTGAGAAAGAGAGAGAGAGAGGGAGAGAGAGTGTGTGTATGTGTCCAGTACTCTCACATCCAGTGTTGCCTCATTATTTCTCTCTGTTGAAATGAGCTTGCCCTGTCTTGCTGGTTCAGTCTAGCAGATAAGCAGCACGGAAGCAAAATCCTACTAATTCAAACTTAAGAAAGTCCTCTCCTCTCTGGTCCAGGACCAGTCTTATACGGTCTGTCTCAAGCACATCATGGACAATAGCTCCAGTACACAACAAACTGTCTCTAGGGGCTGTGCACATTTAGTATTCTGCTGTGCAGAGTCTAGAAACAGCTCAATAGACCATCAGCCACTAGAGAGGCAGCAAGCTTTGGCATTGGAAGTGAAAAGGCCAAGGACCTCTCGATTCGGAGCTCACTCTCTCGCCCCTCACTCACCAAACAGACATGAGTAGACACTCTCTTTCCCTTACAGACACATGCCTCTCCACACACAGACATACACATGTCCATACAAACCTGCACAGAAACAGAAACACAAAAACGCACACACACAATTATGTTACACATAAACTGGACCAGGTGGAAGAATGTAGGACTGTAGGACTGAGTGAGTTGGATGAAGGATAGATTCAAGAGAATAATTCTCTCTTTTCTCTCCCTCTTTTTCTCTCTCTCTCTTTCTCTCTCTCTCTAGTGCAGAGAACTGAGAGTGTATGATGGAGAGACGTAGAAACAGGCCCAGGTTCACATAGGAGAGAGAGAGAGAAAGAAAAAGTGAGGAAGTAGCCAGGAGTGAGAGCAGAACTGCAGGGATGTAATGTGGTAGTGGAATTAGTCTCTGCCGCTACACTGTTATATGACAGTCTTTGCAGTGCCATTACCTCTCCACTACATAAAGGTCATTTCAGAAGAGCAGAAGGGCTACGGTGAAGACGCAGTGAGGGGTCCACTACTGGCCGTTTTAGTCCAATGCACAAACATCACAGTCCCATGCAGTCTGCCAGGGGGGGTGATTGAACCATGCAAAATAGGAATTCTGTTCAATCAGTCGCCCTCAACCATGTGGTAGAAATAAAAATCACAGACCTTTGCGCTTAAGTACAGTTTCTCATTTACTGAGGTTATCATCACCGGGGAATGGCAGAGAAAGATTGAAAGATTGGAATGTATATGACAAGGTGCATGAATGTATGTGTAGATCCGTGTGTATACGTGTGTGTTTGTGTGTGCGTGTCTAATCGGCAGCAAGCTCCCTCTGTGAATGACTAGTGGCAATAATTCCACAGATCATTTGCACTGATTGATGGTAAGTGTATTCAGTAATAAATGAATAAGAGCATGCGTTCGTGTATGTGTATGTGTGTGTGAATTGTGATACAGCCTGTGGTGCAGTGCCATTGCATCAGTGTGCATCTCGCCTCCCTTTTGCTTGCCTATCACTGACCCAGATCACTGGGTTATAACTCACCTGGCGGGACCATGCATTCAGCCAGACTGAAAGGTCAGGCCTTTATTGGAATCTGTCACGCAGCTGAGATTGATAAGAATAATACTTGCTTAATTCCACCACAGCTTTTTGCTATTATTCCAAATTTATGGATCTTGACGGGGGTGCAGGAAGGAGCTCGGGAAGCCCTCTGGGGAGTTTTGTGTGGCTCCATAAACCCAGGGCAAAGAGTACTTGTCAGCAAGAGCAGTAACAAACATTTAGAGAAGATAAAGTGTTGGTGCGACTGCCTGCAATCTGGTCATGCTCTTTACCCCAGTGCTCTCCCACATTCAAATAGCAATGACTTTCTTTGGCCGTGGCTGTTAGTAATGCTTTGAATAAACCCAATTAGAAGTGCCCCTCGACAAAGTATTGTGCAGACAATCAGGAAGAAGAGCAAGCATGAATTGATGACAGAAAAAAAGAACATCCAAACTAATCTTCCCCAGATGTCTTTTCAATGCTCTGTGTAGTAAGCATTATCCAGGTGGAAATGAAGGATCCCATCGGAATTGCTGAGGTTCAATTATACGATTCATTTATTATTAATATCAATCAATATTTACATCTCACACTGACTAATGATGCGAATAAAGCCTTAATGTGATTTATGGCCACAAACTCTGCATGTTCAATAGTTGTAAAATCCTACAACTGTAATACAGCTAAATTATGCTTTCTCTCTCTCTCTCTCTCTCTCTTTCTCACAAGCACTCTCTATGTCTCTATCATTCTCTTTCTCTCCTTCTTTGTTTCCTCTTACCGTTAATATATTTGCGAGCATTTTAGTAAACATGATCTAAATTGGCCATACTCTCTACAAATGTTTTAAGGTGCTTCTAACCTGCATCAGACCTCAATTCCCCCAATTCTGGGAAGCTGTAAAAGCCTGCATGGAGCCACATTATATGAAATGACTCTGAAAGAGTTGCTTATTGACAAAAACTCCTGATGACAGGGCTATTTAGAATACACAGTGGGCACATGATCAGATGTCTGGGGTAGATAGTTCCTCCTGTCCTTGACATGATGATGTTGGAGAGGCACCATTCAGTTTTTAGTGATATCCAGTGACAGGATCACTCCACTACAGGCTAGAGTAGGAGGTTTCTTTAGCTTGTGTGATCAGCACCATGGACAGAGCCCGTCTTAAAACGCATTTTACACAGGACTTAGTTAAAGCTCTGTAATGTGAGCCCTGAGTGTGGCGGCCTTGGCTCTCCAGCAGGGCCAGCTCTGAGTGTCTAGCCACCCCAGCGCCCCCATACTCTCTGCTAAGACTTTCCCATCATGAAGATCACCAAGAATTTGTTTGTAGCCCTAAAAACAGAGCTGAATGCACAAAAAACCCATATCATCAAATAAACATAGCACTGATGACATTCCATGGAGGACGCTTTTCTCAAAGTCTCTTTTCTCTTGAAACTTTTTTCAAAGCATCGTGGGAATGTATAAATGCCCAGTGCCATACTTTTCAAAATAATCCCTCCACAACACAATGTAAACACATTGATTTCACTGCAAATTCTAGAGAGGTGAATGTAGCTTTCTGATTGTCAGTGGTACTAAAGCTTCATTAATATTTGAAAAGTAAGGAACGATCCAAAAATGAGACAAACAAGCTTTCAAACACATTTCATGTTAGAAGGTATAATTGAACACATGACCAGTAAGCTTTTTTGAGAAAAGAAGGAAGGAAAGAAAGAAAGAAGGGGAGTGTCTGTGTGTGTGAGTGTGATAGATAGATAGAAAGAGAGAGAGAAATATTGAGAAAAATAGTGAGGCAAAGCTCACAAGTTTGAGTTATCGGTGCTATTGCAACCCTCTTAGCCCACACATTGGCACAGGGGATCATTCAGCGGGGGGTAGATTAACGCAGTGATGGGAAGCAAACTACCAAACACACACACATACACACATAGACACACACAAACACACACATAGACACACACACACACACACACACACACACACACACACACACACACACACACACACACTTCCAAACTCTGACAATTACTCCAGGATGTGCATTCCCATCCGATTCTCGCTTAAGAACTGGAGAGCAGGGGAGGAAGGATTGAAAGGAAAGGAGAAAGAATGGGAGAAATGAAATGAGATAAGAGTAACTGTAAGGAAAGCAAGAAAGTGTGAAGGAGAGACAGAAAGAGGCAGAGAGAGAAACAGAAAGAAAAAGAATGAAAGAAAGAGTAACGGGCCCACCAGCTGGTTCATGGTAATGTGCAAGATTAAACGTCTACATTGGGGAAAACTAACTCCAAAAGAGTGCACTCTGAAAAGAGGGGCAAAGGAGTGAGAAGGCGAGGACTGAGGCGAGCAAAGGTGAAGACATTGGCTTTATGGAAATGTGCAGTATTTGTATTCATTGCGTGAGGACGGGAGACAGAGCGACGGTCCCACAGATAATTCTGACTAGTGAGCGATTTTTGGAGGTGCTCTCATGGCTCCAATGTGAGAGGCTTTCTGCAATTTCTCACAGGATATGAGTTTTCTCTTCTCCACCGGATAAACCCCCGTCCTTGAGCACAATTTTCGCAGCATTTACATATTGAGAGAAACAGTTGGAGTTACAAAGTGGAGTTGTTACCCTGTAGCTTGCATCCTACTAAGGTAACAGGTCATCTAAAAACATCAAACTGTATAGTTTTCATATCATAACAATTATGACTATTTATTCATCAGGCAACAGTTACAATTGACATTTACAAAGCTCTGGTGTTTGTCTTTGGGCTTCTCATAAAATGATAAACACAGTAAACCAGTTCTTTCCTTTGAAGTGAGCATTTAAGAGGAGCCATAATACTCAAGAAACCAGTCAAGAACCTGTTCCTGCTCAGATTTCTCATACATGTGTTTTGGCTCTTTGTCCAAAATCATGGTGCTTTTGACACTGATGTTCTTTCAGGAACTTTAATTAGCACTCTTTCATCTCACTCCACCCTAACATTGCAAAGAAGTAAATTTCCATTCATGTTAGAAAGACAAAGATGTAGCAGGCTGGGAAGTGGGTTGTAAGTAATGGCCACCACACACTACAAGAGAATCTTAATGATTTTTGTCCCTATTTGCCCCTTGCAAGATAGAGTCCTAGCCGTTCCAAAATATCAGAAATGTTTGATATTTCAGGCTGGACATAGATCACCGCAGGGCAAGAGCCATTCTATTTCATCTATTTCATGTCTGAACTGAATTTCAGTCAAAGTAGGTCTACTATGCAGCTGGTACGGAACAGTTTTGCACCTCAATTGTAAAGCACCTTTTCTCATTCTTTCATTATTCAAATAAAAATGCGTCTTTGTTGTTTGTTTTGACTGTAGAAGACTTGCAAACATAACTCTAACTATGGATTCTATTATCATGTTATATTATGGATGGAACTCATAACTATGGATTCTGTTATCAATTTGGGCTTCTGATAGCCATAAAAAGCAGGGAGAACCACAGTGATTGAAACGGGAGACAAACATTCCAGTTTTCTCAAGAGGGCAATGAAAGTAAACAGACATCATTGGGTCAAAACATTGAGCATTATAGCCTTCATCTATCTGCCAAATGTGTTAAAAAGGGAATCTCATATAAAGGCTCTAATTTATGCTTATTACTTAGCCCAGATAGGGCTATTCCTAATTCCAAACTTTGTAACATGCTGTTTGCATGTAAAGCAATGGATGTGGAGGGACGATTGTATCTATAATACTTTTGTTTGTTTTGGGAAATTTACGGAATTTTAACTCATGTGTCTTTTGTCCTGAATAAGCTAGCCTACCTGTTTCAGTCATCCCAGTGGCTAGGATGAATGATATATTTTCAAACATTATAAGGGAAGATCAAGGTAAGTAGCCTACAGCCCATGGCTAGGCCTAATGAATGGGGCAGCAGCAATTGGGCATCTATATGGGGAGCAATTGGGCATGACAGTCATGTAGTTCCATTGTGCTTTCGAATCTTGTATTCTGTATTCTGAATCTAATCTTTGTATTCAGTCTGAATGCTGTCTAAGAATCTGTGATCCTTTACAACAACAAAGCATATTGTCCTAGTATCTGTGTTACAACTCTGGTGAAAAATGTTGCCTGGTTGATATAATTGGCATGGTGCTTTAACTTTTACAATTATGGCATGAACCAGAGTGACACTGTGTGTTCAAACAACTTCAAACAGCATTGACTATTCTACTTAATACAACTGCATTACAAGACACTTTAACTCTAACAGACGTCTTTTGCTCTTATGGTTTGTGCTTTTCTGTGCTCTGGAAAGCTGTGGATTCATGAATACGTTTGATTATTGTATCAACTGATCCATCAAAACATGTCTACTATGTGCAATCAGTGTAAAATATCAGGAAAGCCTGAAGAGTGGAGACTCCTCTGATGAATTGTTTTCACTCTAACATAGAGGCCATGAGTAATTGGACAGCCTGCCCTGATAAAGGATGGCAAAATACAGACACCATGAATTCCCTGGAAAAAAAAATGTGAGTACATGCACTGACAAGCATTTAGTGGCTTGTGTGTGATCGGGTCGTTTTGATGTATGCAGTCAAATAGATGTGGGTATTTTATTAATGTTTGCCTGGGTGTGATCATGCAGATCGGTTTTAACCTGCCATTATTGTGTTGTTTGCAGTTGCTCAGAGACGGTAATGAAAGCTTGCAAATGGGTGTTTTATTCATGGTGTTTTATTGATCACACCACAGCCAGTGTTGGTGGGGTAATGTGTGGGTGGACAGTACACAGAGGCGGATGTATGTGAGTGTTCTCTTAGTGGCAATGTGCATTCATGCTAGTTTGCGTATGTGTGAGTGTGCTCATTTTTAGGTGATGATAGTGCCAGTCAAAAGGTGTTGATTAGTATTAGATTATGTAGGTGTGTGTGTGTATGTGTGTTTGTGTGTGTGTGAAGAGAGAGAGAGAGAGAGAGAGAGAGAGAGAGAGAAAGAAAGAGAGAGAGATAGTAAGCCTGCAGATACAGAATAGCCTCTGGCCTTCCCTCAGGGTTATATGTTATTCCGTTTGACCACATCATGGACTTGCTCTCCCTGGGTACATGTCAGTCCCAAAGTCTAGTTTGAGAAGGCACATCTGTGTGTGTGTGTGTGTGTGTGTGTGTGTGTGTGAGTGCATGTGCCTGTGTATGTAGGCTACTTGTGTGTGTGCGTGTATGTGTGTGTGTGTGTTTCTGTTTGTGTAGGAGGGTGTGTAGTACTGAACTGAGTCCTCGTAAGATGGAGACTTACACGATTTACTCTCTGGTGAAAGTAGTGCATGGTGTAAATAATTTACGAGAAGCTGACTGACGTGTGTGTCCACAGATCAATTCTTGTGGCAATAGAATAAAAAAGAGGTTGATATCCACTGGCTAAAAAAAAGTACTGCCAATTGTATCCACCAGAGCTGGGGGAGAATTTTAAACTGGATACCAAATAAACCAAAATAGTTTTCCATTGTATTTATTTCAGTCTGCTGAGTGCATTAGCCCTTAGACGGAACTCAAGTATTCAGTAGTACTCAATAAATTAAAGCTCCACTCTCTTCAGCTATGATTATTATTATTATTATTATTATTATTATTATTATTATTATTATTATTATTATTATTATTATTATTATTGTTATTATTTATTATTATTATTATTATTATTATTATTATTATTATTATCCATTATATTTTGTAAATCTTCAACATGCACCTTTTGATATAATTCAGGGTAAGCAATACTTGCAACTCTTTTGGAAAACATAAAAGATAAGCAATGAACTACTGAATGTAAAAATATTATTTGATATTTGAAGATGTTATTATGATGTACTAAAGATATAAGGCTAAGTTAATATTTACGATTCTTGTACTACTAGCCACACGCATAAGCAACACCACCAACATATGACTGACTAAATTCTTTCATCTGAGACTTTAATTCCAAACGTATGTGCGCGCGCACACACAAAATTAAAGAATGCATAAGGAATGTGCAGTAAGTAATTACTGTTTTGATTACTTTTCACTGCCAATGAATATGTACTGGATATTACAGTAATGTGTCATCATCCAGGCACAGTAATAAATATTCTTCCGGATGAATCAGCCACATATAAATAATCAAATCAATCTAATTACAGTAATAGTAAAGAAAAATGTAGATGAGCACACACACATGGTGGTGTTTTTTAATTGCATAGAAAAGAATTTAAAAATGCTTAAACCTGTTCCTGGTCCTGGAAACCTGCATCAGGACTTATCTAAGTGGACAGGTTTGCTTTAGCCCGAGGATTAATGATTAAAATTACATGGGGCTGGTTCGGTGACAGTGGACCGGCCAGCAAGTAGGACTCTCTCCCCTGCTCGTCAGCTTTGTTGATTTCCTATTAGTGACACCCTCAACATAAGCTTTGTCAGCTTTGCCGTTCTCTGACCCAGCCGGCTGTCACCTGCTGCACTGAGCCGTCCTCACCTGCGCTCCACTCCCCAACTCAGTCACTCATCAATCTGCACGCCCTCCATCTTACATCAGCTACAGCCTTCCAGTCAGACACTGTCAAAACGCATCACATCACCTACACCCTCTCTCTCTCTCTCTCTCTCTCACTGCTCACCCAACTCCTCTCCTCCTTTTTCTTTTTCTCTTCTCTCCTCCATCTAACCCTAGTGTTTCTCCGAACATCAGCCCTCGAGCACAGGTAGGTGTGGGGGATGTGTGAGTGTGTGCGTGTGTGGGGTCCTCAGAAGCCCCAGTTCCTGTGGCGGGGATGTCACCCCCTTGGAGCCTTCCCAGGAGTCAGGCCTGTGGTGGGCTGTCAGCGGTGGGGCTGAGAGTAATGGCATGCCCCCCATCATCTCCACAATACCTTCATTCTTCTCTGTGTAGAGCGCCAAACTGGGCCTGTCACTCTCCCCCACCAGTTCATTACCCACACTTGTGATGGTACCACTGATATGACACCTCCCCTCTCTCTCTCTCTCTCTCTCTTCACTCTCACTCTCTTTCTCTATCAGTCTCAGAGTCTCTATCTACCACTCACACTCTCCAACATATTGAGTGCCACCAGCTTAACTAACCAGTCTATAAGAGTTGGGGCTGTCCTCAGAGGTGCAAATGCACCTGTGCTGTGCTGTGCTGTGCTGTGTGTGTGTGTGTGTGTGAGAGAGAGAGTGAGTGAGTGAGAGAGAGAGAAATGCAATTATGCTTGACATGTCTCTGTTGAGTGTTGAGAACTTTCCTCTGGTTATTACACTTTCCAGAACCAATATTGGCCATGCCATGTGTGGATTTTGGTTCGGTAGCAAGCCAATCAAATATGTTTGGATTTGGATTACAGAGAACATAAATGCTTGTTTGGGTGAATTTGATCAAATTTCAAAAAGCTGAATATATGTGAATCCATGTTTTCTAAACCTCTAAACAGAGATTGCTCTGGACCCCCAGAAAATATATTGTAGCGCTGCCTTATTGTGGATTTTTCCCTATGCCCCCCTGTATACGTGTCTCCCCTCCTCTCCCCTCCCCTCCTATGTTATAGAATGTATCGATCTTTTCTTTTGATTGGATGAAGGTGTCATGGTGGTAATGATTAGGATATTAGACCAGTTAGTATTTGATAAGGGGTGTAGTTACTGATAGTGGGATGGACGTTCATTTAATTTAGTCAGGGAAGATTTAATTGTGAGTGAGATGTGTTGTCGTGTTGTTGAATGAGATGTGTGTGAATAAGTAGAGTTGTAGTGTTTATTTATTTAGTAGTTGAGGTTTATTATTTTGTTGGGACATCTCCTACTAGAAGTTTCTAGGCAATAAACTTTAGACTTTGGATTGCTCTATACCTCCTTCTCCGTCCATCCATCCTTCAAGTTACCATTTTACCCCTGTCATCTATCATCTCAGACATAATACTGACTGGATGTATTTCATTAATAAATCTCCCTATTATACACCATTCTGTCCCAGATTAAAATGAATTGTTGTAAATACCCTGCAAGCTGACAAACTTTTTGCAGCTATTTTATGAGAAGGTGTGCTATCACATGTTCACTTATTTGAGTTACTTTGAGTCTTACAGCCAATGTGAAATATATAAAATTAAAAAAGAAAAATGATTACAAGCTCAATGTTTTCAGGCAACTTTGTCTTTTTTTACAGAATGTCACATTGGAGCTGAATTGACAATCAATCACTATATCACTTGTCATATTACTACAAGCCAGCAGCCACAGATGTGCTGTGCGGATGCCGCCATTGCTCCTTACTGCTTTTGCATAGTGGGTCAGAGGTCCTCCCCCACATGTTCAGACATCTATCATGGTTTGACAACATTGTCTCTATCTCTGTCAATCAACCGTCAAACCTCCATTGATGACTTAAAATGTACAGCCCTGACTGATTTAGAATCGTTTCACACATTGTAAAACAGGCATAGTTTTTGCAACATGATCAATACAAATAGTTTGAGGTATGTAGTGTGTGTGTCTGTGTGTTTGTGTGTTTGTGTGTCTGTGTGTATGAGTGTGTGTGTGGTGTGTGGGGTGGTGTGTGTGTGTGGGGGAGGGGTGGTGGTGGTATGGGGTTGCTTTATTTCTGCGCTGATCCCAGCTTCCATTCCCAAATAGGACATCGCAGGTAGGGTGTAGAAGGAATTGCAGTGCAGCAAACAGCTTTCAGTCAAGGACACAACTGCCTCAGCTCAGGGTGAGTACTAAAGGAATAACAGCAAAACAGGAATGGAGAGAGAGAGAGATGAAATAGAGTACCCACAAAGGGAGAGTGTTATTTCTCCTGTTAGAGGGTAAGATGGTAAGAACTTGGGGACTCTATATAAAATCAAACATGGCCGATCTCCAGTAAATCAACATCATATCACTGTTTCCAACGGGTGCACTGCCACTCTAATAGGGTGTTAGAGAGGCTAATCTGATGGAATACTATGTGGGGACACATAGCTATGGCCCAGAGGAGCACATAAACTGCAGGCAGACACAGGAAACCACCCTCACCCCAACCCTAGATGAAATCACTTGGAAAGAAAAACGGAAAACAGGAAAAAGGAAAGCAAAAAAAGAAAGAAAATTCAGAAATTCAAAGAAAGAGGTCAATTGAAAATGGTATTATGGCTATGGCAAAATAATCACCTTTTATGTGGAGAGAGAAGATATAAAAAATGAGAAAAAGACTTTTTGCAAAGTCACTAAAAGTGCAAGGTCGAATGTGGAAAAAAATCAATAACACTGGCTTACTCTAATTGGCTAAGGCAGCGACACTGTTGACAGCTCTGACAAAATAGCCAGGAAATCAAATGTATATTTATGCTTAAAATTTACACTATGATGCCCACCAATTAAGAGTATTAAAATTACACTTTTTTCTGGCACCATAAAGTGCAATAAATATTAATCAGTTGAGTTGTTGTTTCAGTGTGATGGCCAACTTGTGGTTTGAGACCTGAAATAATTTTCTATTCGTTTATTCATGACTGATTAATCTTTTTTTGTATACTCAGCGGCTTGCCTATTTATTATGTTACCCACACATTTTTAAATGAAGTAGACAAGCACATGCAGAAATGTCACCTTTTTAGTGATGGGGACAAAGACAAAACAAGCATAATTCTGGTTCGGTGGCTCTTTGAGTGGCTGGCTCTCAACATCTAATTATAACTTCGCTGCGACACCCCAAGAGTGTTTTAAGGTTCACTGAGAAGGGAGGCTAACATTTGCATTGCTTTGTGCAGGTACTGACTTTTAACTGTCAAAGCAGTTTTTCCCGTTATTGACTATATGGAGTAAATAGCCCTCTGCAGATACATGCCCACAAATACACTCACCTGTCTCCATTTCAATTTCATATTTTTCTCCAAATAAATTGGAACCAGACATGAACTCTGAACACCACTGCCTTCCTCAGTTGCCCCGACAGCTCTTGTGTCATGGGCTCAGTGTATGCACACAGATAAATGAATAAATCCTACCACAATGCAACATTCGCAGGTAGACTGAATATATAGCACTGTGAGAATGCGTAACCACAACAACAACAACAACAACAAAACATAATATAAAAACGAATGAATAAGAAATACGATTTTTACTATGGATTTCTTTCAATCTTGTCAAAATGCATGAAAATGTTTTGTTAAGAAATATCTACGGAATATAACTGAGGGATAAAAACACCGTCTTGGGCCAATACAATTAAAAATATTATAAAATAGCAAACTGGAAATAGGGTGGCATTGGATCGCACATTTATGCGTGATGACAAATTATTTTCTTTCCAAAATGAAAAAATTCTAAGCAAATCCGGCAGATGTATTAGTCCTAATGATTGCAGAGACAAATGGATGTAGCTTCGATTGGATTTAACATCTAGATTATCCTGTTAATGCAATTTTCCGTAAGAAAAAAAATCTAAGCAAAAAAGAAAACAGAGATAATTATTAGAGATGAATGAATGACCTCTTCATCCGCAGATCATTACTGCACACAAGAATACAGATATTACCCCTGCCAGGAAATACAATAATCTATCCAACAGCACTGAATAACTGTGTGTGTGTCTGTGTGTGTTTGTGTGTGTATGTGTGTGTGTGTGTTTGTGTGTGTGCTTGTGTGTGTTTGTGTGTGTGTGTGTGTGTGTGAGTTTCTTTTTCACTTGGAAAATGGTGTGAATGCACAATAATGTACTGTCCAAGCAATATTAGCCTGCTGAATTATTTCCCACAGTATTCTGGGAATGATCTGAACCGTCACTCTTGGTGAGACAGAAAACTTTCCAGGAGAGCTGCCATGTGTCTGTGTACGACCGCTGGATGCTCTCACAGCTCCTGCTTCCGACTCCGGAGGCCTGCCTCTGTGCTGCTCTGGCCCTGATTGATGGCACACAGGCACATGGGCTAGGCCTTATTATCTCATATTTCCTAATCAGCTGGCAGGCCCGGCCTTTAATCATTAGCTGGTGGTCACACTGCCCTCTAGTGAGCCCAACCCCACCCCTCCATACCTTCCATACACAAAAACTACCATGTCTGCAAGGAGCTGGGTCAGGTGGAATTTGGGTGAAAAGGGGGAGGGTGGTTATCTCTTTCATGCCCTTGTTACAAGATGGAAAATTACAAAATAACAAAAGTCCTGGGCAAAAAGTCTATCGATCAAGTGTATATTGTGTATTTCTTGCTCTGTTATATAAAAATATACATTTGATGTGAAGTTTTAGGACCCCAGCAGCACTTCCCTTTTCATTTCCTGAACTCTATGGAATATATTTGACGCTAATACAGTATATTGACGCTTGCCCAGAAGAGTGAAGTTTTTTTTTCATTCCAAATTTGCACAGGGAAATGCTGGTTTGTTTACTTCAAAGACCTGCATGGTGTTAAGAAGCATCCACACATCAGGCAGAGGGAGGGAAAAAATATATGTGCTTGCTGTTTAAGCTTCCCATCACCGGAAGCTTCCGTAGTTTGGGCATACCACAGGGAGCACATCACGATAAATTCAAGACACTCTTGAAGTCAGATTGATCCTGAGATCCTCTATACAAGACATGACTGAGCACCTCAGCCTCTCACTATATTTAGCAGACAGACTGAGACGTGCAGTCTTGCAATCAGACAGCATCTACCTGCTAGGCATTTTCACATCAAGAGCAGTTAATTGGCCTTTGAGGAATTTCTCTCATTTCTATTGGAGGTGTTGAGAGTAAGTAAACTGCTTTCCCTAGTGAGGAAGCATGATGCAGTGTTATATACAACTATAAGCTTACCTTTAAGAAGAATCAACAAAGCTAAAAAATATAAAATATAAAATAACAGTTGATGAGTCTCTTGCTTGATTGTCTTTTAAAGGTCTTATGACTTTACCTTCTGTAGACACAGAGCTGTCAAGGCTGCCTCTGTCACATTTTGATTTGTTGGTAGTCTGTCTTTATGCCACATCTACCATGCCTAACATGGCGATGTCCACTGAGCCTAGAAAGACAGATCGCTTATGTTCACACAACCCCATCCTCAAGAAAGCACACCTCACCTGCACAAAGTTCATTCCGGCCAACACAGATTTGCCATCTGATGCAATGCACTGACATTACCACGGCACCCAATGTATGTGGACATCTTTCACACTGGGCTTATATCTATCTGCTTCCATCCTTCAAGACAATGTGGTCAACAAATCACAGGGAAATGTTGAAATTATTTAATTGTGAAGATCTTGAAATATGTTACGAATTCAACCTTTAAAGACATACATTACCAGCATGTTGTAAATTAATTGCAAGGAAATGTGTTTCAGTAATGAAGTGTAGGATGAATGCAAACACTTACACATGTACGCATGCACACACACACACACACACACACACACACATAAAGAGAGAGAGAAAGAAAGAGAGAGAGAGAGCAAGATGAGAGAGACAAAGAGAGAGAGAAAGTGTGTGCATGCGTGTGTGTGTGTGTAGGCAGGTGGCTTGACATAGCTTGGGGTCTCTTTTCAGAAACTTTTTGTCATTTGCCCCCAAGGGACAAGCATGCTGGTAGAGAAGAATAATTCATGGTTTACAGCCAACCCAATCCTCTGTGAAAACCACTGCAAACTTTGTCTCCTCTGGACATTACGTGACATGAACAGATGCCTCTTAGTAATACAGCAATGATACCTCCTTCTTAAGGTCAGTGCATACCAAGTGTGGATTTTCGCACAAAATGTTTCAAATTTCAGTGCAGTGAAAAAAATATCAGATTGGACTCATTTGATAAGACTTTCTGTTTTTTCTGCATCGAATATCACATCATGTCTGGTGTGCACTGACGCATTTCTGATTAAATTGAAATATTTCTCAAAGGTAGATTTTTGAGTATCAAGAGTGTTGAGATTTTACAGATTTTGGGACACGTAAATATTAAATGTGCAATAAGTTAACGGTAATAGCAAAATCTGTTTCACCCCAAACCCCTCTTTAATCCTGCCTTGATTTGGGCATTTGAGTCAGAATGTCCTCTCGGCTAAAGAGCCTGAGCTCTTTAATTGTGGCAGGGTTTCCTGAGCAGTGCTGGCTGTGTGAGGCAGACTGAGACACAGACAGGGTGCTGTGATGGAGCTGCATCCTATCCGGAGTAACGGTGTAGTCACGGTCACTGGTCTTTCCCTCTGGAGCATACAGACCCCCCTACCGACACAACCCTCACCAACCCTTCCTTCCCCTCCTCCTCCTCCTCCTCTTCAGCTGCGGCACCACCCGTACCCCTTGGCCCAGTGCATATTTCAAAGACGGCTGACAGTGGGCTGCATGGGCGGCTGCCAAGCACACAGCGCAACACCAATTACCCAGAGTCGGGCCTCACTCCCCTCACCACCAATGACCTTTCCTGCCCAGCTAGGGCCCTGCAAATCCTAGGCTTTGGATGATAGCCATCTGCTCCCCCCTCCTCACAAACACACACACACACACATACGCACTCCACCCCAACACAACTCCCTTTCCCACCCGACACCAGCAACAAGAACCCCAGGGTAAACAATGAAAAACACACTAGCCGCTGAGAAGAGGGCCACAATTTCTGTTCTTTGGATGTTATTTAAAAAAAAAAAAAGGGTCTGGGGTGGGGGGATTTTTCTCGCCTCTTCCTCAATCAGTCGCGATGACAAATTTGTCCCACCGAGAGCCAGCGGGCTGAGATTCTGACTTGGCGTGGCAAGGCGGGTGCCAGCTCACTGAAGCACTCATATGAGACTGCCCCTCATAAGGTGGCAGCAGGAGCCATTATGGACAAATAAAACTGCTGCCTGGTGCACAGTGCTGCAAGCAAGCACATGTTGAAAATACAGAGAATGAGAGACAGAGAGAGAGAGAGAGAGAGACTAGAGAGAGAGAGAGAGAAACTAGAGAGAGAGAGAGAGAGAGAGAGACTAGATATATTTCAAAAGCAAAAATAAGTAGTAAGCAAGGCATGCAAATAAGAGAGAATCAAATAATCTTTTAAAAACACTGCTATACACAGGACACTGTGAGTACCTAAAAAATAAAAAATATAACACTTTCAAGAGAGAATTTACAGGCCCTTATGAAAATGAAATGGCTATGGCCATCGTATAAAGCACACACACATACAGCTATTTCAGTGAAATGAAATGGCTATGGCCATCGTATAAAGCACACATATACTGCTATTCCAGTGAAGGAGGCAGAGGACGATGTTGGATGTGCTGTCCGTGTCAGGGGAAAATATCACCTGACGTGGATGGAGTAGTCAAGTGTGAAAATTGAAGTATAAGCAGATTTCATTAAAAATGAACACAGAGCTACACAAACGTACACAAACACAAAGCTGTGCTCTATGAATAATACCTTACACAATTTCAATGGAGATCCTTTGAGCCAACGAGCTGAACGTGAGCATGTCAGGCAAGCCTGAATGGTTCTGGCATTAATGCGTGTGCATGCACGCATGCACATGTACGCACGCACACACACTCACACACACACACACACACACACACACAAATGCATGCACACACATACACACACTCACAGGTATACCGGGGCAAAGCCAAAGCTGAAAGTCTGTGTGAGCAAAAAGGAGAGGAAGAGAGTGGTAGAGAGAGTGAGCTAGCTGCTGCTAAATGGATATTCCCCTTCTCCTGTATCCAGCTATTGTCTGACCTGCGATGAAATCCACTCACTGATGCATATCCAGCACAAGGCCACTAAATGGTTTAAACATCACAGCTGCTCAAGGCTACGTACCCAATAATGGATGAAAGACAGCCCAAGGGCCTTTCATCCTAGCCTCTGGCTGTCACAGGCCCAATCCTCCCATACAGGCCCAGAGAGGGAGGGAGGGAGGGAGGGAGGAATCCTTACCCCAAGGTCCTGACCCTCTGGTTAAAGCAGGGTGGGATTATGATGGACACCAGCATAGAAGATCACCTGTTCTCAGTTTCATGGTAGCACAGCACAGTCCCCAGAGTCTGAGGTCTAGTGGGCAGACACAGTAGCAAGACAGCAGGACTGGCATGGGGTGAGAGGATGCTAGTGTGTATGCGTGCGTAGGGGGCATTGTATCAAGCAGGGGGCTGCATCCTTCCGGAGAGAAATAAGCTGGAGAGATTGATTAAATGAGCTACAGCACTGGTCTGATTAAATCAGGCAGGAGCATTTGGTAATGGTCAAGCACACAACAACCTGCTGCTGCCTCTGACTAATGAGCCCGAATGAGGGGCTGAGTGCTTACATTTGCACATCAGCTTCATCACGCCAGAACAGCACACAAACATACATATACACACACATACACACACACACACAGAGCGAGAGAGAGAGAGATGCTAATACGTACATACACACACCATCAACATCATAACATCATCACATAGATTGTCTTGGACAACTGGCACACTAGAATTTTAAACATATTTAAAAAACATTTTTTAAATGTGTGAATACATTTAATCATTAACTGAGGAGCATTACGCAAAGGGGTCACGACATAGTACAGTTTTAAAATAAAATTTTATAACCAAATGATGTTGATGATGATGATTATTATTATTATTAGTAGTAGTAGTATTATTATTATCATTCATGATACTGTAATATTTGCCGTCCGTATAAATCTGCATGAGTGTGTGAGAACATACACACAAGCTAGCATGCATGAGAAAGCAAGACAGAGTGAGAGAGAGAGAGAGAAAGATTGCATTCTGCATGTTGTTTATTCACAGGTTTTGATAGTAAGTAGAAGACAGGGACATTGATCACAGTGTGTGGGAGTCCATGTGTGGTAATTTATAACTATGCCCATTGACTTGCATGACTTTAGATCCTGGGGGATACCATTTGAAGGGCTCTGTTTGACAGGACTAAAACCCACAGTGCCGCCCAGAGAGAACAAAAGACTTTGTGTAGTTTTAAATGACTCCACACTCTGCTTGACATCAACTTTGTGCTCATATCTTTTAGACGTGTGACAATGAACACTGTGGCCTCATTATGACAAGTCCTCATATTTATAAAAAGATTCGTAAATTGGGAAATTGTTCAGTCTCTGAAATGTCTCATCCTCATTTTCCTAAACAGTACATTTGGCATCGATGCACTTGTTCATCTTGAGTAAATTTGGCATAAAGTTACAAACCAACATGTTCTTCCAAACAGACAGCAAGTCAGTAGCATACATCCATAACTGTGGTGCCTGAATAGGATCAACAAAGAGAGGATGAGACGGAGGAGGAAAGGAGAAGAGAGGGAGGGAGGGAGAGAGGGAAGGAGGGAGATTTTTGAGGAACTCATCCCTGTCCTTGTCCAGTGGGTCGCAGCCTCCAGAATCCTTCATGTGGTTTAGTCAGGCGTGCTGCTTCTGCCCCTCAACATTATCTGACAGAAAGCCCTGTGATATGGCTGATGATTTGACTTGGGTGTGATAGGGAGGATTTCTGCTTTTGTTGCAGATGGATGACAAAGGCCTCTCGTGGATAAGGGGCACTAGAGTGAGTATGTGTGTGTATGTGTGTATGTGTGTGTGTGTGTGTGTGTGTGCGTGTGTGTGTGTGTGTGTGCGTGCATGAGTGTGTGTTTGAGTATGTTTGCATGTGTGTGCATCTGTGTGTGTTTACGTGTGCACAAATGCAAACGTGTGTGTGTGTGTGTGTGTGTGTGTGTGCCTATGCGGGTGGGTTGTGTGCTCTGGAGGCAGTCCCTGTTACGTCGTCACGCTTACAAACACAGTGGGAGAATCAATGACAGCGCAGCGGATTACACATAATAGCCCAGGCTTCTGGAGACAGACAGTGCGCAAGATGACAGCAGGCGCTCTCTGTCCTGCCATCAGCTTAGCAGCCTCCTCCATATTCTATGCCAAAGCTAATCTGTGATGTGGGAGACTTCTGAACACACACACACACACATGCACAGAGCGCGTGATAAACACAAACTCCCTCCCAAACACACAGGCACACCGAAGTGTATAAGTTTCAAACTTATTATATTCAAGATCAAAGTCTGTGTCGAATGGAAAGGACCGAAAGGATCACATCAAATGAGACACAGCCTCAGTCAAATCAGCACCAACTTGTCTTTGGGAGTTCAACAAGAGCAAAACCTCAACCAATTATGACCATGCCACTCTTGCCTACCTGACACTTTCCTTGTCGCCCCAGTCAACCGGCTAGACCCACACAACAGGGCACACGAGCAGGCAGACGTGGCAGCCCGTCCGCTCCGTTGCATATAGTCATTAGGGTTCATGTAATGTGATGGGATCATTTACGCAGCCACCGTGGGGTCCGTAAGGAGGTGCAGAGTGACGGCACCACCCTGGCAGCCAATATAATTGACACCTCGCCCCAACAGCCGCCATTTGTGACTCTTGTGAAGCCATGCATGCTGGAGGGGCTCCATAATTGGGGGGAAAATGCGAGGTGATGGCCTTCACACCTGAGTGCAGGAGGAGTAACCAAAGATTTGACATGTAACCAAAGATTTAAATAAGCCAAAGCCAAGGGGGTCTAAGACAGTATAGAGCAGCATAGCGCATTAGCATTTGAGCAAGAACTAATGGCAAGTTTACAAATGCATACTTTACTTGTTTACAATTGCAAAGATGTCTGATTAGGTGTAGGTATCCACAAATAATCTACAACCAAGCGTGAGGACAGATTCAATCCCATACCAGTCCATTTTTCTTAATTTCTGTTTTTACTGGATATACATTTCTGGTATAGTGGTAATTGCTTGTCCCATTTCTGCCCTCCTCTGCCTGTCAATGTTAATGAAAGGCAGATTAAAGTCGCCCTGGAGCTGGGGCGATGCGAACCTTGCGGTGTTCCGCCAGCTTGTGCAAATCCTGCAGAAGGCAGCGTTTGCTCGTTGTTAAGGAGCTGGGGGCAATTTATGTCAGGCTGCTTGCCAACCTGGCTCTGGGGCCTGTGATTTATGGGTGATTACGGAGCCTGCATCCCAACCATGTGAGACCCAGGAGTTCGAACATACATGAGCCGATATGGACTAAGCCAGGCAAATCACTCCAGACAGACGGGCCTCCAAGAGGATAAGCACTCTCATATTGCTCCTGAATGGCTAAATAGAAATGCTAATACTATGCTATGCTAATGAGAATACAATCATTTCTGTATGAGTCGGCGAAATTCATCAGAATCAAATTATTTTAAAGGTGCTACAGTTTGTCTTTTATGATTAGTGATATATGCATAAACTACTGCATCAGTAAAATTTATGTGTGAAATAACTGCTCTAGTGGGATGAAATTCACTTGGTGATGAGGGTAGATGTCTCCTTGTGTGAACTGTCTGGTGATCTCCTCTGGTCTGTCTTGTTTTAGAATCCCATGCCTCAGGGTCCAGGGCAATTAGCGAGGTCAAGAGCCCTGCCAGGGCAGACACAAGCCCCTGCTCCAGTGCGCAGGACCACATGCTGAGAAAAAGGAAGCAAGGTTAAGATTTAAATGTGTGTGTGTGTGTATGTGTGTGTGTGTGTGTGAGAGAGAGAGAGAGAAAGAGAGAGACAGAGTCAGTGTGTGTGTGTATGTGTAGCAGGGCTACAATTCCTGCAATTCTTGGCACAGAGGTGAGTGCCATGCCCTAGGGTGGTGAGGTATGCCACCTGGTCCAAACGCTGAATAGCCCCGGCAGATGGCCTCTGATTGCAAGGGAAGTCCCAGTCCACCAGCAACATGTGGCCTTATTGACAGAGGACACAAAGACCGAAAGACCGCAGAGACATGCACACGCACGCTGCCAATGTGCGCTAACTGCAAATGAATAAAGAACTAGTGTATGGACAGTGTCCTTGATAAAATATTTGACATGCCATACTGTATTTTCCCAAGCAATGTATGTGCAGGCTCAAAAGGTATTTTGCTTATCATGATTAAAACAACTTGAAGCATAAGCCATGTATAGTGGCTAACAATAGATATTGTTTGGTCTTTTTGATGCCAAACAGTGGATCTGTGGATCTGTGTTTACAGCCAAGAGAGGATGGAGGAAGAGAAGATGGAAAGGATTTTAGAGAAATGGCATAAAAATGAGTGGAGGAAGTGGTGGTTTCTTAAAGACAAGTGTCCATTAGGAGGAAGAGGGAGGAGTGCGGAGAGATGGACAACAGCGGTAGTCATGCTTCTGTAGCGCTGCTCTCTGAGGTACAGCGACAGCCATGTCCGCTTCCCTCCTCCACCCCCCACCCCCTTCTCTCCTCTCTTCTTTCCTGTTCTCTCCTCTCCTGCTCTCCTATTGTCTCCCTCTCATCCTCTCTTCTCATCTGTCCTGTTCTCCTCTCCTCTCCTGTTCTCCTCTTGCCTCCCTCTCTTCCTCTCCTCTCTTCTGCTGGTCTCTCCTCTCCTCTTCCCTCCATTGATTGCAAACAACTCCATTGCTCCTGTAACCCAGAGCCAGCCCAAATTCAACTCCAAGTGATATTCTCCTCACCTCAGCAGGGCCACTTTCATGGTAATTACTGTAATGACCTGGAGGATCAATAACAGATTACAGAGCCAGCACACATCTGTATTGGGATTAACATGACAGCTCATGGATATGTTAAAAAAATAAATGAACCTGTTACTTGGTATTAGCTAAGAAATTCCTCCTCATCTCCCTCACCGCAGAGATCATCACATGCATAAACATCCCCGTGTTGAATTGAGCATTTCTGCATTGGGAGGGCAGGAGAGTAACATCCATTCAGCCAGCAGTAAGAGGCTGTTGGTATTGTGCCCACTGGACAGCTCCAATGTGCTAACGTCCTTTAGCAGGACAAAGCAAGGAGGAGCGCAATGGCCTGCCCGTAATCTGGTGTGACGGCAAAACTCACAACTGCCACATTCAATGAATCCCACACATAGATACAAACATAGTGCTTGAAATGCATTGGAACAGATGTTAGAACAGAGAATGAGTAAAAGACATTGGGAGGTGGTCTCGCTCCCCAACCTCTGCACTTTCCTTTTTTTCTCACTCCAAGAGTCTCTTACACCAGGCATTTGGAATGCAATCATTGTAAGCCCATTGTGTGTCATTTGCATCTCCAGAGCTTTAGCAATCAAGGTGTGTGTGTGTGTGTGTGTGTGTGTGTGTGTGTGTGTGTGTGTATGTGTGTGTATGTGTGTGTGTGTATGTGTGTCTGTACATTATACAGAATATGAGCAGATTCCACCTACAGTGAAAACTCAAATTCATAGAATCGTCGTAAGAGCATGCATGTATTATTTGAAGGCATTTTCATCATTTGGAGGTGGGTATTTTTTACCAGAAAAATTATTTTGATGTTGTTAGGTTGTGGTGTGTATGTGTGTGTGTGTGTGTGTTTGGTAATGGACTGGTGTTCAGTATCACTGCTCCGGCTGCATCGGGCTTTTAAAGTCTGTGAGTGGGGGTGTGCGCAGTGCAGAGGTGGTTGTGGGGTGGTCAGAGCGGAGCTGATCGGAGTCATGTGATTCTCTGGGCGCGTGCAGTTCAGTGCAGAGCCGTCCTCAGTGGGGAAATTTGTCCTAATAAAACGTCAGGCCCGGAGCAGGATGAACTGTAATGACTTTCTGAGTTCACTAATGGACAATAAATCTTAGATTAGGGGGGTCCTGCACAAACGCGCACAGATAAGCCGTGAGCCCGCGCCGGCACACAGTCATGTTTCATTGCATGGGTTTGATGGGAGCATCACAATGATGTTTGTGCCATTTAGGCGTTTTTCTGCTGTTTATTACTAGTAGACAGGGCACTCAATGTGTGACTAATGTAAGCAGTGTGACAAAATGATTACTATTATTATTATTATTATTATAATTATTATTATTGTTACTATTATTATTATTATCAATGTTGCCTCCATAATGCATCCAGTAGTAGTATAGGTCACTGTGTATCTCAAAGCAAGACACCTGCCTGTTAACCCTGCCAGTTAATAGCTAAACTCAACCTAAACAGCTCATCTTGATATTCCCAGTAGATGTAACTGTAATCAGTTTTGAACAGTTCTTCTGGAGCAGAAAGCCCTCAGGAATTTTGTCAATATTTGCAATAAAATTGAGTTTCACAACAGTGCTAGAATAAGATTAATGACACAATTAATCTTGTCATGAAAATGATATATTCTGTTGACTCAGTGTTAGTTAATGTAGCCTCACCAAAAGATTAATGCAAGCAACTTGATTGAAGGTTGACATCCTAATATGGAGTATCGTTTGACAGCTCTTAGTCCTGTGCTATAATCCTCCATAAATCAGATTTAGTTGTAGTTGTACCAAAAATTCAATATGTGGAAACTCTCCTTTTTGTATCTTTGTTGTTTTACATGTGTGGACAGTTGTCAAAGATTTCTTGGAAAGAAATAATAGTCATAATGCTGACAGTATCAGCCAGCTGGCTATAGGATGCTGGCTACAAAACCTGGCATACATTTTTTTTCTTGTTGGCATGAAAGGCTTTTGAGTTTCTTGAGGCAGATTTGGAGAGGCTTTCGTGTTGGGTGCAGGGAGGCATGCATTGAACTTCTGAAACTTCTCTGATTGCTCTCTGTTAGAATCCCTCAGAGGTGTCTGAGGTATCTGACTCTGCACTTAGTCAGTCTAGTGTGTGACTCCTCATTCATTCAAGGCATTGTATGAAAAATACTCACCAACCCCATCAAAAGTTTATAATAAAAGAGATGTGACTGTCCCAGAAATTGAGAGACCAACCAGTCACTGTCCACTCTGCCATCATGCTCTCCCCAGACATGCAGTCTAAGCAGGTCATGCAATGACTAATGTTTATCTCCATGTTCCATAAATGAGAGAAACAGCCATGAAAGAGAGGAAAAAAAGGCCCCTTTGATTTGTTTAAAGAAAACAGAGTGCGTCAGACGAGAGCGATTGCAGCGACTGATGGGGTGCGGCGGAGTGGAGGATGCAGAGGATGAGGCGAGTGAGAGATGAGTGCTTTTTAAGGCTTTCCCCTCCTCCCCCCTCCCCCCAGCTCGCTGTAACTAACAAATGTGGGCAATAAAGCTGATGAATGAGCGCGGGGATGACACGTTAATGCTCCCGCCGCGACCCCCGTCCCTCCCCATCCCGCAACCCCCTCTGATTGCCTTTTTGGCCCTAATGGCTTCACTTATCATCCGGAGGGCCTCGCAGCGAAATAATCCGGCTGAAGTCTGTAGGGGAGAAGGAGGAGGAGAAGGGAGCGGTGGGGAAAGGTGGTGGTGGTGGTGGTGGTGGTGGTGGGGAGGAGGTTGGGCAGAGGAGGCGGAAGATCTATCATGTTTTCCGCGTGTGCACAGAAGCCTGCCGCCGCTCCCTGGAGGAGAACACGCATCCGTCTCCGATCGCCTGCAACTCGACAGTACAAAATGGCTGTGTTGTGCCAGAGTATTAGGCTGGTGTTTTAGATGAAAATATTATTACAGATGTCTTCTCACACCATGATGACTTGTCAGGCCTTGCCCTCGAAGGTGAAGTGCTGAGAGCAGAATAAAAATAGGAAAAAAAAAAGAAATCTAATTTGAGATTGATATCAATCACAAGAATCAATCAAGATTTTCTCCACTCCGGTCACAATTAAATTGACTGATACGACTCATCTCGAGTGTGTTATCTAACCAACAAGCAAAAACTTGACGATGAACTTACGCCGGCACTTTTTAAAGTTCAATAAAGTGGAGGATGGCCCAGGATGCCCAGCCTTCCATTTTTTTTGTTTAATTTTTCTTCCCTAGCTTTCGGCTCCAGTCTAAACGACTGGCAGTTGTTTCTGGCTCAAGGATGGCCAAGCGCTAACGAGCAGGCAACAGGCATTGGATTGATGTGCCATGTGCCCGTGGACACCTCTGAGCATTCGCTGGTGCAGTGTGTCTCCAGGCTGGGTGTGCCAATTGGCGGGTGTGCACCTGGCGGGGCAGGGGATGAGAGACCAGTATGGATGCACTAGGCTCTCACTGGCATAGACATAAAGGCACACAAACACAAGGAAAGGGGGAGAGAAGGAGAGGGAGAGAGAGAGAGTGCGTGTGTGTATGAGTCATTCAGTGAGATTGAGCCCCCTCTATTTCCTCCTAACAGAATACATCAGAGTAAGTAAACAAGAACGGACTGAGGTGAAGATTAAGGAAGTTGGATTCATTTCCAGTCTGCTCTCTCTCTCTCTCTCTCTCTCTCTCTCTCTGTCTGTGTATGTGCTTGCACATGCAATTGGCTGTCTCTGTGTGCTTATCTTGTACCAACCTCATCGATTGCCTTTTGGTTGAGGTTGATGACCTCCGTCTGGTTGGGTGGTGTGTGTGTGTTGATGGAGTTTACTGCCATGTGAGGTGAGGACTTCTATGAAAATATATGTATGTGAGAGGAGAATGTTTGTATTTGAGGGCCAGAATGAATAATATGTTGAACTGCCCCTCATAGATTTTGATTTAATTAAGCATCTCTTATTTATCTTCTTTAAAGTGAATCTGAATTCACCTTGTTTAGTAGTGTCGTTGGCCCTCTCTTTCTCACAGTCTGTGTGTGTGTGTGTGTGTGTGTGTGTGTGTGTGTGTGTGTGTGGTGTTTGTATGTGAAGGCATGAATAACAAAGTCAAGAAAACAAAGCATTAATGACAGAGGAGTACAACAGAAACAAAGTAAACAAACCAACACCAATAGCTGAGGGTCAGTCACAAAGGCAAGGCTTTGCCAGCTAGCGGGAGACAGAGAGATGGCAGACGCTACCAGTGGCACTTGAACCTCTTTAGAGGATGCTGCTCTGCTGATTGGTCATCTTTGGTCCAGTGTTTTGCCGGTCCCTCCATCCGTCTGTGTCTACCTGTCTACCTGTCTGTCTGTCTGTCTCCAGTGCTGTGATCTGGCTGCTTGTGAGGGGTGTATAGTGAGGACACAGAACTGTGCCTCTCCGACATGTCACCTTGTATTTGTCAACGACCCCCCCCCCCACACACACACACACTCTTACACACACACCAGTGCTGTCTGGCTGCCATAGCTGCTGTGGTCGTGCTGGCCTTTGAGAGGACTTTAGAGACACCTGGCTCAAAGCAACAAGTGAATCCTAATTGAGCTAGGGCTGCCTTCGAGGACTCTTCCTTATGTTCTAGATCAGACTCTAGCCTGGCTCAAATATAAATGGCAAAATCATTACAGAGGATTGTGTGACTCACTGTGTGTGTGTGTGTGTGTGTGTACCAGTTTAAATGCCTCAACACCTTATGAATACAAGATCAAGGCCATATAAATCCAATATCACTCACACCATGCAGTCAGGTTCCTAGGCAGAGAAGCTCCCTCCCACCAATCATGAATCTACTCACCCCTGCACCCGCACACAGACATGCAGTCACCCTTCATCCTTGCACAGGGTTGGCCAGGCAGTGTGTTTGTTTACGTGTGTATGTGTGTGTTGTTTATGTGTGTGTTTTTGTGTGTGTGTGTGTGTGTCTGTACGTATGTGTATGTGTGTGTGTGTGTGTGTGTGTGTGTGTGTCTGTGTGCATGTCTGTATGTGTGTGTATGTGTGTGTGTGTGCATGTCTGTATGTGTGTGTATGTGTGTGTGTGTGTGTGTGTGTGTGTGTGTGTGTGTGTCTGTCTGTGTGTGTGCGAGCATGTGTGTTCAGGTAATGCTCTCTAATGACCCACTGGGGAGCTGTCAGCTGAGCCCGGCAGGCAGGGGCGGACACTGTCACACAGTGGGACCTTTTCCCTTGCTCTCCTCCTTCCTAGCTGCTGGGCTTTCTTATCCATCTTGCCTTCTCCTTCTCTCTCTCTCTCTCTCGCTCACTCTCCCTCTCTCATTCTCTACACTAGAGGGGACAGTGCTGATGATGAGGATGACCTGTGAAGTCACTGATCATTAATATTTTAGCCATCTTTCTCTTCCCCACTCCTACATTGCTCCATTCCTCTCTCTCTCTCTGTCAGCGCCATACCAGAGATGGGCTAGGGCTACCCGGTGCCTGTCACATGCAATCCAATTTGGACCTTGCAGATGGGCAACCCTTTGAGTCGACGGATACCCCACAGGGAATGCTGTGCCGCCCCTCAGCCTCCCACACATGCAAACATTCATACAGTATGTGCACATGCACACACACACACACACACACACACACACACACACACACACACACACACACACACACACACACATGCACACACACACACACATACAGACACACGGCAGCCCTAAAACCAAAGACCCACATCAGGCTTGCATAGATATTACACACATCCTCACACATTCACCAAACATGGGCACAGTGCCCACTTGTCCACCTGCGACTATGTATAAAATCAGCAGTCCATGACAGTAAAGGTGGTGGTGGTGGTGGGGCATTGAGCATTTGCAATCCTTGCCCGTGCACTCGAAATACCATCCAGTGCCAGAGGCTCTGGAACTGCTGAGCACATTTGGGTGCATGTCACTCACAGCCTGACTTACACTGTCACCCTGTCTCATGCATTTTACAACACAGGTGTAAAAAAGCACACTGCGCTTGTCCGCAGATAAAGAGGTAGACGTCTTCAAATTTGTGACATTTCGCCGCCAATGTCCAACATACTAAGACTCTCTTGCAAACATAAGTAGACATAGAGGGCTGTGGACAGATGTCTCTTTCATGAGCTCTGGGGGGTAGGGGTGGGGGGTGGGGGGCATGCAAACAATCTGCTTCTGTCCACTGAATTGTCCACTGAAATTGCATGGACACGCAATCAAGGTACTTTATCCAGGAGATGGGAAACTTGACAGTGATGGTGTGTGAAGGATACATTTTAATTCATCAAGGAAAGTCATTGGCAATCTTCATATTTTCTTAAAGTAAAACAATATTCTGAATAAAGGGTTTAAGGTTGTTTTGTGGATAAGGTACAGGAATAGTCTGAGGAAACCAGCAGCAGACAGTGACAGCAATGTATACCACTTTATTGTGAAAAGCTGAAGAAATGGCTGAAGCTGAACTATGAGATGTGGTTTATGCCAATGAGAATCCCATGGATAGCAACTGAAAGTTTGCAGCAAGCACAACAGAGCTCACAGCTGCAGAATGTGTGGAGAACATTTTTGCACATCACGGATAATCCAACACCTACGAAATTATGGAAAGGGGATATGAGGCCTTCAGAGACAGTTTGTTCCTCTGAATCATTTCTAGTGCATGCAGATAACCACTGATTGACCATTCCTTAAAAACTAAACTTGTGTAAAAAGGAGAATTTTCTAATTATGATCCCAAGCGGCAACATTCTAGACCAAATATTTAAACCATAGTGTCCACCAGAAATAAATGCGTTTATGGCCTGGTCCAAAAAGTGGTACGAGAATCAAAATTTGTTTCTCTGTTGATACGAATGGTCTGGTGGGTGACTTATTTTGTATTTCATTTGATTAAAAAAAATTATATATATATATATACATGTGAATGGGGTAAGAGTATAGCTTAGAGATGGTGGCGCCCAACACTCATAATACTGTAATTTCCTGACTATTAACCAAGGTTACTGTAATACGTAGATTTGGAAAATCAGTAGTCTAAGTAAACCAGAAGCAGACAGTGACAGCAATGTATAGCACTTTATAGTATAGCACTATAAAAGGGGAAGAAAATTCTTCATGCAGACTAAGTGGAACCATTGCTGATTTAGGTTTGTAGGTACACTGAATATAAAATAAAAAATAGTATTGGAAAATACAAAAAAACATATGACAAACCAGAACTGCTCTTCAGAAAAGTGAATAGAAGAAGAAGAAGAAAAGATAACAAAGTTTCTGATTTTCTGATGGCTAAATATTGTCAGCTAGACTTGGATTGAAGGCATAAAGAGAGGGCAGTTGAGACTGCACCCTCTGAGCTGTCTCTGAAAATCAGCTTCAGTACCCCAGGGACAGGGATATTAGAATGCATTTCAAGAATGAAGGCACCAAACCACTGTGAAAATAACCAGAAAAAAGGGGGAACTTTTACAAAGACCACTGTACATTCCGAACAAAGCAGAGAGGTGGAACTGAACTCTTCCTTCCCAACATGTCCCTCAGCAAGAACCACGGGAGATGCCAAAAATAAACTCCACTCTCACCTCCTCTACAGCGTCACCCTCTGCTTTAGATTCTTTTGGACAGGATTCAGGTTGGACTCGTATCTTTCCAGCATTAAGTAAGAAGCAGCTGCCAGAAGGGAACCCCCATGAGGTTTGGGATGTTTTTGAGGCAGGTGTGGGGACCGTTTTTTTTTTCCTCACACACTGAATTTGTCTTTTCCTGTGAGCGATGTCCTTTCAAACTTTCTTTGAGGGAGTGCAGTCGGAGAAAAAAAAATAAGCACAGCTGTGACCTTAGCTTACTGTGACCTTGAAAACAAAATGCTGGTGTGAACCGCTCTGCCACAAAAACATATCTGTGCTGCATTATTCCCACATGCTATGAAATATATTTTACAGTATTTTAGGGAACATACAGTAAAGGTGACTGATATTTCGCAGACTCTTTTACCCAAAGCAGCACAGACTCACAATGTGGGGTTTGGGAATCAATCCCGGGTTGCCCGACAGTCGAGGGACATAATGATATGATATTTCAGATGGGCTCATTTTCATATTTTGGTGGTCAGTCTAGTAATATTGCTGCGTGCATATGTCTGTATGTCTTAACCCAAAATTGGCATTCAAAAATGACTGAATGGTTGAGATGATAACAACACAGCAAAGACTCTAAACATAAAAGCCAGTAGTAATATAGACATAATGACAGGTCTGAGGGAACTTTAATGTAACAGCTAAACCCAGTGCTCCTGAACTGTCAGATCTCATGGCAACTTGTTTAAGCCCATTCATTCACCTATCTTTCCACTATGAAATCAGCACCCAGATAGGGGAGTACACACATATGTAGCACGCAGCACAGTCACACACACACACACACACACACACACACACACACACACACACACACACACACACACACACACACACACAGTAAACACCCAGATGTCATCCAGTATTCATTCAATGGGACATTGTAAGAGAGAGGAAATAATGTTAATTGGTGCAAATAAAATCTTTGTGTCAAACACTGGAGAGTCTAAGCCTTCATCGTTCAGTTGAAGCTATTTTGTCTGCACACTTCAACACTTTCCCTCTCCTCCTCACTTTCGCTACCTTCCTCTCTCTCTCTCTCTTCCTTTCACGATCTCTCTTTGTCTTTTGCTTCTCTTTTTCCCTATTTCCCCTCCATCTCATTTTTTTTGTTCTGGCACGGAGGGCTTGTTGCTGCACTGGTTTGTGTGTGCCCTGTGGAGAGGGCTGCCGACACAGCTGCCTTCAGCAGCCCCATTGTCTCTCTTTCAGTGGGAGAAATAATTAAACCCAGATTCACCCTCCATCATGCTGCTAATTGTTCTTCAACCGGCATCCTGTTCAATCAAAGCGCTGCGCTGTGCTGCACGGTGCGGCACACAGAGAGACAGATAATTCTGTGGAAAACGCCTGGAATCCGAATCTGAAATTGAATTGTTGCCCTTTCTCGTGACAAAGGGGAGAGCGTAACTAGAATTTGAATCTATATGATGTTAGAAAGAAAAAGCTATAGTTACCTTTTTGGTGGAGTCCTGGCATTTGAGTTGTGTGTGGGTGAGAGCAGCACACACCTGTCTTATGAAACCTATGCTGGGGGCATTTGAGTTTTGTATGGGTGAGAGCAGCACACACCTGTCTTATGAAACTTATGCTGGGAGCATTTGAGTTTTGTGTGGGTGAGAGCAGCACACACCTGTCTTATGAAACCTATGCTGGGAGCATTTGAGTTTTGTATGGGTGAGAGCAGCACACACCTGTCCTATGAAACCTATGCTGGGAGCATTTGAGTTTTGTATGGGTGAGAGCAGCACACACCTGTCTTATGAAACCTATGCTGGGAGCATCTGCAGCAGCAGCGATGTGTCATTCTCTCTTCAGTTTATTAGCATCTCATGTGATTTCATTTCATATTATTATGGTGATTTGTGACTATTCATATCTGATGTATATTTTTGTATGCATGCGCATGTGTGTGTATGCATGCACATGTGTGTGTGTGTGTGTGTGTGAGTGAGTGTGTGTGTGTGTGTAGGAGGGTTCATTTATTCTTTTCAACTGAGAGCAGCAAATTGTCATTGAACTTCTAACACTTTATAACACTTTTTAATTAGACTTTAATATCTTTTTACTTTTTAATGAAGACAGATGTCTGTCAGATGATGATGATGATGATGATGATGATGATGGTGGTGGCTGGGTGGGTGATGAGCATCATCCTCCTGTCTATGTGTTCAGATCAGGTGCCTTATAGTAAAACCGTTGTAGAGCACAGTGTGACATTATCAGCATTGGTCTTTTGGTAATGAAATTATATTTCAGTGCAAAACCTTAAGCAAATACGTAAGATGTCTCAGTGTCATAGAAATCTTTTTGTACAATATTACAGAAATTGTTCACATTCAAAGAGACAGTGAAAAGACCTTGAACACATTTAAAAAATCTAAGCATATAAATGAATGAGCGATATGAATAGTTTTGAAAAAAGAATTAGGACTATACGGTTCTGAATGCAGTGGTTGCTTCTAATTGATATCATATTTTGAATGTGCACATTTTGAGATAGAAAATAGGGCTTAATGAAAGTGTAATTAGTTTTAGTTTTTAGTTTTATTTAGTTTATTTCTTACAGGGACCATTTACCAAATGCATTAATCACTTAGAAAGAGAGGATATACATTGTACCACATTTAGCTACAAGCTATTTTCCATCAGCAGTCCCTGGACAGGTAGGACACCAAAGCATACTATTGTGTATGTGTGTGTGTGTGTGTGTGTTTAAAGCAGACATAAAAGAGAAGGTGGTTAATGCTTGATACATAGTGATGCTGTGTCAAATGCTGTGGACATATACTTGTGTGCACAACCTGCTTGTGCTGCTCTGCTGCAGTCCAGAAACCTGAGGAGTGTTGCATTTGAGGTGGCCATTTCTCTGGCTCTTTCAGGCAGTGGTGTTTACCTGCGCCGGAAGACACAGCGGCAGCAGCCATTGCCCTCAAGACGAGGAGTGTGTGGGGAGAGATAAGGCTGCATTCCTGACACGAGCGTCACCAAGTTCAGACTGCTTTCTGGGATACTGCCAGAGAGCAAGACATACAGATGAGGAGGCTGTAAACTATTTCATCAGAACCAGGTGAAGTCACAGTGCAGAGGGGAGGGAGACACAGGGGAGGCAATAGCAACACTGCGTTGGCATAAATGGCCAACGCTAACATTATCTGCACTTCATAGCTGAATATAGCAGCACTTGAAAATCAAGTGAATACTTTAATGACATACATTAGTCCGATATTACTCATAATTATGTGCTACTGAAAAACATTTCATGATGATTTTTCAGGTTGTTCACTGTAGAGCAATGGCATGCATTGTATGAACTGAATAATTACCCACTGCTGCTGCCAGGCAAACAAGCCAGTGTGCAGTTCAACTGAATCATGGCTGATAAAGCAATGGCAACTACTTTGATTTATGACATTTGGTGTCCAATCATATAAAGGACATAACCAGCTAATGTTTGGCCTTAAGCAGATATCCATAGTGAGACACAAGACATCTTTCACTCATCTCGGTTTGTTTTGTTGTATTTTTGGCTGTATCAACCATTTAGAAGATATGTTACACCTTATAATAAAGGTAACACTTTATAATAATGGCATGAAGAAATGCAACACACAATGCAAAACACACGGCCCTGAACAATTAGATTTGAGTCACTCAAACGTGACCATCTTCATGTATGGTTAAGCTTGAGACTTATCTCAGTCAAAATAGGCTCAGAATGCCTTGTAGTAACGTAGTGTTGGTCTGATCCTTGATGATGTGTATTAAGAGTGCAGCCAGCAACAGAACACCTGGTGCATGACTTGCTGCTAGGGAAATGACAGACCAAAAATGGTGGAAAGTCAACTATCTAGTATCAGAGAATTTCTAATGAATAGGCTCTGCTAGTCTAGTAGGTGGGGGGAATTTTCATATGGGGGGGTGGTGCTATTCAGGTTTCCCAAGACTGATGTCAGTTTAGGCGAGACAATTAAAATTGCTCATTGTAGCACATTTGGTGACATCTTAAAGGAGAAATCTGGTGTGAATCAATCCATTGCACTGTTCTTCGAGGTCATGATTGTTGCCGGAAGGAAAAAGAATGTCAGAAGAATGTTATTCAAAGTTATTACATTTTATGAATTCATGACAATGTCAATGTGAATTCATGACTATGTCAGTGTGAATACTTATGGGTGGTGGTTGCCTAGGGGTGAAGGAACCTGGGTAGCGTGCAAGTTGCGTGAAAAGTTGTGGGTTTGAATCCCAGCTGCCACCGCTGTGCCCTTGAGCAAGGCACTTAACCCTAAGTTGCTCTAGGAGAGACTGGCCCTGAACAATTGATAGTCGACAAATTGCAAGTTGCTTTGGATAAAAGAGTCTGCTAAATGCATAAATGTGATGTAAATGTACTTAACACTCATTTAATTGTCAACTCAATGTCATTCACAGACCTTGTACATGAATTGTTTGCCAGCAGGTAGTCAGTGCTATGCTAATACTAATAAATAATAATTAACTAACTCTTAATTAATTTAGGTAATGCGGTGTTAACTAAGTGTTAGTTAATGCTTTATTACTGATGTTAGTTTACAAATAGTTTTTGTTAATTTAACTAATTTAACTTATTTAACTAAGTGTTAGTTACATCTTAATCAATGCTAAATTGTGAATCATTATTATAGAGAGTTACAATAATAAGGGTTCACAACAAATAGCAAACTTGCCTAACAGTTTGTTGATGGATTGTTAATGTTTGTTGATTTTGCTATATAAACAAAACAATGAGAATGTTTTGTATTAATCCCAATAAGGTGCATAAGTATTAAAAACAGCCAATAAACAATTTGCCTATGTCCAATTTGCTATTTATTGGAATTCTTATGATGAAGTGCTCCTAGGGAATAGTTGTCAACCAGTAAGAGGCAGTGATTACCAGTGCTTTAATTATCAGTGCTGTTTAATAATAATCAGGTAATTAATGAAAAGGAGAATGGATGTACAAATGACAATAAGTTCATCGCTGTGTGCTTAGTTTCACCTCTTTCTAATTATAACTGTGCGTGAAGTGAGAAGACTTAGAACATTCCTCTGTGCTTTCTTTCATGTTCCACCTCTTTTTTCAAGTTCTTCTCTCCCTCTCTTTCCATCTCTCTATCCTCTCTCTGCTCGCTTTTTCTCTCTACTGTACTGTATGAGCTGGAAAGACAGGACCAGTGACCACACAAAACTGACCTCTATTAACTGTAGTCTAAGGGGTGAAACCACAGACCCTGGGGATGGGCCCGTTTGATCCCCCATTGTGCTGTTCCTTGCATCTCTCTCTATCTCTGTCTCTCTCTCTCTCCCTGCAGTAAGTCCTCGGCTAGGGAGTTTCATGCCTCTCCGCCTCTCCCTGTTTAATGCCTGTAATCAAACACCCGCAGCTCCACTTCTGACTGGAAATCAATACACAATGCCTGTAAAAAGCATAATAGGGCCCCTTCGCTATGCAATCAGAGGCGGCACCAATCTGTTAGCATTTCCTGCCTTTCCTGGCCCTGGGTGTGAGGGTGAATGAGGGCATGAGGAGGTGGAGGGACTGGTTAGTCTGTGCATAGCTGATGAGGGTCAATCACCTCTGGTGTGAGTGTGGAAGTTCTAAAGACTTTTGTGTTCTCTTCCTCACAATCTACTCCTCTTTCTCTTTCTGAAGCGTCTTTTTTTGTTGCTCTTTTTGCTTTTTGTCAGAATCTCTCTCGGTCTATCTTTCTCCCTATACTCTCCATCTCCCTGTCTCTATTATCCTTACAGTGGCTGGTGTTGAGGTCTGCATGTCAACACGATCTGAATCCATTGCTTTGTCTATAGGTCCAGGCAATGAAGTCACTAAGGCAGGGGTTAGGGTTTCGCCACCGGGTCTAACAGTGTGTGCCACTGAGCCGTGTTGGATTTACCTGCTATTGAAAGTGAAACTGTCTTGCACCAAACATCACCTGTACATTGGCACACACACACAAATACACATACACACAAATAGAGGGAGTGACGTATGTGTGTGTGCGCGCGTGTGTGTGTGTTCATGCTTTTAATGAATATTTGCTCAGATCACACAGGTTTAATCCCATCCTGTCTTATTTGCAATGGGGGTACTGTCTGCTGTGACATGACAATGGGACTACAGCCTGCCTCTGTTTGCACAGCGCTAATCTGAACGTGGAACTGAATAAATGAGCACACACCTGTCCTGTCAGGAAGCATACCTTCACACAGATATATACTTACGCTCACACACACACACACAAACACACACACACACACACACATAGTGCAGGCAAGTATGTTTGTTTAAAAAAAAACTCCTTGACAAGATGAAATGGACTACGAGAATGAGATGAACTGTGCTGAGCAGATGAAAACAGCCTTGACTACAAGGTAACCCGTAACTGCATCTTGTAACAATTTATGTCTCTATTTGACACATTAGGCATAAATGGGGCTTCATTGGAGCTAATTGGCTTTCTCGTAAGCGTGTAGATGGCTAATGGGTGGAGCAGGGGCATCTGTGATGTATTGTGCCTCTCCTCTCCTCCCCTGATTAAAGCAGACGTTCCCAGTGGTTTTCCAGCGCCTGTGCCTACTGATTCCAGTTTATGAAGGGAGTTCAGCTCACAAAGCCTCGTTTGCCAGTAAGACATCTCTCATATTAGGCTCACACCCATAGTTACGTCATGGCTCCTGCCAACATTTAGCAAAGCTACAAACCTTTTCATATCACATGCTCATTGATCTCTGTTGTCACTTAAATTTTAGAAATACTTGCTATAAAACGGATGTATGAGTCCAAGACTAACAGAATCCATGAATATTTCAAAGGGCCCTAATTTGGGTTGGTGTTTTATTGTGTGCTCCATCTGCTTTAAAAACAACCTAATTGTAGGCAGGGGGAGATATCTCCCTTTCTCAAGCTCTCCTATTTTATTTCTATTCAGCAAGATGGAGGCTGAACAAAAATTCTGTGTCAACACACTTTCTGTCAGGAGCACACTTTCCACAAAAGCCTGAAGTAGGCTCTGTCGCACTTAGATATCCATCATCATCATCTCTTTCTCTCTCTCTCTCTCTTGCTCTCTCTTTCTCTCTCCCTCTCCTTCTCTCTCTCTCCATGGCTCCTGCCCACAGTAGTGAAGAGGTTGTGAAGCAGAGTGGAGGAGAGGGAACGGGCCGGTAGCTGAAATACGCACGCTGAGGAGCAGGTGGCCAGGCGTCTGTGGCACTGTTGCCGGCTTCTCCTTTTCACCAACTCTAGTATCTCAATGCTGCCAGACCACATCTGTCTCATTTATGTTCTCTCGCTCTGTGTGTTTTTGTTTGTGCGTGAGAGTATGTGTAAATGTGTGTGTCTGTGTGTGTGTGTGTGTGAGGCACTTGCTTTTTCTTTTTGCTCACTGAGGAAAATGTCAATGACTTGGCAAGCCAGTGCGAGGAAGAGAGAGAGAGAGAGAGAGAGAGAGAGAGAAAGAGATAGAGAGAGAGAAAAGAGACAGTAGAGAATATGATCATTTGGAAGCAATTTTTAACCCGCAGCAGGGAAATATGTTCGTTAAAAAACAAGAAGAGGGGAAAATTGGCATCATTTGTGGTTCCCATTTCCCTCCACTGTTTCCCTCATTGTCTTTTTTCCACCATGGTAAATGTGTGCTTGCCACACTGATATGAAAACAGGGTTGATTGCGACAGAGTAGCAAGGGGAAAGCGCGCCCAGCGGGAGGAAGACTGGCATATAGAACACAATGAGCGTATGGAAAGAGAAAGAGAGAGAATGAGGGAAGAGAGAGAGTGAGAGAGAGAGAGTGAGGAGATGAGCTCTCTGCAAACACAGCAGGAGCACAATCTGTGTCCCTCATGACATGCGAAGTGTGGCAGGCTACAATGGACAAGTGCTGGTAAGATTTGTAAAGCCAAAAGACTGGACATCTTACCGGTAAAGACAACGTCTTAGTGTTAAAGATGGGGGGGGGGGGTTGTCTTCCACATGTCTTTATGGGCAGTTTCTACACAAATGCTGTGTTTAATATGAAGAGTTTGGTTCCAAAATGCTATAGCCACCATTTTAATGATTTTTCAGAAATATATTTTTTTACATTTTCTTTTTCAGATATATCAGTGGATCTACATTTGGGTTGCTTTTACTTGATTTATTTTTACATAATAAAATCATAATTGAGGTTTGATCAATAATTGCTGATGCACACATAAATCCATCAAAAATGGATTTATAGTGCTTTGGAACCAAACTTTTGATGAAGTTTTCAACATAGTCTATGATGTCCATATAGCTCAGGCCAATTTTCCAGAAAACTAGAGACAGGGGTTGGGATCCTGCATTAGGACACATGGTACAGCCTTTGAACTGGACCAAGGTTCATTTGGACCATTCTTTCAGTTCATTTTGACACAATGAACACAGTCAGCTGAACCCATTTGTGAGACAGGACCCCAGTCTGAAAACTGGGCTCTGGGGTACATTCACTATTCGGGTTGCTCTGGCATGCGTGCAGTTTAATCCAAAGCCAGGAAGTGCACATTACTGGGTAAGTTAACTTAAAGAAATCTTGAAATCTAAACCTGCAAATGAGTAGCCTACTTGATTTGTTTATTTAAGAAAATTATGAGTCCAGGCTCTTCTATTTGTAAGTTTACGACCTAACTACCATCTTGGAGTTGGGGGAGAGTCATCAAACTCTGGGACAGTCTTGTTACATGTAAACAAACAAGTGTGAAGGCAAGTTTAATTTGCTTTAGTCAACAGTCATTGGACACTGTTGTGGGTGAACATTAAAATGCATGAACACTGGCACAGCATAAATGCCCCAGAACAGCTGAACACAACTGTGTTGGGCCAGGTTTACGCTAGCAGATGATGACGTGCTGACGTCACAGGGTGACCTCCGATGATACCAGGGCAACAGGAGAGCTCATCTTTAAGAGAGGCTTTAATGAACCACACGTCGAGTTGGTGCCATAACGATCTCTAAAAGTCCTCCCAACACCCCCCCCCAAAAAAAAACACACACACACACATACACACCCACACACACCCCCACTCGCCAATCGAGTGTTTAATTGGGCACTGACATTTCACACGCTGCCTTCCCTCCACATCTTGGTTAAATTTGTAGGATTTGCCGCTTTAATGCCGGTAATTATCCTAACCTTTTGGAAATGCCAGCAGGTAGGTTCTGAAGCTCCACACTGGGCCCTTTCTCTGGCTCCAGTGCTGGTCTGGTAGCAGGAGGGCCCCACAGAGCGGGGCCCTGGGCTTCATGAGGAGTGTCAGTAGAGGCGACCGCTGGAGGAAGCACCACCGAGATGAAGACGTTACCGGCACTCTTTTGCATTTCACCTGCTGCTGATTGCTCCTTGGCAACGGAATGATCAAGTCGACATTTAAACACTTGCCAGAGTTGGCTCGAGCAGGAACATCTCCTGAATGTAAGACAGCTGAGGTTGTCAGCAATAAAGTGAATGGGAAGTTTGTGTGTGTGTGTGTGTGTGTGTGTGTGTGTTTGTGTGTGTGTGTCAGAGAGAGAGAGAGAGAGAGAGAGAAAGTAGTGAAACTCAGAGGTGTGATTAAAGTATTTTCTAGGGTAGGTAACTCATCTCAAGTTTGGGATGGGAAAGGCTGATATTTGGGGAAATCAAATGATGCAAAAGTGTGGAATAGCCATTTTGGAAATTACGCCTGTGTTTCAGCTGCTGCCAGTATGTGTGTGTTGCCCTGAGGGAGACAGCGAGCTCTTCACTGGGCCCCTAGGCATTTCATTTACATATCAGACCATATCAGACTGAATCAGGGACAAATCCTTTTTTATGAAAGCCTCTGTATTTTTCATCGGGGATCGCCAGCTGAAGACTCACATGCAAGTATCCACACACACAAACACACACACAAAAGTAAAAGGAATGAGGGAGATATAGGGAAAAAAAAAACATCTGCATGATATTTTAGTTCCCTTTCAACATTCCTCAAACTAATGCTTTTTAAAAAAGCGCTAGTTTATCGTTTGTTCCAGTCTTGGCTGGACAAGTGGAATGCATTAAAAAGCAAGCAGAAATCTCCAGGCCACCCACACCAACCCATTTCATTAATGATTGTATGTGGCCCTGCCGGCTTTGAGACAGCGGGGGGAGGCTGGGTGACACGCTCTGAGACAGAGACCGCGGCTGGCAAGTCACGGCCCAGGGTAGGGGGTCATTTTAATAAGAGTTTCGCCCCAGGGCCTGCCTTGCCTGCCTGCATTCCTGCAACAGCAACACCACAACCACCACCAAAGTTTCCCCACACAAACTTTTATTTTTGGCCTCCCCAACGACCACCCTTCATCCGACAATACCGACTGTGTGTGGCAGTTGGGGATGAGGAAGAGGAGGAGACAGAGGAAGAGGTGGATGTAAGAAGGAGGAGGAGGAGGAGGAGGAAGAGCAGAGTTGAGTGGAGTTAGCGGGAAGCCTGCCACTGATGTTAATTCATAAACTGGGTGCAGCTTTGATTTTTTCGGCGCCGTGCTGCATTATTCATGCAACGGCGGCTTAGTGGCGGCGAGATGTTTACTGTTTCCATGCCGGTGGATTTATGTCTTAACCTCCGGCACTTATTTCTGATACATTACATTCATTAGAAATACAAATGGAAGCAGGGAGAGAGGAGAGTGGGACATATTTGTAGCCTCTGCAAATAATGCCGTTGTCACTGCCGCTTGTCATTACAGTTCTCGATGGGGTGTGGAGGGTAGCGGGAAGGGGGTGGGCTGTAGTAGTGTGCATGTGTGTGTGTGTGTGTGTGTGAGGTCCCAAGCTTACTGGCTGCTGTTTGGATTCAGAGGCTAATTGTGTTCCTCCTCTGCCAAAGTGAAAGGGAGACAAAGCCCTCGTGACTTGCTCCTCTGACAGCATGGCGAAAATGCAGTACTGAGCTCAGGATAAACATTAGCGCTGGCTCTTGAGAGAGTGAATAAATAAATAAAATCAACCAATGAGGGCCTCGCCCTGAAAAACCTCCTCTCTCGCTCAGGTAGGAACTGACAGGCATAATTAAATTCACCCGGCTGAAAAAGAGAAGATTCTGCTGTCAGGGCACAAAATGAGCGCAAGGCCCATGAATATGTGCATGGGAGAGATGTCTGTAAGGAACGCAAGCCCCTCAGGAGGAGGCGGATAGGGCAGCCGACGGACAAGAGAAGAGAGTGAGAGAGACCGATAGAGATAGAGAGAGTGTTTCTGTAAGTGAGAGAGGGGGAGAGAGAAACAGGAAAAGAAAAGGCAAAGAAAGAGGGAGCAAACAAAAGGAAGAAAAAAAAGCAGACCCACAAAGTGATCAGGTAACAAATGCTAATGGACCACAGAGCTTTCCGAGGGCCACTCAAAGGTCTCTCCACCTTCGCCTGCCCAGCCACATAATATCTGCGGACACGGCGATTATCGGGTGTCACGCCTCTAATGTACCTCTGTGTGCCCGTCATGTCAGGGTCTTTATTAGTATTTATTAGCCGGCACCCCCCCATCACCTTACACATCTGAATGCGGGCCAGGCTATCCAGTAACGGCATAAATGAATTTGAACGCTTGACGGAAAAGCTCAGCGATGCCGGGCGAAGGGGGGAGGTGGGGATGGGAAGCCTGTGAGCGAGCGCTCACAAAGAGAGCGACTCCATCTTCATTTCTGGCCCTTTACAGGGAGCTGCTGCTGCTGCTTCCCGCGTGACCCAGCATGTGTGTCGGTTAAGCCTTTTTTTTGTCTTTGAAAAACACGTTTCCGCTCTCTGTCTCCCTCTTCCATTTCTTTGTATGGATAATAGGATTTAGATTGTCCTCACTTTGTTGTAGGACACAGAGCATAGATTGTGGTCATGGTCTGTGTCTGTGTGTGTGTGTGTGTGTGTGTGTGTGTGTGTGTGTATACAGGTGCGAGTGCTGTACCGTGCTGTGTTTGTGACTGAATTTGTGTTTTTGTTTTGACAAAGGCATAGGGAACACTCACTTCTTTATTCCTAAGGGGTTATTTATGCAGGACCTCCATCACAGTGCTGGATGCAGGGTGGAAAAAGAGTGACTGGACACACCTGAAATGTGCGGGCTCAATGGTTATTATTAGTTTCATGTCCACACAGCACGACTCCCAAACACTTTAGTCCCATTCCTGACTCCACATGCCCTCATCATCTTGCCATCTCTGCCTTCGACTCCGACAACTCGTCTTCCTCACAGCCATCAAGACAGACGTGGGCACTTCACACTGCAAAGCACAGTGAGATTGACCCAAGAATTGATAAAAAGGTCACAGAGACTTATCAGGTTCAATCTCAATCAGCCAAAAGCAACATATTTTGCCTTACATTTGAATATGGCTCAATCTGCTCATACGGCAAGCTGCTGACATGGACAGTCATACAGATAATGCCATGTTAAGGCACTTCTGTAACCATTCATGAAATTTTCTTCAAATCAGCTGTAGGTGATAGCAATGGTGAGACAGGGAGGCCCTAAGACAGAAAAAAATGAAAACTTTGCCCTTTGCCTGTAGGTAAATTAAGTGTAATTACTGCATCAGGTATGCCACAGTACAGTGTCAGCTGTTACAGTTTCCTCAAACATTTTGTATCATGATGTAAGACTTGTTAGAAGAAATTCCAGTGGTTTAATCTTTGACATGTAAAGCCACCCAGCTGTGAGTAGAAAATAAAACTGAGCTCAAAGACCCCCAAAAAATAGTCAAATAAAAATCAAAATGAATATAAATAACTGCATAAATATCACTAGGAGCAATTTCCCTCTCTTCAGAAATGAGTCTTTTGTGCCTGTGGCAAAATGCCACACACATCATATAATTACAAAGTGATATTTGAAAGCATTTGGCCTTTTCTTAAATGCAGCCTTATGAGAAGCTGACCTTGCCTGGGGCACGCTCTGAGGTGTTTAAAAAGGAGAATCTGTAAGCAAACGCATGCCACACAAAAACGACATCACACTGCTTATCTCCCTCTAATAAGCAGAGGACAGAGAGCAGAAGTGTCAGGATGACTTTGCCCTCGAATGCAGGCAGGTCTTCAGGCAGCCGTATAGACCCACAGTCTTAGTAGGAGAATTTTTTTTCTCACTTAATGAGATTCTCCCAATCTGTTCCAGGGCAATGAAAGTCAATGAGTACATTTTTCTTTCCAAGTTCACTGGCTATAATCTGTCTGTCAGCCGTGTATGGCTAATATACGGCCAGCCAACTGCCAGTGTCACGTGAGCAGCCTACCTGTTACAATTCAGCAATTAATATCCCTGGAAAGGCTTTTACACTTTCGTTCAAGTGACTTAAAATTCAAGGAGCTGCAGCGGTTCAATTTAAAATGCAGGATGGCGCCGCCAGCGCAAATCTTTGCTTTTCTTCTCAGCCGAAGAAAAGAGCAAAGGACAGCTTAGCGGCACAAAGCGTTTCCGTGTCTCCTTGCACGAGAGCTTTTCTGGAGGAGTAGGCAGAGGCTATTTAGCCATTTAACTCCAAAACAGCACCTCAACGGCGGCAGCACCGCCGAAGCCTCTCCTTCTAAGTCCCCTTGGAAGAATGTTTATGCTTAAGCTGCAGCAGAATGACTCATTGTCACTGGAGGACAGAGAGAGAGGAGTGGGTGGTGGTGGTGGTGGGGGGGTGGGGGGTAGGGGGTTTGGTGGGAAGAGTATTTAAGACAGACAGAGTCTCTTTAAGTATACCTATAGCTCATTAGTTTCATATCGGTTCTACTGGAGTACAGGCAGCTGACAGGAAAATAAAGAGCTGTCTGAGAAGGGCAAAAAAAAAGATGCCTGAAAACACACACACATACAGAGAGCAACCTTGGCTCTCATTATCCTCAGTTCAGCCTCAGCCTATCCTATTCCCATAATTAAAGAAGGACCAGGCAAATAAATAAAACAAAACACACTCAGATAGATCTCTGTGAGGAGGCAGGCCAAAAGCTCATTAATTAAATCCATGTAACAACAGTCCTCTCTCCTCAATCACTAATTACTGCAATATGGAGAACACTTTCTCCACTTCCACACTACTTTTTACTTTGTGTACAGGGTAAATCGATGAGAAGACACTGAAATTAAATTAAAGGCAATTGTACCACTTTGCATTGACACAGACATATATATAGCCTATACATAAAAATCACACCCCCAGATACACACATGTACGCACACGCACACTCATACATAGACAATTCTTGCAAAAAAATGCCCTAAAATTTTCTCTCCCAAAATCACATCTATCATGTGAATTAAATAAATCTAAATAACCCTAAATAAAAAGAACTCTTAAAATAGAGTTACATCATTCATGTTGAGGGGAAAAGAACTATGATTCATAATTGCATTATAAGTCATAATTAATTAATTTAGAATGAATTAATTCATAACTAAAAAACTAAATTCATTTGTAAATATTGTAGACTAAGCTGTTTCATTTTAATAAAATTGTATTGGATACAAAATTAAAAAAAAAAAAAGTTGAGGTGAGGCATCTTCCCAAAATAGCATTCAGATGAGCAACAGCCCGTGTGACCAAGAGCGTGATCACATAAAGACTATGTAGCAATGCCAGGTCCTACCCATGAAGTGTTCCCTGGGCAGGCCCTGGCACTGCGCAGTATGGAGCAACTCCTTGTGCAGAAGTCCCTCAACGGCAAAAAGGCAGGTGGGGGGAGGTGTTGGGGGGTTGGTGGTGGAGGTGGTGGAGCATTTGTCAGAATGGCGCTCTAATGTGCGACAGTTATTACTGCACTCCAGTGCTGTGCCAGCGCAATGCTGCTGCTTCTGCTGCCCATCAAACTGACAGATGCCCCCAGCTTTGAGCCTTGACCCCTAATTGTCCATGAGCATGGCCCTTACAGGAGAGGAGACAGCAGAGGAGGAAGAAAAAGATGCCGAGCAAGTGCAAGAAGTGTGAGCCCTCGCACCTCATTCCCCCGCTCACGCCAGCCAACCCTCCCATCCATCTGTCTGCCTCAGGGGGCTCAGAGGAGTCTAGGACAGGCTGCAGTCGCTTCAGCGGCGAGACCTCCCCCTTTATGACACTTTGCCTATTTGTTGAGCTCTTCCTTATGTGAGCAAGAGAGGGTGACAGCTCATTTCCATGAAGTTAACTTTTCACCCCCCCCCACACACACACACACATGAATCGAGTGTCAAATAAAGAAAATAAATAAAATTGGGGAGGCATATGCTGATGGACAGATAATGGTGTGGGGCTTTCATATGTTCCATGTCATTATTACATGCATATCATCAGCTCCTCTATTTTACATATTTGGGGCTGAGATTAATGGAAATAAAAAGCACACTTTCCCAATTACATGGCCATTCGAAAAGTACGGACAAGGAAAAGTGATTGGCCACAGAGGAGACTCATGAAGGTCCCTTGTAATCATGCCAATCAGTGTAATTCTCCTGAATTGCAGTCGGACACCCTTTTAACCTCATTTCTAAAAATTTTTCTCCATCCCGATAAAGAACCATTGAGGTGACAGCAACAGGGAGGAAAAGGGAAGAGTGGAAGGAAGACAAAGCCGAGCGAAACCAATAACTTGTGTCTCAAGCCAAGAGCGTGGCGGACAGCCCGGGCTCTCATAACCACAATGAAAAGCTCTTCCACTGAGGATGACATGATAATTTGGAGGGCTTTGTTTCAGATAAGAGGGTCCTTTTCCGTGTGTGAGGTAGCAAAATGTCTCCCCACCGACACACATGTGTGCATGCACGCACACACACACACAGAGACACACACACACACGCACACACACACACGGGCTCCCCATGCACTTGTCAGAATAGAAATGAGTTGGCGAGTGGAGACCTTGATTGCTGTAATTAAAGTATGAGGCGTGGTGCTAGCCTCCCTCACTTTGAGTCTTCTGTGGGCCACAAGTTCTCATACACACAAGAGCAACAGATGAAGATGGAGAAGGAGCAAACACACATTGTTAGCAGGATGGCTGGATTTTGAGCTCTTATTCATATAAATATATTTCGGTGTATATCACAGTATGAGTATGTGTGTGTGTGTGTGTGTGTGTTGGAAAGTGCATGTGTGCGCTTGTGCAGAGGCAGAAGAAGAGCAATCTATGTCAGAGGATGAGAACAGTAGTCTGTTCTCATTTCCAAAAGGCCATCCATGATAGATGAGCCTGTATTTTACAGTAAAAGACCAGTCCCTTTACATTGATTATTTTCAACTTCAATCAATAGAAACAAGAGGGAAATGAGACAGCCATGTTTTGCCAACACACTGGGCCGTGCCCTTGCACTTGTAATATTAAGTTTCATTTCTTTGTTGCTTTAAAGTGACTTTTCATGTCGACCTGCAAAAGGGCAAAGTCGACCGATGAATAATATATAATGTTAAATTATATTTGCAATATGAATAATGAAGCAAGTGAAAAATAATACAAGACACTTTTTTATGATGGCTTTAAGGTCCATATCTTGCAGCCCCCATGTCTCTGGGTGAAGTTGTGCATGAATCTCATTATAAAAGAAATGATGTGGAGGCTGTTGTAGTCTAACACATTGTTATAAACAAGACAAATTCCATTTTCTCTTCTGATTGGACCATCATTGCTCTGGAATAAGCCATGCTGCTTCTCAGAGACTATCACTTTTTGAGCGACACGCCAGAGAAGCAGTCACATGGCACAGTTTCATCCTAGTTCTCTGCTTTTTGTTACAGTTCTAATGACTCCAAGGTCCACTCTATTTTCTTTATATTCTCTCCACCATCTCTCTTTTCTCCTCTCACTCTCTTTCTCTCTGTCTTTTTCAGTCTATGTCTGGGGCTGCATCCTGGTCAAAAACTAGGGAGCATTAAACCAACTCCCCGCTCCTCTCGTTATGACTCAGCTTCTGACAGATGAGCTCTTTCGTCTCGGCTCGACATTCGATTCATGCGCCGAATGGGACAGAGGCCGGCCATTTGTCCTTGTCCAGCTCCCGGACAGATGCACTCATCCCACGCCGGCATCTGACACAATCTGTACAGGCTCCTCCTGGCCGGGAACATGATGAGACCGGCCAGATTACAAACGGGTGCTCCCAGCTGGGACTCATGTCCAGCGCTCCACCGGTCTCAGCTCCACTAACAACCAAGTACAGAGAAATCCACTGAATTACCAACAGCGCTTTGAGTGGCTGGGGTAAACCTGAGCACAGACAATAGACCACTGCCTCATTGCAACTCTCTAGAAGCTCAGTTGTCTTTTTTTGCCTTAGTTATTTATTTTCTTTTTTTCTAAGTTCATACATTACTCATATTTGTTGTCTAAAAAGATTTTTGAAAAATCTTGAGTAGAAAAAAAACATGATGGATGAAATAAAATTGAATCAAATTGAAGAACTGGTGCCCATTTTTTTTTGCTTGTAAAGGACAGAGGTTTTACAGAAGCATGATGACATGCCTGCTGAATGCCACTCTGAGGGGAGTAAAATAACATCCATTTCCTCAGCACCTGCTGCCCGGGTGAACCAGTGGTCACCCCCAACCCACCCACTCACTTTGCCTGCCACCTAGTTTGCCTCATCACAGGAACACCCTCTGCTGGAGGTAAACAGAACCTCTCACTGTGTGAATGTGTAGATGTTTCTCTCTCTCTTTCTCTCTCTCTCTCTCTCTCTCTCTGTCTCTGTGTGAGTGTATGTGAGCTGTCATCTCTAAGTTGGGCTGGCATGTTTTTCAGTGAGAAAAGGTCACTTGGTGAGGGGAGGAATGATGATAAATAAGAGTGTATGAATAGATCCCTGTGGGCACACTGAGGTCTGCTGGTGTCACTTATCAGCAAAGTGGGAGCACACTCATCACTTATTAAAGAGATACAACACCTGACCCACAAGGACCCCCACACACCTCAGCTTTAAAGAGCCGCCTGCACCCCATGGGGCCAAATTACCATACAGAGGACCATGTGCAGACAACTACAGCAGCTGAGGGCAGTCAAACACACACACACACACACACACACACACACACGCACATACAGACATAAACTCCAGTATAAATGAACTATTTTCAGTCAGACCCATCATTCTTCTAACTGAAGCTGTATTGAATTACTAAATTAAAATATGTGATAATTATTTTCATCTTTCATCATATTTTCACATTTTTTTGCTGTCCAGCAGAATGGCACAGAATAATGTGTGTTCATTTGAGAATACAACTGCCTATATCACATAAATATGTACATGGTTTATTTTACATGTGTCGGTCTTGCTGTTCAGCGATACAGCAATACAGAACCTTTTTTTTTCATTGAAAATACTGTTCTAGTGTGTGCACCTAAGACATAACGTTGTAATTAAATAAATGTTTTTGTAAGAAATTCAACGGTGAGCGTTTTTAATTCTATTGTTCCTATAAGATAACATTAAAATGCCTTATGAGTCCCGTTATGAATGTATGTATAATACGTTATGAATATTGAGTTCATATAAAATTTTATTCTTGTCTATATACATATACCAGTGTAGATGCTAGTCAATAAAGTTTACTTCTTGCAAATGATCCTGAAGAGCTGGTAAACTGGAGGAAGAGAAGTTGGTAGACAAAAATCTCTGAAACGGCCATGTGTAGCCATGCATAGGTTAGTTCTGTGGTCTGTTTTAGTACTAGATTCCATGGATTCTGTGCTACTTATATGCAGTGCATGATCTGACAATCTTATTGTAGTAACATAAAAACACCATTTAGGGGATTTGCAAAGCTCTCTCCAAGATAATTGTCTAACGTTACCCTGTTAGTAAGCAAACTAATAGCCCAATAAAAACGAATGAGTTGCCACAAGACCTTCAACTTCAATTCCAAAGTCTTTGAGGGGGGAGAAATAGATCTGCCTGATGAATTTGGACTTCCTGTGGAACCATAATCAGACTGAGTTAAATCAAGAATTTGACTGGCAAATATAGTTAAAAGTCTAAAGTTTTGCATATATCATGCAACCTAGATAATTTACAAATTATTATTTTTTTCTTTTACAAAAAGCACACTGTCCCCGTCAAACTTCATCAAATGAAAATCTAAATTGTTTGATGTAATGCGTCATACAGTGTTTTGTGCATTGCTCTGCTGAATCTCTCCAAGCTCAAAAAACATGCCGCTTTTAGACAGACTGGCACCTGCTGTTTTATTCCTGTAAGTTTCTTTTTTGTCTTTGTATCATACTGTAGCCTAGGAGACATTTCCATGTCATGTTGTAAGTTTGCCATATAGTATATTTATGCTCTGTTCTATTTTGGAACTTCTGTACAAACGTTATCATGACTAGTAAAATAGATTGATCTAGGTAAAAATGTGTAATGAAAACTTTGCATGTAATTAGCTTTACCTTCATGGGGTTTCTGTCTCAAGAGATCTGCTCACTTCATGCCACTACATCACTTTAGCTCAACATGTTGGCTATTTTCAGCTGGCAGAGACAAGGTAGTACAATAGACTTTTCATTGTTTTGCCTGCATAATTTCACAGATCTAAATGTTTGACTGAAATATGCTCCAAAAGGCTTTGAAAAAAAGACTATAAAAAAAAAGATTATTAAAACAAATAGATTATTTAAAAACTCTGTCACTCATCTTCCATGGCTGTCCAACATACAACAAATTACTTGCAAAATTATATTTATATTTATATTTTTTCCACCACAAATGAATTCCCTGCAGGTTGATTTAATAATAGGGTAATAATAGAGATTTTAATATAGGGTGGTTAAGTTTTCATGATGAAAATGTGTACTGGGTACTGGGTGTTTGGGTACTGTCACATTGTGTGATGACTTTTTGTGACATTTGGCTATTTGGCTATTTATTGTGAGTTGGGCTACTTGCTGTGGCATTATGAGTTTGGTATATATTGACTATACTGAAATCTATTACATTATACAAATATACAAAATACAATTGGACTTTTTTTCCTCTTTCACAACAACAAGTCTCGATCACTTGCTCCATTCCCTGTTTCACAGCACAAAGAGTCAATATTGGGTCAGGTGCGTTCCAGTACTACTTTTAAATGTAAAGAAATATATGTGTTTGAACGCTATCCACAAGTGTTTAGTCAGCCTACATCTAATGGCTGAGTTGATAGCAGTCCTGCTGGAGGGGTAGAGACTGAAGATGGATGGATTTCCAAGTGACAGTGTTGTCCTGGAGCTCCACTGAGCCTTTAGAAAAAGTGTAAGTCTCACCTGTAGATGGTCACCGATCCAACCTGAAGCGTGAGCGGGACAGCACTGTGCCTCACCTCCTGAGAGGCCAGGATGATGGCACACAAGGGTCCTCAGCTACAGCAGCACAGGCAGGTGATTTGTTCCAGCCTCCTCATGCACCCTTAGCCCTTTTCTGTTATTTTAAATGAGCTGTCATGGTGCACACACACACACACACACACACAAACACGCAAACACACGCACACACACACACACACACGCACACGCAAACACATGCACACACGCACACACACACACACACACACAAACACATGCACACACACACACACACACACACACACACACATACTCGCACGCATACACACAGAAATAAATAAAATAAAATAAAATAAAACCACAAAAACACATTCATCCACTCATACACTCAGTAAAAAACTCACACATACAGACAGGCATAAAAACATGCACACACATGTACGCATGCTCACATGCACACACATATTCACACACATACACATATGCCCACAGACACACACACATGCAGACAGGTATACAACCATACCATCATATGTGTCTAAGGTAAAGAACCCCAAATAAATAAATAAGAAAGCATAAAAGAATGCATCAGAGATTTCTATTAACTTCAGAGGTGTCAGTGTGCTTCCACTGGTGATTCCAGCTCACCCAATTAGGCCTTCTAAAAATAGCCGCAGTGGAGCTAAGGGAGTGTGAGTGTGGGGGGGTGGGGTAGCGATGATGGTTAGCAGTAGGGGAGATAGTTAGACGGTGTGTTTGGGAATACACATCTCCTGGCCTGCCAACACCCACCAGCTTTACAGGCAGGATAACAAGGCGGAGGACATGGTCCAGGAGCTGTATGGGCTCAGTCAGTGATTACAGACCTCTATGGGCATCAAGGGGGAGAATGGACTGGGAAATGGCTGTCCCCAACTTTCTGCCTTCTCCTTTTTTATGCCTTTTCTCAGGGCCTTTCATTGTGGAGAACAAATGTACCAGCCAGCAGGATGAGGTAGTGTATAAGAATGTGGATGATCTGTTCTGATGTACTGAGGATGAGATGGATGACATTTTGAAAAAAAAATATTGCTGAATATTACCGTCATAAGATACCATATCAGATCTGTTTTTGAATTAATGTATAGCAACTTCATCTAAATTTTGCTAAATTGCATATGGTTGAATACATGAATATATTATTGTTGTATGTCACCTAATCCTTACTTTAAGTGAAGATACAAAAGCCTTTTAAAAGTAAGGATGAATTGTTAACGTAATACAGATTACAGTAACACAATACACAAACACAGGCATGCATACAGCACGATAAGCAGGAGGTACAATACTGTGTGTGTGTCTGTTGCCTCCTGTGATAATGCTGTGAGCGTTGGAATGGCTTTGAGGCTGTGGTTGGGCCTAGAGCTTCAAAGGGACAGGACTCCAGGATTCTACTGGAGCACACATCAGTACTCAGTAGCCACCCAAGAAAGACTTCAGAAAGGCAGCGTGGCAGTCAGTGTTTGCATTTGACCATTATTAGTGGAACATAATGATAGAAATAATTGGTGTAATAATAATGATAATAGTAAGTCAAAGCTCTAATAATAATAATAATAATAATAATGAAAGTAATAATAATCAAAGCTTAAATAAAATTTGTGACGATCTAAAAGCACAGTATCAACTCTATGAAATACTTCTGTGTTAGTTTTGCTTTAACTTTTGTTTCAACAACTTCACCAAATGTTCTTGTACACTTTGTTTATTTATCTGCGTGTCTGTGTGTCTGGCAGGTGGCCGTGCATGGGGACTTCCTTTACAGACTGTGTGACTTTGACAGCCCAGGCGGGAAGGAAAGGAGAGGAGAGAGATGGAGGGGCCCAGGGGGGCGAGGGGAGAGAGGTGCGATGGTGCGAATCCTCCCCTGGATCCATAAGACTTGTAAAATAGGTCTGATAAGTCCGTTTGGAAACCAGGGGTAAGGAGTGAAAAAAAAAGTTGGAGGAAAAAAAAAACAGAAGAGCACAATTCTTTCGGCTTGACTGGCAAAACACGAAGGAGGCTGCTCAAACAGTAGAACGCGTGCTCATGTCAGAAGAGCTCGTTCCAGTCTTTTCTGAGGGAGTCCCTGCCAATGAGAGGCCAGAGCAGGAGAGTCCTGCCTGGGCCTACTGAATATTCAATCCCCCCCTTCATCTGGAGTGAAAAGTTCCATGATTTCTCTAAGCCGTGAGCTGACAAGCATGACCAGTGCGGTCTGCCGCACATGTAAAGCCTGAAGGAGACGCACACCACCAGCTGGATCAATCACTGCATGACATCAAATTAAGAAAGTAAAGAGAAACCACATTTACACTTTATTTCCCCCTGGAGACCAGCCATAGCTGGAGTACTCAACGGCTACCTTTCACATGTAAATCCTTTCAGCGTTGTGATCTGGCATTGCCTTTTAAGAACAACATACTCAAAAGTAGTTGTAAAAGTACATTTCGTTACAGACACAACAAAGATGCTTCAAGGATTTAAAATACATTACTATTTACTTAAACATTCCCTGGAGACATAATTTCCTTAAATGCAACAGGAAGTTAACCTCAAATAATCTTGCAACTTTGATACTGCCACTCAAATAGTAACCGTAACTGTTGTAATCCTGGGTTTCTGGAAAGCTCTACACAAGAATATATAATAGATAAAATTAATGTAAACATTCACTAAACAGTTTAGACAGCCCTTCTGTCAAACTCTTGGACTACATATATATACTACATATATATATAACTTATATCACAACAAGGCCTGGGTCATGTGCCAGTATGAATGGAAAGGTATAGTCTATTCAAATCATTATATTTAGAGTAGATATGTACAGAATTTATATTGAGCTCTATTATACTAATTCACTTCGTGTTAGTTTTTTTTATTGTAGTTGCATGAACAACAACAACAAAAAAACAACACTAATGAACTTGAGTGTCAGGGCTCGAATGCAAAAAAAGGTCAAATGCAAAAAGCTCACTAAGATGTGTGTTCCTTGAAGCTCCTGGGGCTACAGGCGGGTTTAAGTAAGAAAGCACACAGCCGTTTGTACTGATGGTTGGAGAGACAGCTGGTGGGGCACGCCACTCTCCAACATGTGTTAGCAGGCACATTTCCCGGGCAGCAAAAGGCAGGCAGCAGGCACAGCTTTGCTCACATGCTCAAAGCAAAGCCTTGTTCTAACAGAGACCAGAGAGGGATCAGAAGTTGTCCCAAACACCACAGACCTATGCCAGGCCTTACCTTGCCAACTGACCAGGAGGAGCATTAATCTCTGGACAAAATTACCACCAGCAACTCCCAAGACCTGGCCAGACAGATAGAACATGAGCCCATCTCACAAGCATGGTGCTCTTATTTTGAGCCAGATGATGATGGAACCAGGAAGAGGATATTAAGGTAGTGCTTTTGATAGAGATATAGACAGATTCTGTGTGAGTGTGTGGGGGTTTTTGTGCATAGTTGTGCATTTCTGCATGTATGTGTGTGTGTGTGTGTGTGAGAGAGAGAGAGAGGTATAAGTGTGAGCAATAGTATGAAGAGGATAATTGGTAACACTGGTATAACTGCAGAGCACATTACACTTAGACAACACACCTTAATAAATAATTATGTTTATGACATGAATAGAAAATAATTTCTTTGTTCTGCACGTCTTAAAAATAATTTAACAGATTATATATAAACTCTCATAAGTAAGAAAGGTATACGCTGTAATTATGTGAGTTGAAGTGAGAACAGTTGGAGTTCTTCACTCAAAATAGAGAACTGATGAAGGACTACAGTTTATCTCTACCATTGTTTTAGGGGGTATCTACATATGGTTTAGAACTTGTTGGTTAAGTGGAAGACTACAGTACTATTGATTATGGTTAAGGGGTGCAAAGCCTAATATGGCAGTAAAAAGTAAAGATGCAGCTTTTGTGACCTCACACAGGGGCGCTGTTACTAACATGGGGCCCCAGAGAACTTTTTAGTATTATGTACTCAATGTTCAGTGTTGTGGAGTAATGGAAAACATGTACCGACATTATGTATTCAGAATACAAAAAATGGTTAAGTGTATTCTGTTACAGTTACAGTTAAAATGGATGATGATAATCAGAATGCAGTTACTTACTATTTACATTTAAGGGCCTGGCATGTAGGCACGCACATTTTTTAAAAAGTCTGGAGCTCTGGCACAGTGCGTACGCAGAACAGTAGCCTAATTTATGCACCTTCAGCCTTTTCTTGTTGTTTTAATAGCTTAACGTCTTTGCTGTTTGCTTTGACAATAAAGACACTAAAGAAAGTTAAGAGATGGACCCATCTTGTCAGCAAGGTTTGCAGGACAGTGGCTCAATTTCGCGTAAGTAGCCTAATGCCATGGACGTGCTAGAGCTGTGATACTTGGTTCCTTTTTAGGATTCAGCTCCCTCTGTCTCACTCACTTAACTGATCCGGGTGTATGAGTCACTTGAGTCACTTGAGTCACTTGAGTCAGTAATGCCAATTCGACAGCTGTGAGACGGCTGAACCGGTTGAATCGTCTTTCAGAAAAAGTAGAGTGTCTTGTAATGAGAATTAATTACTTTAAATAAAACAAAGTAACAAGACAAGGTAACCTGGCCATGCATTCCTAGCACTTCCACTTGGTTATCATCTCCCTACAGTGCTAGTCTGGATTTGATCCCATTGAACTTGTTGCCTAAGGAGGCATTTTAACCAGTCCAATCAGTGAACAGAGGGAGGCGTTGTGAATGCAGAGCTAGAATGCTATCAGTCAAGGCAAGCTATCAGTCAGGGGCTGATCCAATATTTTTAAACTTTAACACCTCAAGCAAGCAATTGAATCTCACTGCAGAATGTCCAGACCCTCTATATGAAACGAAAGTGTAAAATGAGGGTCTGTTTTTTTTTTACCGGGCTAAAGACAAGGATACATGGGTGGCAAAGATTTATTTAAACACAGGAAAAAAGGAATAATACAAAACGGCTTAACAGCAATTGGAACAAAAATGCAAAATGTGCAAATTACTTGCGACATGGCCTAAGAATAAATATGTCAAATTAGAACTGCAAATGAATTTAGGGTAATATTAGATGTAAAAGATATTGTAGGTATAATAATTAGTTTCAATGTTATGTCTTAAAATTAGCCTATGCATTAGGTCTTAAAAGTAGCCTAACTGTATTATATGGGCCTAATTATATAAATGCATGACCTAGGGTCTTATTTGCAATGGGGGTACATATTTTGAATATGAAAAAAGGCAATGTAGTCAAATGCACCCCTGGCTGGAACCACTGCTCTCAGTTAGTAGTCCCAACCACGGGAACTTTGGAACTTGGGAACTTTGTAGACACACCAAATTTGCGAACAACGGTTCAAACGTTTGAACTGTTCAAGCGATTCAGAATCTGCTGTATGTTTCTGGCTCTGGAGGAAGTTAACCAGTAGACTGACTCATGACTCTGGTATGTGCTTCAGCAACGCTAATCCATTCAGTGAGCATTTCAGATTCGGCTGTATGTTTCCGGCTGTTAACTGGCAGATTCAAAACATGGCCTACATATGATTCTATTTCACTGTATTTACTTGTATTCAAACTTTTGCTCTGGATTAAATATTGTGCAACCAGTAATACGCATTTAGGGCATTCATCACCTGCCAAATAACCAGCAGCAGCCCTGTGGCCAAAAATATAAAGTATTTGGATTATGTTACTCACATAAACTAATGTAATTGAATACATTACAAAATACATTATAGGGCAAGTGTTCTGTATTCTGTACTAGAATACATTTGAAAAGTAATCTTCCCAACACTGTCAATGTTTGGGGGTTTGGGGGGCCCAGAATTATTTTCTGTCATAGGGCCCAAAGTTTTGTAGCAGCGCCCCTGACCATTTACTTTTGATTTTATACAAGTTATTAAAGAGAAGCAAAAACAAACAAAAACAAAACAAAAAACAATCAGAGGCCCACCAGGGAAAATTCAAAGCATTCACCACAATCAGACTGCAAAATAGAAATTCACGATGCCTTAACTTGGGTTTCTGTGTCTTGAGATAGTCTTCTCTGCTGGTTTTCTCCCTTTGTTGCTGGTGGTGTTTCCCAGTGCAGCTTCCCAGTATATCTGACGCTGCGTTTGAGCTTCTCCAGTTTTCCCACCAACTCCCTGGCCCTGCTGGTGCTCTTGCTGGTGCTATTTCTGGGTGCACGGGCTTGGATAGGGCAAGTTTCACCACATCTGTTGTTGCATTTGCCATTTATACACGTCTTCCCATTAAACTGAATCCCATAAAGCTGCCGTACATTTATGTAATAAGAAAGATAGACTGAATAAACATGAACAAGAAAAGACTCTGATTTCCTGTGGACATGCTCCCTTGTAATGAACTTTGAAAGAAAACTAAAACAAGCTGACACTTGTACATAGAGGAGAAATGAACAGCATGTCACACAATGCTGCGAAATTCATGAATAATTATATTGGCTGTGGTACTGTGGTACCTAAATATTATTAAATATTATGTCACTGAGGTACATACACTTCAGCTGTGGACTATATGACACAAAAATCAGTGGTCTTGTGTATAGAAAAAGAAAATGTAATTACTATCAGCATTTGCAATCTGCACCTGCTCCAGACTCTTCGGGTCAATCCAGACTCTTCTCATGTTTGGTTCCACGCTGGTGGAATGACCTTCCAAGTGATACCCTCTCCACCTTCAAGAAACTCTTGAAGACCCAGCTCTTCCAAGAATACCTCCTGGCCTAAATTTTGAGAATGCACTTAACATCTTAACATGCACTTTTTATTACACTATTGCACTTTATACTAAAAATAGTGCAGTTTTTATGTTAGCAATATGCACTCTTTGTTACGTTCTTTCATTGTGTTGCAGCTTGAACGTTATCCTCTTTTGTAAGTCGCTTTGGATAAAAGCGTCTGCTAAATGCATAAATGTAAATGTAAATGTAAATGAAGGGAACGTTCTTATTCCACTGAATAGCATCTCCAGCCAAATTTGATGCTTAGAGACTCTACTCACAATGACCAGAAGATGGCAGCAAAGAGCTGTTTTTTGTTTGGGTAAAAAAAAAAACTCTTACATTTGGTCATCAGGGGAGGAAGTAATTGGCTGTTCTCTGTGAGAGATAAAGTAAAAATGCATCTGTTTGAAAATAATGATCAGATACGATGGAGCTATTTCCGTGTCATGCTATCCCAGACCACATAAACAGTTATTTGTTGATGGTCAGGCTTGGCTGATTAGAACAAGAAATATTTCAAGGTTAAATATTTTGGGATGTACAAACACAGCAAAACTTGAAATGTGTGTGCGTGTGTGCATGTGTGTGTGTCTGATCATTGTAGTCTTGTTTCTGAACTCCTGAGAGGGGGGGATCATGCATTTCTGTTCTCTGTCTTACACACTGATGTGGCAAGACCACTGTGGTCTCTCTAAAAGCAAACCATTAATTTGAGGGCTTCAAGCACATAATCATTCAATCTTAGGGAAACAATCTTGAAGAGGTAACAGGAAAATTGCAAAAGCCAATCGCAACAAATACTCAGCCCCAGTGCTTCTTGGGGATTTTTTATGATTGGGCTGAGACATGAGAGCATAATCTTGTGCTGTGAATGAAATCAAGTGCAGTGAGGTGATTTGTACTGGTTGAACCATCTTTTTGAGAAAAAGTGACTGACTACCTGTCTTACTCACAGAGGTCCAATGGGTAAATGACAGACTTTTAATTAGAGCAGCGGGCACCCTCATCACTTGTGTGTGTGTGTGTGTGAAAGAGAGAGAGATCCTGGTGTGATTGATGTCGTCCAATGGAGCCTCGTTAACCTAGTCGTCTGTGAGCAGGATTTATGGTTGGCCCATCCATCACCACAAAACTCTTATCTTGAAGGGGGAGAGCTTCCCTCTCCTGCTTCACATCACCACAGCATCCACCGGAGGGCCCCGCTGCGGAACCACGCCCATTCCCAGAGCCTGCCGTCAACTCTGACCCCAGACTCCTGCTTGACAACCACAGCCTGACTCTCTCGGCCCACCACCACTGAGACCAAAGTGGAATCACTGTGTTCAGGTCCTCCAGGTTTACAGACATCGCATGCAATACATCTGGCCCTACTCAACAGGAAATTGCAATGCAGACTGATGTTGTAGCTGATTATCATTTGGTACTTGGGTCTCCCTGTGTTGGTTTGGTTCCATAGATGAGAAAAACAGTGTTTCAGCTGTGATTAATTAATTGAACTGCTTTCTCTGCATTTTAGGCAGACATGCACACACACAAGTTTGCACACACACACACACACACACACACACACTCATACACAAACACAAAGACAAAACACAAAACAAAAAAACACACATACACACACACACACACACACACACACACACACACACACATGCATGCGCACACACATATACAGAGTATAATGAGTACGTCTGTCTCTCTTGACACTGTCCAGGAAATGCTTCTGGTGACTTGAGAAATTCTTGGAGGAGGTTTCCCAGAGAATGGCGCTCACTCTCTGTCCAGTCCCGTGTCGGAGTGACTGATGGCTGCGACCCCATCGCTGCCACTGCTCAACGTCTCAGTGCGACCCCCAAGAGTACCATCCAAAACAAGCCTCCAAGAGCTCCTGGGTCAGTGCCATCTGGACACGAGACCCACAGCGTCATGGTAACTGAAATCTCTTAGTTGCCATGGCAATGGAGCAGAAGCAAGGTCTGTGTAACCTTTGTCGTGAGTGCCTACATGAGGGTGGGGGTGAATAAGCTGACAGCCACCTGAGGACAATCGTATCAAGCAAATTGCAAGAATGTGTTGGACTGCATTCTGTGAGTACAGTGCAAGGTCACCAAAAGTCATCAACTTCAGTTTGAGCTCAACTCATTCAAGGCATTACACATCTAAACGCAAATAAGGAAGCATTAAACAAGCACAAGTTTTTCTGGATTTCTCTTCCTCTCCTGACAACATGACATATATACAAATACACCCTCCTGCCCCCCATCCCTCCGCCGTTCTCTGCCTGCCAATGGGTCAGTCAGATCGTCCCCAGAGATGAGCTCCAGCCCTGGGATCAGACCCAGCCAAGGGCCCTGGTCTGCCATGGGAGTGAGAGCCAGTCTGGGGCTGGAGACACAACCACTGAGACAGCAGCTGCTTAATTTAGCAGCAGTGGGACGAGCACAGGATGTATTTTCAGAGATCATTAAGCACACGGCCATTATTTATCTCCAAGAATGTGGGCTCACAGAGATGGAGAGAGTGAAAGATGAAGAAGAATAGGGGAGGGGGCAAACAGACAGACAGGGAGAGAAAGAGAGAGAGAGAAAGAGAGAGAAAGAAGGCAAGGTCATTAGCAGAGGGCATCTCAGAATTCAGTGGAAGTGTGGGTGATATATCGAATGCCGTGTGTCTCGTTCCTCTAGACAAACAGCTTTGTTTAAGACTGTATTTAAAGCGTCACTTTTCACGGGTAATTGCTCCTTAAAAGGAGAGTGAGAGTTATCATCAGTCAGCCTCCACACATGCCTCCCCTGGTTGACCTTTGATCTGACGGTGTAGTGAACACCCAGTCAGAGGTGACACGTGTACGGGCCATACCTCGGCTGCTTTCAGCATCACACCATTCCTCACCCCTGTCAGCAGCTTGTGGAAGCTGAGGCTACACAGAGGAGTAAACACAGACTACCGTGGACCTCAAGAACAGGAGTTTCCCAGGAACTAAGAGCTCCCAACACAAACACAGTTTAGTTTAAAGTATTGCAATATGCTTCCTTAACTTAAAATGACAGCTTCAGTCTCATGTTGTTGTGCAATATAAAGAATATTCTGACATTGTCATATTCTGTCTTGTTGTGCAGTTTTGGACATTGTGCAACTGCACAACATGACTGCACTATGCAACACTGACCTCAAACTGGATACCCACTAAATGGGTGCCCAGTACATTGAAAGTCAACTAAAATGGTAATTCCTATGTATTAGTTTATCACAACAATTAATCGCTTGGCTTCACAGACAGCATTAACCACAACAAGCTGCATTGATATATTAATACAGCATTTGTATCATTCTATCCCAAAGCTCTTTACAGTGAAGGGGGAGCCTGACTAATCACCTCTAGTGTGCAGCAACCACTTTGGTGATTGACACAGCAAACATTTTGTGCCAGAACACTCACTATGCACAAGTTTGAAGTGGAGGGTGAGGGAATGAATGAATGGACCACAGGGGGCTGATTAGAAGGCCAGGTTGGGAATCTAGGCACGACGCTGAGGGGTACACTCTACTCTTTGTGCTGCTATGCTATGAGATCTTTAATAACCGCAGTGAGTTGGGCCTTCTGTTTAATATCTTATCCAAAGGCCAGCCCATTGTCCCCATCACTGCACTGGGGCACTGGGCATGATTTTCAAAGGGAAGAGTGCCACCCATCAAGTACTAACCAAGCCCACAGCTGCTTAGCTTTAGTAATTCAGAGGAGACAGAGCATCTATTGGTCTGCCTGCTTAGCTAGCACTCCCAGTCATCAAGCCTTTTTTTTAAATCGTGCTATTCATTGGAGGGGAATATCTCTACCTGAGTTGTATATCATTCAGCAAGCTGACTTGGTCATCGTAAGACTGATTCTCAAAAGAGTTAGTCTGGGAATGCTTCATATAACCAGCAGTGAAATTAAAGTTGTACATTAAACTCTTGAACTCTTACCAAATATATTTCAAAGTACAATAAACACAACTTTCTTGTACAAAGGCTTCAAATGCTGTGTGTGTACTTAAAAGTGCAACAATGTTGTACATTCTCACTAATGACTATATGTATATATATATTTATATGTACAGTCACTGATTCTCACAAATGTATGTGCTTTGTATAGGAATAGGAACCAGTGATGCTCATTGTCATAGAGTTATGTAAACTGACAAGGTTTTGGTTTCATTCGGTTTCAGTTTCGGTCTTATAATGCATGTGCTGTCATGACATCAGGAGAGTGATATGCGAGAGCCTTTATTCACCCTGTGATGAGTCATTTATCCATCAGAATGAATACAAAGCTGGTAACTTAACCTAAAAATGTTACCTGGTTTGCCTTTAAGACATAAATCTGTGTTGTTTAATACTAACACCATCACAGACATACACTGTGTTCAATTGCATTCCTTACAAGACTCCCCGTCATTGTAAAAAGCGTGTTTTATCAGCAACAGTGAGTGATTTTCAGTGATTTTGGGAATCACTGTGAAATGAAGAACTGTCTGGTCTGCAGATGGATGGACAGAGGAAATTTAAATGCAATCCTTGATTAGTGTAGTTTCGACCAGGCAAATGTTCTTTTTTTTTGTCTGGTTGTTATGTTTGGTTAATCTTCCACAGTGGAAACTCTAATGAAACTGAAAAATCAGTTTAAAGCTATTTTTCTGGGCAAGAATACTAGCATGATAAGCCATCACCATGACCAATAGACCGGACTCAATCCTGTGGGCGAAATTCGCAGTTGTCTCTCTGCACGCAAGAGGATAGCACTATGACCAATCACAGCCATATTAATTGTTTTTTTGTTTTTTTTGCACCGTGGCAACCCTGTCGTCATTGTGCAAAGCCCGCCCAACAACTCTCTACAAAGACAGATTGTTGTGATTGGTCCAACAAAGCCATGATAAAAGACCTACTGAGGCCCTATCGTGTGTGGCTAGACGTACTAGCTGAGCAAAACTATTTGCTACCGCTAAGGTGCATCAAGATTTCAAGGGTACAAGAATACCAGTGGCTACACAAAATGTCTCCAATGTAACCAATGAGTCCTCTTTCCTAGAATAAGGAGAAATCTTTCACATTGCAAAAACCCATATGTCATATGTCATATGTCAAAAAAGCATATGTCTGTCATCCATAGGTCTTTCATCTCTTGAATCTGAATCCATTTACATGTGTGGGCCAGGCAATGATGAGAATGAATGGACTGGAAAGAAAGCCCTGCTTAATGCTAACATAACCCATCGTATTTTGGATTGGAGAAGACTCGGACATGGCATCACTACATTAAGAGGTAGAGTACAGCAGTATAATGTGTCACTGAAACACAGGATTATCCACACTGTTCCAGTCGTGGCGAGATCAGGAAAAAAAAAAAAAAGATGGTGAAAAGTCGAACATTCTCCACTCATCCCAGTTTTAATTTCCATATAGCACATCGAATTGATTTTTATTGAGACATGAGTAACGGTGGCCTGAGAGCTATATGCTTTGTTGGCGCAAATAGGATTTCATGGTTTAATTCAGATTTTCTGTTACTGGTGACATCTTGGACTGGCATAAACACAAAGCTCCCATTGGACTTGCAAACTGAACCTAGAAGTGACATATTTACAAGAGGGCAAATGACACATAAACCCAAAATTGAATGTGCATTGCTGACCCAAGCCTGAAGACCCAAGAAGCGTGCATGATTGGCAAGACAAGAGACCGCATTCCAAATGTCCAATCCATGATCTCAGACAAACAGAAAGGCTGAGCGCACCAAGAACGTCTCAAAGAGCTCATAAGGGACTCAAATGATCAAACAAATCACCCCCACAAACATGAACTTCACAGGAAAGAAAGTATGACTCACCCTGAACATTCTCTGCAAAACAGGAATGAACACAAAATAAAAACCATGCTGTGAGGGACTGTGTGGCGGTGGTGGGACAAATAGCACTGGGCTTGACTAGGGCCAGGACTGCATCTCCCAGGGGACATCTGAGGAAACGTCACAAAGTGACTGGAGCAGAATGGCATTCCGGCCTCAGCTGCAGTGCCACCGGGGGAATTCATCTTACAACAATAACAGGCAGATTTCAGTGCCACCCCTTTTCAGGGAAGGTAGCACTCACTCACAGGCATAGGCCTGCTCTGAACACACACTCACACACACACACACACATGCAAACACGGACACACACATGCATACACACACACACGCACACACACATGTTCATGCACATACACTACTCAAGGCTGTTTAGCTCAAGTCCTCTCCAGAGTCAGGTCTTTGTGTTTTACACATGCAGAGAGATCACAATCTTTTTGTGGGTGTGGTTGTGTATTTCTTCTAATCCCAAACTTGTTTTATTTGTGTACATCCAGGGTAGATCTGGGCAGTGTGATTGATAAAACGGCAACAATCTCCATAAAAAGCAAAAGTATCCTTTTTTTGAGAGAGCGTCCCTCCAAGAGAAAATCACATTTTGATGGTCACTACTCTAAGCCTGGGCTCTGTGGGAAGCTCCTTGGTCACCCACAAGTTTAAAAAGACTGGCTACTTTCAAATCCATCCAAGGTTCTATTTTGATGGTGTTTTACCATCAGTCATCCAGCACATGAAAACATCTGACCAATTAGAAAGCATTTCCTGTGCAGGGTGCCTGTGAAGATTGGGAAAATGAGGGAGGGGAAGTTGGGGGTTTGGTGGGGTTGTTATGTGAAACAGGACTCCCCCTCATTGCACTCACACACACAATGATTGATTGAAGCTTCATGTAAAAATGTAACGATAAGGAAATGAAATTGCATTGCAGGGGGGGTTGACTTGCTTGATGCAATTAAGCGAGTGACTCGAGAGCTTTTTAATGGGGATCTGAGAAAGAAAGAGAGAGTGTATATTGTATTATTTTTTGTAAAAGCACTTAAGCACTCCACTTAATTAATGACATTATTCCTGTTTGAAAAATCAAATCAAAAGCTGTTCTGGCTTATTTCTCAGGAAAAATGTGAAGGGAAGAGAAACATTAAAAGTTTAAAACTGTTGTGGCATTGATGAAAATCAAACACCCTTGGCACAAAGTCAGGCTATTCATCACTCGTGTCTGTTTTAGGTCTTATTTGGTTTGGAGCTCTGGCAACTTAAAACGCCCGATATGTGAAATCACGGTCATTTCTGGAAGCAGAGAAAGGCTACTAGTATCCAAGTCACAAACGAGCTAGTGAAAAGCTAATAAGATCACTTGACTCTCTAGATAAGGGCATTGAACACTGAACATGAGTCATCGCTAATTCACGTCATCCAAAGCAGGCATCATGGACTTTCAGGGTATTATGTAGAGTACTGTCCAGTAAATGGTTTCTGCACCCACTGGCCCAGCTGTTATTTCCAGTAGATCATCTCCTCCTACCTAGCATGACCTCAGATGGCAAGCCTCCACTCCTTTCGTGTGTGTCTTTGTTGTCGATTCTGATTAGGCTTCTAGAAGTTTCCCATTCTGAGCAAGAGATGCTCGATCAGGCAGCCCTCTAAACTGTCTCATTCATACATTGTAGAGGTGAATTTAGAGTTGTAATAAAGGCTTGGGTTCTCTGTGTTTTATGGTTATGCTCCCTGTTTTGAGCAGCAGAGATCATGGCCGAGGACACACTAGGAAAAAGACTGGATGAGATCTGCCTCTGTATGTCACAATATCCTCCTCCATTCATCACACTGAAAATGGTGGAGCTGTGTGCTTGCAGCCTACAGGGGTTTAAGTTTTCTCATTATTTGTTTGTCAGTGGAATGGCAAAGCTTTATCGACACAGAAAAAAGCTAGATGTGGAGGGAATCACATAAGAGCTTCATTATTAAGTGATGGCTTCTGTATTTTACTTAATACCTATATACATGTTAAAATCAGGAATTACCAAAGGTTGTGGTGTACTAATAATCTCACATCAGAAACAACAGACTATAGGCAAGAAGTGAGTGGTCCATCCAGAAGGAAGAGTGTGAAGAGTTCGCTGCTGACAAACACACTTACACAGATTTCTCCCTTGTTTCCCTTATCTATATCTGTCTTCTGGAAAACAGAATGTATAAACTGCCAGTCAACGCTAAACCCTGATGTAGTCAATATTTTCGATCATATATACACACACACATACACACACACATACACACGCACGCTTACACACTGTGATGGATCGAGATTGGTGACCCACTGCCCACCTTCAACACCATTTAAAATCATTACCAGGCTTTGAACAGCCTCTGCACAGCCTCAGCCTTCCACTGATGTTTCCCTGTGGCTCTTGAAGGGGAGGGAGGCAGAGAGATGGGGGGGGGGTGCGTATATTATTCCAAGAGGAACGTAAAGTTATGGGTTGGACAGCAGTGCATGCATCAATCTGCGTACAAAGCACTGGACACTAACCAGCTGTAGACCTGCCCTAAGCGCCCAGGAGTGGAAAGGTTGTCAATACATACTCACACACAGATGCTCACGCGGTGGGAGGAGTACCTCATGGAATGTTAACGTATGGAAAATAATGGCCTGTTTTCTTCAAAGCCCTGTAAAATGTATGCAACCCCATCTCCCCAAAGAAGTGAAAGTGATGATATCATCGGCCATTAGTGGACCTGGTGCATGCAGCCTCAGTTTGAGGCGATGGCACGGCAGCTTTCCATCTATTTGCCTCTACAGACAAATAAAATTCACTGGACGTTAACACAGAATGTGAATTGTTTACAAACAGCTGTAGTTATTGAACACTGGCCATGAGGAAGCAAAACAGACCCAGCAGCAGAGTAGAACATAGAACTGTAGTAATGTATTCTTACAGGCATTATTTAGCTGAATGCAGGTACTCTGCCACCCGTTGTGTTACTGTAGTTTATAAGTGACTTACCACAATGAAAAACCTCCACAGTATAAGCTGAAGCCTCCCATCGTCTTGTTGAGACATCTGCTGCTACCAGTGCTTGTCATCATGGGATGGGATCAGACATACATTGACAGCAGATACATTATTATAGATGAGCCCTGATGTGACTCTTTGACTGACCACTCAGTATGAGTAAGAGATTGGGAGGCCGGGGATGGAGGATAGGGGGGCTGGGAGTACAGACGGGCCGCATTGCAACACACCCCACTGGGACTGTGAACCACAGTGCCCCCAGCTTCTTGGCAGGCAGCGGGAGAGCCTGAAATTGTGTATTTATCAACTATGCAAAGGCACGAAACTCCATTAAAAAAAAAAGCCAGTGTAGGTTGCCAAGAATAAGCTGTGAGAGATATGGCAGTACAGCGGCAACGATCTGAGGGTCAACCCCACCAGATGTTAGTTTATGGGGGGGAAGACAAGTGAAGGAAGGGGAAGAGAGGGGAAGAAAGGAGAAGACCGTGAAGACAGGAGAGGAGGAGGAGGGGAGAGAGGAAGGGAGTGAATTTGCAGCATGATTATCAGTAAGGCAACAGAGTTCAGCCAAAAAAAGACAACAGGAGAAACAAGAAGAAGAAAAAAAGATGAACAGCTCCTTCTCCTGAGCACTATTTAGAGGGGTTGGGGGTGGTTGTGTGTGTGGAGTTAGGCCTGCCCAAACTGAGGTGGTCTAACAGCAGTGTCTCAGGTTTCAAGCGTCTGCGACGCGTCGGCTGTGAGAGAGGACTGAACTGGCTGTGTACATCCAGGAGGACTAACAAACACAGAGAGGGCTATTTAAGGCCCCGGCCCTAGAAACACAAATAGGCAGAAACCCGACCGCGTGAGACCCCCTCAAGCTCATCAAACAGAGGCAGGGATGAGCATTAGGTTCCTATCAAACAGTTTTCTCCTGTATTTGTTTGCCAATGGAATGGTAGGGCTAAGCAAACACAGAAGTAAAGCTGGAAATAGAGAGAATTCCACAGGCACAGCTTCATTAATAAGTAATGGCTTCTGTGTTGGGATGAGTATTAGGTTCATATCAAACATTTCTGGAATTTGATCCATGGACCAAAGAGCCTTCCCAACATCTACGCTTGCTGTAATATACACACAAGGCTGAGGAATGCAGTGTCATCTACGAGGCACGCTTGCTTTTGTCCATGATGAGAGAGTTTATGTGACCTTTCCTAGAACTCTATCCAATTAAGTGTATTTTGAGCCTAATGGAGTGTCACACAGCATTCTGTGGAGAGAGAGTTGTTAAGGATTTTGTATTTTAAACATGGAAGGCTTGAATATTTTTTGTGGGTAAAATAGCTTACATTGTTAATTCTATCTAGCAATTCTGCTAACTAACTCAAAACTTCTATCAATAAGCTGTCCATATTTTACAGGTCCTGATCTTTTTGAGCACATGTATGATGGAATGGACTTTGTTTTATGGACCACATGCACTAGTCTCTTTCTAATTGAGCTATTTTTTTATCCAAGATGTCCCGTTTTCCTGCCAAAAACATTAGGAGTGTTTGGAGATTGCCAACACTAAATCAACATCTAATTCATCATAATTAATGAGTGTGCAGGAGATTCTACAGTGTATGAGAGGAGTGCTAACCATACCCCATTAAATTGGGTTTTACTGGCGTATAAGAGATCATCTCAGCAGTATGCAAACCCTATTGACTTAATCAGTGCCATGGCTGTAGTATGTTTAAGCCATTACATTCATGAGTATGGCCCCCAAAGTCCACAGCCCTAACGATAAACAGGCACACCCTATGCATGGGCAACCACACCATGGTGCCTTTCACGTGCGCCAGCATAGATTTCCATCAGTGGCTTACAGAGGTCTCCAACAAAACCCCTGCACAACGTCCCCTAGGCACGGATCATAGTCCATAAATGTGGGCTTCAACACGTCCACTTTATTAATGTTTCCCTTTGATTCACAAATGGTGCTTGACAAACACTGTCCGATCTAAGTGAGAGATGACAAGGGGGAAAAGCAACTTTCTCTCAGACAGATGACCCTCTGTAAGGCAGCACAGAACTTGTATGTGTATGTGTTCCACTGCAAGCTGTGTGTTTTCTCTCCTCTGAGTTTCATTGAAACATAGCTTGACAGGTAGAAGAGAATTATTCCCTTCTGTACTCCTATGAGCTGTACTAAGTCTGGCTCATAATGATTCACTGTTGCAATAATTGGGTTGTTAACGTAGTTACTGCAATGTTATGCTTGGAAACACTTGCTCTCCAGACATTCAATAATACTTTGCAATTCATTTACATGTTTACATAATGTACATTTCCATTTTCTCTAGGCCAGTCCTTGCTCAGAGGGGCCCTGCGTATGTATTGAGTGCTTGTAACTCTATGCTTATTTGGCATATATAATATGCCAATAGGAATTGGACATATAAAAAGACAGTTAACATTTTGAAGCTTTATAATGCTTTGTGACACTTCGAGTTGTAAAGGCATATAAGATAGCATTATAATGCCTTATAAGTGCAGTCATTAGAAGTTATGAAGACTAATGACATTAGTTATAAGACTTTATGGATGCATTGTAACCCTTTATGAATGTGTTAATGCTTTATGAATATAGGTTGTAAGTAAAGTGTTACCAGTTTGTTACAACTCTATAAATGTACAAGTAGGTCCCAGTTAAGACTTGCCCCCCTGATACTGAATGCTGTGGACTATCAGCCAAGTGAAAGTCGAGCTTATACCAGTTCAGTACTCTGGTGCGATTCTCTTCCAATCAGCACTGGACCGCCAGGGCCTGCAGGCACTGGCCATTTCACGAGGGATTTTTATGGCATGAGAGCTGAGAGAAATCTGTGCTGACAGACATGTCCACATGTCCAAGAAAAGGAGCCTTGGCCTGCACTGCGCCCTTGGACTGAGCCGGTTTCTGTGTTCACATGGTGGCCTAGAGCTTTCACTTTACAGTTCCCCCTCAGTACTGCTGTGACAGCCTGGAAGGCATTACACTGCCCCATGCTGGATGAGTGATTTATGGAAACTTGGATCTGGTCGTTTTACATGGTGCACCAGGTGAAGGGACGCCCAATGCCCGATGCTTGCAACATCACTTGCTGTCTGATAAATCACTCACCCCTTTTCTTCTCAATAAAATGTATCCAGGCAAAAGTTACATATTTTGTGTTTTCTCAGGGGAGATATATATGAATAAATGATTAAGTAAATAGGGGGTAATGCACCTGAGGGACTGTTCAGTGGACTGAAACCGCCATTCTCCAGGCCAAATGGAAATATGCCAGGGTTGTATTCCCAGTGGTTGAATTTAGAGAGCTGTTTGACTGAAAATATATGACAAACTTTTACTGTCCTGAAGTATTGCATTTTGTTATGTTCAAGACCTTGACATGTTTATAAATGATGGTCGCTCTCTGATGACCCCAATCAACTACATAACTTAATAAAGAAAATAAATGAAGAGAAGGATTTCTCTGTGACCAAAAGGTGAGTGGAGGCATATGTTATCAGAGACAACTGTCACCGTCATGGAAAGTGTCACTTCATGTTTTGACAACTGCTAATCTTGTTTGACTTCTATCCATTTAGAGCGTGCATTGCACAGAGATTAGAATTCTTGAGATTTCATTAGCTTCATTAGAGAGGTCAAAAGAGGTTCAAGTGCCAGATTACAATGTGGCTAACAAACTAGGTGAGCTGGTCTCTGAAGTATGCATTCTGAACAGGGGCCACAGATGCCAACTGAGAGCTGACAGCACAGTGGCTTTTCATCTCTCGGACACCTTTTTCATTCCCGACAAGGTTAGACGGAGGGGAGAAATAAGTGGCTTTGAATGGATTTGTTGCTACCGTCTGTGCACATACCTGACCTTGTTGTCTTGACCAACAAAAAAAAAATTCCTTGCATTTTTGTCATCAGCAGCAAACAATATTTGCTCATCTTAATGCACAAAAAACATGCCATGCTTTTTTATGATGCAAAACAGAGACTGCCAACACAATTCCCCTGTAAATCCTCAGCTGACAAATGCATCAACAAACACCCTGTGAAAGAGATAAGGTGTTTATTGCCACTTTGTCACACAGACTCTCCGTTTCCTAACATTGTCTCACTGCGTGTTCCCCAGAGAGCCAGTAACTCATCCTGACTGGAAACAAAAACAGACACAAAGTAAGTTGGAAAGAGGTAAAAGAATGAAGTGGCAGGCATCTGTCCCCAAAGCTTCTGCAGGTCATGCATGACACTGATGCTTGGAAGTTGTTAAGAAATCCCCCCCCGCCCCCATCTCACCAGAATCACTTTTATTCATTCACTTCACTGGAGAGACTGACTGCAGCAAATGAGTGTGTAGCGATGGCATAATGGCAACAACGTCTAAGAAGTTTACAATTGTGAATGCCAGGAGTGTGCAGGATGACAAAGGAAGGACATTAAATAAAATGTCTTTCGATCTCTTTCCCCCAAAGCACTGCCATCAGAGATTGAAGAAGGAATTTTCTCGTTACTTAACTCTGAGCCTTGAAAACACAGGGGTTTGTTTCTCCTTAGGGATTAGCCCGACAGAGCCACAGAACCTGGCAAACAGTCCTGGGAAATGGCCTACATACCTCACTCTCTTTCTCTCTCCCTCACTGTCTGTCTCTCTCTCTCTCTTTCCCTCTCTCTTTCTCTCTCCATCTCTCATTCTTGTTCTTGTGGCCCAGCCAATTCGAAGGGGTCATTTCACTCTATTCAGAGAGGTGCCGCGGGCCCCTTTGAACAGAGCAGGCCCATTTGTTCTGCTGTGCTGCTGGCAGACAGGCAGCTCGCGACCACCTCTCTGGGCCCTCCCCTGGCCTCGCCCGTCATACTGAGCGCCCCATTAAAATGCCATCCACACTAATGAGCCATTGCCTCACTTTCAGCATAATCTTTACATGATCCACTGGGGTGTAAGTGAAAAAACACACAGACACACGCACGTACGTTTACAGACGGCTGTGTGTGTGCATGTGTTTGCTCCTACATACAGGCAGGAGAGAGGGCGAGTGCATGATTTGCTCAGTGTGTTCTGAATACTATCCAAGAACATCCTATCACAGTATGCTGTTCTTTAAGCACTTCTGAGAACAACTGCCCACTCAGCGGAGGTTATGAATCTTATTAAATGTAAACTTTTGTAAATGATAGTCTATTGTGTAAACCTATGAGCCTCAGTGTTTTTGAAAGTAATATATATATATTTTTTTTAACTATTGAGCATACTCCATGATTGTTTTATAACAGTATTTTATAAAGGTGTCCACAAGGCAACTATGGGGATCTGCCAATCACTTTAACCGTTCTCAATTCCCCATGAAGGCCCAGGCGTCTCCAAGAATATCACACAGTCACACAGAGAAAAAACAATAAAACAATAAAATAAAGGCCCATTATCTAGGTGCATCTATCATTGACATTTTCTGTCTCGTAGCATTCCCTTTGTTTTACCATCCATTTGATTGTGTCCTTTGGCTCCACTGTGCTTGATTCACAACACTCTCAAGTTGTTCAGTCATATTTATGTTTCTTATTCTTGTTGCTCGATGTTGTGTGTTTGGTGATGATCTCTCTCTGTCATGCACACATCTATATATATATTTTGTGAGCATGTTAACAGATAAGCCATAGACACCACAACAGACTCCCATAACACAAGGATGTGACCAACCGAGTGTTGGCCTTCATTATTTGTCCTGGTGGGTGATTTATAGAAAGCACAGTGCTTCACATCTTGACATCCTTAGAGAGGCATAAATCTGAAATATGGCTCCACAAACGATGTGGCCCTTCACCATACGTGATGAGTCATTGTCAAAACAGACAATGTGTTTCAGTTACATGTGAGATAGAGGTAAGAGATAGGCCTAGTTGTTGGCAGTTATGATTTATGAGAACAAATTAACGCAGTAACCATGTCATGTGTTTTCATGCAGGAGGTTTATATGGTCAAACCAAACTGTTTTCTATGATATTTAGATAAAACTACAGGGCATTTTATAGTGTGGTGCATACCATGTACTAACTCAATGCCAGAAATCAGGCTCATCATTACAAATATGACAAGGTGGTAGATTCTACCTATTAACTTCATCAATCAATAGTGGTTAACATGACCCATAATAATGATACAATGGTTTGTTTCAACATGTACTCTGACCAAATTAAAGCAATTATTTAAAAAAAAATATCAGGATATTTTCATTTTCAGAAAAAAAATGCTTGAAATCGGTCTGTGGGTGTCTTGCATGCCATTCTCTGTTTGCTTTGTCAGAAATCTCCCTGCATGTACACAATGGTGACCTTTATTTATACTGGGAGTCGGCCGGAGCATACATCAGCCAGAGTCAAGCACGAGTCTACCCACTCCTCTGTCCTGACCTTGTCCTGATCAGGAGCATGTTCTGTAAACAGCAGTGTGAAAAATCCCCTCTAGACCTCCGCTGTCTAATGACCTTGTTAGGGCTTATAATTGTCTGTAGCCGCAGGGCTCGGGGGTGGGATGATATCCCTCAGTGGGTATTTTGGCCCACTCATTTCTAGACCACCTTTGCAAGCAGATGAAGTACCACCACCACCAAAAACATCCTCCACGACTCTCGGGTAAAATGCACTCTTATGTTTCAAGTGATTTAGGTCCAAAATCTGATAATGCACCTACACAACAGCGCTAAAACAAAAGTTTTATCAACACAAAGACTTCAATGGTATTAGAATAAGTACATTGGAAAAACAAGTTTTTAATCCAGTAATTCTACACCTACGCGTGTAAAGCATGTGATGGCTATCACAAAAGCTGCACATATTTAGCTTGGCTGTCAAAGCAAGGCAGATGTATGCTCAGTAATTGCAGTATTTAGTGAACTAGGAGCCACACTAATCCTTATTCAGCAGCTCATACATAAACTTCTCAGGAGTACTTATTTCCATATGAATGCAAGAGGACCAGGGGTGTAAGTATGTTTCTGAGTGGCAGAGAGCGAGAAAGAGAGACACAAACAAAAAAAGAGAGAGAGAGAGAGACAAAAAATATGTTTACGTAACCATGTTTGCATCTGAATGTGAATTGTGTGTGTGCCTATGTCTGCATCTGTGTGTGTGTGTGTGTGTGTGTGTGTGAGTGTGTGTGTGTGAGAGAGAGAGACAGAGAGATAGAGTGTGAGACACAGAGAGAGAGAAATAGCAAAAGGGGAAGAGAGAGAGAGAGAGTGGGTATGTATCCAGGTCCAGGTTTGCGGGTCACATCAGCTGTGGCAGGCATTTTAAAAGCCCCCTAACTGGGAGTAATTTGCTGGGCAAATACGTCAAAGCAGCTCGGGTCAAACACCCCTAAAGGCTGTGACCCACTAACTGACTGTTTTGACGCCTTTGATGAAGTGGCATAGTGCACATCAAACACTGCCTTTGCCCCTGACCCCCAACCCCATCCATTCATGCAGGCTCTCAGGCCCCTGAATGGAAGGGAGCGGGAGGGGAGGACTGACTCTTAAAATGGGCACTACAGCACTAACAAGCTGCTTGTCTACCTTGTTCATAGCCTTCCTCCATAAATGTTGACAACACCAAAATTCATTGTTTAATGTGGGTCTTTGACTTTGTTTGTGTATCAATTTATGAGTATTCCCATTCGAGTCACAGAAATCTTTTGGAATTAGACAAGAATATCTGGAAAGGCCTGAGTGGATCAACAGGTGTTTTGACAGTGTTTTACAGAACCATGTCATAAAACACTTACACACACATACACACACACACACACAAAGAAGAGGAGTATTTTTCTTTCAATGATTGTACACCACTATCTGCTTATCAACAGACATATCATACAGACACCGGCATTTTTATTTTTTTTAGAATAATGAGTTTGGTTATTTTTGTAGTAAGCTGTATTACCTTATACTACAAAATAAATGCTTATTAAGCTTATTCAAGGAACTGCTCTCTTATAAAATACACTAGACATACTGTAAATGGGCAATCTCTTAAGACAATTAACAAACCTCATTTACTTAAGAATGACACCAACCCACATACACACACATACATACTGAAATGGCCCAGAGAGAGAGGTGGTGGTAGGGGATTGAGAGAGCAATGTTTTCAAACAATTAATTCCTGTAGGTGTCAACACTGTGTCAAAAAAGGTTCTGTGACAATCTTATCTTCCACATTGCGTATATTCCCTTGACAGACTACCCCTCTACACATCCACTCTAATTGCTATGGTCAGATAAGACTATACCCTGTCTGAGACACAGCCATTTGTTAACTAAGTCCTCTTAGGCAAACACTATTGGATTTGTCTAGTGACCATGGTGCACACACATAGGGAGAAAAATAGGAACTCACTATTGATTTTTCACAGAAAACATAAGACAACAAAGCTACTATTAGCCAATGTTTAAAGACTTCTCGAGTTGAGTGAACTGTGAGCAAGATATCTGAACACCAAACCATCTGCCAGGTCTCAGAGACACATCAAGAGAGGAAGTGCTAAGGAATGCTGGGACTGAGCAGGATTAGGCTGACCCCAAACCTAATTCTCTCAACAAAACACCCTTCCCACCACAAACCAAGCCACCTACCCACCAACCCATCCCTAATCGATCTCCATACTCTGAACATGGACCCTTTCTGAACCATGCAGGAGAGACACCAGTCACAAATTCCAGCTTTAACAGGGGCCAGTGCTTCCCAAAGCCCATGGAGCAGTCACCGGGGGCCCCCTTGGGTATTGTTCAAGGTAGCTCCACCAGGAGACACTGCCTGTGTGGGAACCAGGCTGAGAACTCATAGGCAGACAAGCAAGCCTTGACCTGGGCTCAGGGAAGTCAGTAGAAGCACCCTCATATAAATTCCTCAAAGGCCTCATCCATTTCCAGCAATTGAATAGGTGCTTTGAGTTAAACAGAATGTGAAAAAAGGCCCACAAATCTGTGACCTGATGCTTCAAAAAAAGTCAGCTGAGGAGCAGAGTATGTCTGCTTTATGGGTGGCTTGCTGTATGAGTGATTTGGCTTATATACTATAAGGCTGTTGGACTTGTCTCTGAAATCCTAAACAAAGTGTTGTTCATTCATAAGTGACACTTACAACATATGCCACTGACAGATGTTTTTAAAAAAAATCTTAAAGAAACAATATGGACACAGGGTTCAACTGAAGGTGAAATACACATTCTTTGTATAAAAACAACGGGACCGGCAAGACTGAGCCTATTGTTGTCTATGCTAAAGTTACTGTGATCCCACAAATTAACGAAAGACGGGGGCATGAGTTTTCATACGTGCAGAGAGGATAAAATGTTCAAATCTCTTTAAATGTGATCAAAAAATAACAAAATATCAATTTCAGTCATCATAAAAATTGCTAGAAATCAGAGGGCAATAGGTTGTTTGCATTTTGAAGCTCTGAGTGTCCTTACCACAGTTTACCTCCAGAAAAAAACAGGGACTGTGTGAAGGCTGCCAGTAGATGCCAGGGTGACATCAACAAGCAATTTGAGATCAAAGTCAACATGGCATTCCTCATGAGCAAAAATAAAACAAGCGTTCTCTGACAGTCCGGGACTATCTGGAGGAAATGCACAGGGCATTGCTCATCAAAGTCACAAATGTTATCAAAGTGCCGCCATCTAAAAGGGCTTGTCAAAGAATAAGGAAGTTGGAGAAAATATGAGGGAATAATTGCTATAACCAGCAAAACCAAAACAAATGTGTAGTATCAACAGTGAGTGACGTAGAGGTTACAGAGGGACATAAAGTGTGGTTCAGTTAAACATGTGATGCTGTGGATAATACATTTTTAGTCGGGCTACAGTCCTATGCCTTCATAAAAAATATGAAGGGGAAATTCATCACTACTTTAGTCAACCAAATACTGTTTGACATCCAAATGCATTGACTCATTCAACTAATTTACCCCCTGTCTGAAGGCGTGCTGAGAAATACATTGCTCCCCAAAGGGAAAATCAAAATGCAAAGCAGAACGGCAAATTGATTGCTTGTGGTTTATGTTTCCCATTTCATAACAAAGATTAAAAGTAAATAAAGAGAGTATCAAATTTATGATCAGCAAATGGTTCAAAAGTTTTGCTACAATACTAGACCCAGTAGAACTATTATGACCTTTTTTCCGGTGTTGGTAATGCAATTGAAAATGTCAAAACAAAAACGACCCCTATTGAAGCCAGAATCACCATTCTGAACTCTGACCCAGCAGTCAAGAGAATCTGAAGAGTATTCATGTGCAAAACACTTGTCTTAGAATAGCATGGCTCCAAAAGTTAGCCCTTGTCATTGTATGTTTGCCACATATGTATTTCATCTGCTTGAGGAAAGATTTATTTTAATGTTTTTTTATTCTCTCTCATTCTGTCACGTCTTTATTAATAGAGTGTCAAACTCCACTGCAATTCAAGTTCGTTTCATGAGTGAAAGCATCATATTGGAGTACTTGCCAGCCTTCAGCTAAAGGCTTCAAGCTCAGGGAGTAAGACAGAGTGAGAATTATTTTCAAGGAGGCTTCCCTCCGGCATTACTTTTTTTCTGCAGGCATAGCACCTAAATAGATAGCAATGGCGCCATGAAAATTCAATTAAGAATTTTAGCAGCTTACTTCACACTAATTAGCTCTTCACATCCTAAAAAAAGCAGCTGAGTGGCAGCAGCTCAGCACAAGTTCCTATGACTATTATGCCCCCTTTTTTCACACAAATTAAGTCCAGTCTCAGCAGAAACAGCCCCTTAATGTGACTTGCATCCCTAAGCATTGGAAAAGCCCTTGATGAACTTGAGGATTGAGGTTGCAGAGAGACCCCCTGTGGACAGGAGAGCTCCAAATTACTTATTTACCCAGTAAATTCTCTGATCAAAGACCCATAGACCTGTCAACAGAAAATTTAGCAATAAAGTTTTGAGATTCAGACATAAATTGTACTGATTATCATGATGTAGTTGATGAGTGCACTATATGCCAAAATATTGCATATGTAGCCTGTATCTGATATGTGCTCTTAACACAGACAGATAGATAGATAGATAGATACATCTTCAGTTAAAAGCGCGCGCCCAATCCCTAGCCTACTTATCATCTCAAGAGTACCACACTGTATAAATAGTAAGAAGCGACAACTGTTTCAGAACAGACCGGTTGGTGAAAAAAAAACGAAGCGGAGGGGGAGGAGAACGAGTCCAGTGACACCGTGAAATTGTATTAAACATGCCATTCCTCTCTCAGAGCACTTTCACGGTGTCTAAACTTCGTGTTCACTGGATGTCTGGTGTTTTGGAAGTTTGAAGCAAGCAAGCAGGTACCTGAAAGGGAAACGTTCTTACCTATCGTTAAGGAAGAAGCTTTTCATCACCGAACATCATCACTTTTGCGAATGCTTCTCCTGGCTGTCTTCTGCCTATGTATCGGATAAAGTGATGTCTGTTTCTATTTTTGGAAGAAAGAGCAGTTAAGAAAGTGCGACTGAACAACAAACCTTGACGAGGAAAGAGGAGACTCTAAACAGCCCGGCGTAGATCCGGATACTTAAATTTTCCTAAAATGCACTTGTTTGGATTATCTGTCTTGTTCGCGTATTCAGCATTCCTATACACAAATCTTGCTATTGAAACAAGTCAAGACTACTATGATTATGACCAGGACCAAGGAGATGCTACGGTATGTTTTATTATTATTATTTAAAATAACAGGCTCATCATCATTTTGTTGTAGACCACAGAAAGTTACGAGTAGAACCTTTAAAGTTATCAACTGTGCAGCGGAATTACTGTAAATCAGATGTGGAATACTGAATACTTAGAACATTCTGAGTCTGGTGGTTCCAGAAATCACAGTTCAAGGCAGCGAATTTTATTCGTGAATTAAATGGTATTTTTGTCACGTTTTATGTCAATGTTTAACAATAGGCTATAGGACGATAGATTACAATATTAGTGGAACAAACGGGTGAGCACAGGTGTCACTGGGTCAACAGCGGTGCGTGCGTGTGTGTATGCGTGAAGTAAGAGAGAGAGGGCTGAGTGTGTAAGTGAGAGAGTGTGTGTGTGTTCCCTGGTGGAGGCCATGGAGTAGGAGGGAGGGAGATAAAGAGTAATCTGAAACACGTGGCTATTTGATCATGCAATACACTTAATTGGTGGGATTAACACTGCTACTAGGTCTTTTTAGAAGGCCAGTGGTAACCTCCTTGAAGGTCAGAAGAGATACAAAGCCTATGCACACACACACACAAATCATGAAATGTAGAACTAACTTTTAGGTGTACACAAGAATGCCTAGGTATGCAATGAAACCATCATGAAATTAGGCTTTTATTAAAATGATCCCACATGCCATGAATTTGAAAGCGACCCGGCTAAATGTTGATATATTTCCCAACTGTATACTTTGTCTCCATTACACTCTGTTACGCTAGTGGTTTAATCATGGACCTGGACTAAAATTAGACTCACTTTTTTTTATTTCTCAAGCTTTTCTAACCCCCCTGGAGTCTGAGTAAGATTTGATAGTAATTAAGATTAATTTGGTTGGAATTCAGGGAGTCAGAGCTAAAAAATGTCAAACAATAATACAACAGAAAAAAACTCATAAATTCATAATTGTTTCTTTTCAACCCCTTTGAGACACATTTATCTCATGATCACGATAGCCTTGTGAAGATTTGTGCAGTAATTGTGTAGGGGCCCGAAACACATGGTTGTTAAGGGTTTTCCAGTGCAGGGCCATTGACTCTCTCCCTCTTCTGGAGGTGCAAGACCAGAGCCCATTACTCATCTCGTGTCACTCAGCGTCCGTCTCTGGCGTGCAATTCACTTGCCTCGCCTTTAGCGCCACGCTAACCTTTGTCACTCCTCACCTTCATGAAATCAAGTCCTCTCTTAAAAGATGTGGCGAAACGAAGCATCCTCTTTGAAAAGATGAGTGGGTTGTGAGCCCTCTCAGGAGTGTAAAAGAATACACCCTCTATTATAATATTAGAGAGACAGACAGAGAGAGAGAAGGAGGGAGAGAGAAAGAGAGAGTCCCCATGGAGTGATCTGTGTGATCAACAAGGCAGTAAATTGCAGTTAGCTCTCTGAGGTGTAGGGACTGGCCTCAGCCTTGACATGGCAGTCGCAGAGAGACTTCTGTGTGGGTGCGTGCCTGTCACAGCCGTCTGGCCTGGACCTGAGACCTATATTTTACACCAAACACCGAAGTGTTGAGTGCTTTGTGGCTGTTTAACTTCATATAGCCTTGCAGGGAGAGGGAATGCTCGAGTCCTGTCTGTGGCCGAGGTCTGTTAGTTCCCTCTGTTTGCATTATGGTTTCCGTAGACATGGCCCAGACGCCGTGGTGATGGAGCGTGTCGCTGTGGGATGCACCTCATTTCCACCACCCTTAAACCACCCCTGCACAATAGAGCTGTGTCCTTATCTGGAGCTAACGCCATGAAGTCCCTCTCTTCTGACTCACTACGACCCTCTCCAAGCCTAATGGTGCTTCTGACAACAGGTACGATTGGCATCATAGATGAAGCTGGGAAGAATGCTGCCTCTTGATCAGCTGTTTGTGGCAAACAGGCTGGATTTTGTGTAACTGGGTTGCATGTGTGAAGGGGCTGTTCATCTGGTCCATCTCTCTCTGTCTCTCAACACCACCCAGGTGGAACTCATGGAGAAAACACGCAGGTGGAATGGATTACTTGACATCTGCGTACCTTATCTCTGTCCATTGGCCCATCCACCTGCAAAAACCTTTCATCAGCCTAAGTGTGTGGACTTATCAGACAAGGTCCTATTTCATCACCACGGCAACTTAAAACAGCTTGCCTCTTAGACAGGACGACCAAGAGGAATGAGGAGAGGCGAGGGGTGAAAGGTGGCTGGGGGCTGCCAGATCGAATGAGCTGATGACATAAGCCAGGGGGTGTGTGCTGTGTCTGAGCCAGTGAGGGGTCGGCAGTTCAGGCGTCCACAGAGGAAAGTAATTGTTGCAACTGTGGTATTTCAAGAGCTATTACGTCTGTGAACAGACTAATATGTTACTTGCATTAGGAAACAACTAGAATTGCAAGTATGTGGGTAGAGTGCAACAGAAAATACCCGTTTCTCTTTTTTCTATAAGGTCTTACAGTTTATGTAAAGAACGGATTGGGTGGTCCTCATTATGTACCCATTTAATGCTACCCATTATTTCAGAAACACTGGAGATCAGAACATGGCACATTTTTAATGTATACATATGTTTAGAGGAAACAGCTTGCAACAGCATATTGTTCTCAGCTCCAGTCTCCAGGATCAGTCTCCAGTTCTACCCACCCCCCTTTGTCTCTCCCACAGGTCTTTTTGTATATCTGAATGAGTGGTGAGTGCCCCCGGTGTGTGTCTATGTGTTTGTGGGGGTACGTGTGTGTATATGTGTGTGTGTGTGGGCATGTGCAAGTGAATGATATCTGCTCCCTGTCCTTTGAGTGGTCTATGCGATGTGTGTAAACAAGCAGAGGACAGAGGAATGTGCATCTGACAGTGGCCCAGCAGTGGGGCTGGAACAGCTGCAGAATCTGACCAGCACCAGGCCTATCTCTCACACTCTGGCTTGCTCACTGCTCCCTCTGCCACCAGCAGGTGGGAGCTCACGGCAAAGTACAATGTCTCTCTAATTCTCTCTCTCTCTGTCTGTTGGTCTCTCTCTCTCTCTCTGCAAGTTAATACACATTAATCCTGTGTATAGTGTAGGTTGTCCATACTTTTGCTCTAAAAAATGTCCCTTATAGGATTTCTTCTGCACTTCTCTGTAAGTGTCCTAATGCTTCCAGGAACTTGCTAGCGAGGACACTGAACTCTCATGGCCTATCAGTGGGACTAATGACTCTTGCTGGGCATCACTGCTGGTTCTGGGAAATGCAGTTCACTCTTTGAGGCCATGGAGTTTCAGAGCTGATGGATGTAGCTAAGCTATGTTGCACCATATTCTAAAGTTGGCTGTGCAGAAGAAATCATGGGGTGCGTGTCTGCTTATTATGCCTTTACTCTTGATCAAAGGTTCCAGGCTAACAAAGCATGCATAACGGATTTCACAAGGTCTTTAATGAGCTTGTGTTTACAGTTGTTGCAACGCATGACATGATGCATTTGCATTTCATTCATTGTGGGCTTTTGAGTTTTGATATATGGCGTCCGTCAAAACTGGTACAATCCTATCAGCATAACTTGGCAGAGCTGCAGTTCTGTAATCTGCTTCTTTTACCACATTCTCATTATTGTCTTCCTGAAAGAAGCCACATCACATGGTACAGGTTCTCTGCCAGTAACTGATCTTTTCATTTTGCATGGAGTAACACACAGCAATGAACTAAAGACCTGCTGCAAAGATGATCTGTGCTCACAGTGAGCTCAGCAGGCCATGTCATGTGTAGAGAGAGTGTGTTATGCCTGAAGTCTGAATGCCCGTTGGTGTAGTTCCATTCCAGCTTCATACTGAGTCTCAGCTGAGTCTTGCCTTGATATTTCCTCCCAGCTAAACAAGCGATATGCAGAAATGAGATGGTGATAGTGCCAAGAAAAAAAGGGAGAGAGAGATAACTTATGTGTTTCCCTCATTGCTGTGTCTGGTTAAATAAAGATAAGGTCAAATGATTCATCTCCCGCATATGCAAATGATTCCATTTGTGGTGTCGTTAGCAGGAAAGACTTCAGATGAGAGGATCTCTCTGTGCTCACAAGTCTGATTCTCATTAATCACAGACCCCAGTGTAAATCCGCATCTTCAACACTTTCCTTGTATTTGTATTGAGGCAAGAGTGAACAGCAGACTGGATAGCAGCTTCCTTAGTTTTACCCGAGTTACTCAAACAAAAAATGGAAAAATAATTCTGGAGTTTTCAAAAGTCCTGAACTGCTTCCCACAGAGGCTGCTGGAATGGCCGTTTGATGATCCTTGCATGTTATAGCACGGGTCATTCTCAATCAGCATATTTACATCCGACATAAACTATTAAAATAATGTTTTATAGTAATGCCCACATCTTCCTTCACGGCTGTGGAAATGTGTTTTTCTGGTGGTTTCAGGTGGCTATTTTTATAGTTGATGATGGGCCACCATGCTTACAGTTGCTAGACTTCTGTTAGAATACTTGTAGTTGATTGTGTGTGTGTGTGTGTGAGAGAGAGAGAGAGAAAGAGATGTAGAGCTAGCAGCTACTTTACAAAAATATCACCCAGTCTTCTTTGATCTATATAAAGATACAATTTTGCCCCACTGATACTTGGTGGGTCCACGTCTGTAATAATAATATTGGTTGGTAAGTTTTAGCATCTTGGAAAAAGGCACTCTCCAGACAATGTAAATCATCTTGCTGTCCCCTGCCTAACTCTTGGATAAAGTAATGCCTCTTTATACTGCAGTCACTACAGTATGTATTTGAATATAAATCGCTCCATGGCAACAGCTGTGAGGATTTTCTGTCATGCTACCTCGCTACCTTTTTCAGTGTACCATCAGCCAGCGCATCAGCACGCCAGTCTCAGCTCAGAGTGGAGTCCATGGGCTATTAAGATCTGTAGATCCCTGTGGCCCTATGGAAGTGTGCCACCACCCAATTCACTGCTCCAGTGCAGCCCTACGCAGAACCAGAGGCTGGCGCCGGCCTAGTTAATCATGCCAAAAACATGTCCTCTGTGCCTTAGAAAGCCACTGGTACCAGAAAAGCAGAAGCTTTCTGTGAAGAGGTTTGGAGCAGGGAGAAATTAATAATGAAATTGGATTTGCTGTCTTTGAGAAAAAAGAAAAAAAAAAGCTGTCATGAAGTCATGATACCGGTTATGACCTCTGTTTTTTTTCCTCTTTTGTATTTGTGGGAAAGAACAGAATGAATCATGAAAAGCTGATTCAGATTTTTTTTGAAAACATTGGCAATGACATCCCCTGTTACAATTTTGGGGATTTTTTTAAATACTTAAGTTTACTGGGTAATGGATATAGCAGCCATAACAATGAATTGAAAAGCTATTTTCCAGGAGCTGAGCTGAGGCACCAAGTAAAGCAGACAGGAGAGGAGTGGAGAGGAGGCAAGGGAAGGGAGGAGGTGGAAGTGACTGTGGAGGTCCATGACAGGATGAGCTGTAATGTAAGATCCACGGGGAGGGTGCCGGAGTCTGCCTCCGTGTGAGACATCTCCATCGTCACTGGAAAGGGTGGGCAGTTACTATCGCAGTGTGATGGATGACAGTGACTCATCTGACGCCACCGCAGAGGGAGAGAGAGTGAAATGAACTGACCCAGGAGACTTGATGTGCTTACTGTGACCACTCTCTCTACTCAAAGGGCCCACTCTCTTTCTCTCTTTTTCTGTCTCTCTTTCTCTCTATCTCTCCCTCCCTCTCTCTTGCGGTGGTTGACAGTTTTTTAAGGTCAGGGTCTTGGGGTGAGTCTGCAAGCTCTCACATTTCAGATCGATGGGAGCACTGATGGCACCTTGCCTCTTGCCTCCTCTGTCTGCCTTGCCTGAGACCCCCACCCCCCCAGTCTCATACAGACCCCTACTGATCAGCAATGTGTTTCCAATGTGTGTCCACTGATCAGCAATGTGTGTCCTCGTATATATTATATATATATAAAAAAAAAAAAAAATATATATATATATATATAATGATGAAAGGGACATCTGAGCATATGTTGGATTGGTTCCAGTGTTTATGCTTGACCTGAGGCTCCCTGTCCTCGTCACAGCAAGACATTTTCCATCTCGTTCTGCCGATTTGCCTGTTGTCTTTAGAACACAGATCTGACTGCTAAACGGCTATGGCTCTTTCCTGACAGGCACCTAAAGGCCTCCAGCAGGAAGGTCTCCTTCGGTGAAAAACCACAGCAACCACTCAGACTCTTTTCCTTTACGCTTTGAACTGAGGAGGGTATTTCCTACCATCCTCATAAAAAATGCATCCCCCTTTATTTCATGTATCTGCAAAAGCCATTCTGAGGGAAAGCGGAAAGAACGGATGAAGCAGACAGAGAGATACGTCTGAATGTGGAAAGGAGGGCTAGAGAGGGATTAAGGCTGAGAGCTTTCCAATATGCCATGGCCCGGCGTGTCAGACGCAGAGTGATTTTCAGCGTGTGCTGGTGGTTTTGACTTCTGTTTCCTCTTGTCTCCCTTGGTTCAGCTGGTCCTCATTCAGTTTCATTGGCTTTAGAAAACAAAGCTGATTGGTCTTGACTGGGTTCTTAGCCCAGGACTCCAGGTCTCCGGGTTCCAGGTTGTGATGTCATCACCTGCGTGCATACTACAGTTTTGCAATTGTTGCATGACTCATAAGGTGACAGCAGGGATGCCTGGCCTGTTTTTATTTGGTATTGCGCTGTCAGAATGTGGAAAAATCCACTTGTGTGGGAGAGAGCAAGTCATAGTTCAGTGAAAACAGTAATCTATTTATTTTCCCTTATGACAGTCCAATGCAATGTGTCAGTGTGTTGTCTAAGATCATCGAATGCGGCCCACAAACATTCCTTGATCTCAGGGTGCAGTGGGGGCAGTGATGCAGATGATGTGTGCTATGCGTGTCCCATACCCTTGTTAACATGTCATGCATCCTTCCTGTGTGTCAGAGGAAACAGGAACTACCACCTCAGTCTGTGGTCTACCAGCCCCTGTTTGCACTGCTGGAAACAAGTCATGACGTGGACACTGATAAAAGTTTTGTCAAGCCTTGTGCCTACTACATCAGGCTCAAATTTTATTTCTTTTTTTTTCCTCAAATGTGACAATTTAAGACAATTTGCCCAGATTAAACCAAAAATTTCTCCCTGAAATCCCCAGGGATCAGGATTTGGAGAGTTTAATTCGTAGTAATTAGTATCCAGGTTGGCTGCTCACATTTGCACAAACAGACCAATGCATGTTTTAGTCCAAGACAGGTCTTATCCCCTGTATGTCCAGGTTGGATTCAGTGGCAATGATGGTAGTTAAAGCACAATATCTTCCACAGAGTCAGATGCTGCCTTGCTCACTAATGAACTTAACACAGTCCTTTCTTGCATGTGTTGTGTGTTGAGGATGGGGTGGGTCATGGATTTCAGTCACATAGTTTAGGAAAATAAGTGTTAAGTCTAAGTCAGATCAGCCAATCTAGTCCACCAGCTCCATCTAGAATGTTCCAGTGTGGTCTGTAGTGGTCACAGTATTTATACCCTGTGGTTGTCTGCTCAACTCTTTAACTTATTCACTTAACATGTCAACATTACATCTCCTTTTTTTAGTTCCTCATGCGTTAATCATTCTTGTCTGATAGACTTGCAATTATACCCAGGGGTGCAGTCAGGACTTTGGCTGATTAATTCACCCTCAGTGTCAGTAATGATAGAGGGGGTGAGCATTTCCTGTCTTACACAGCTGGTGTCATGCTTTTCCGGCCTGAATCATTGTCCTGCCATGATAAGTATTCTACAGAGCAGTGTTATGGACAGAGAGCACATCTATGATGATATTTCCCAAAATGGCAAATTCTGTCTGTATGTGGTCACTAATACATCCTGTCTAACTGATGGTCCCGACCAAAGTTCATATAGTCATATAGTAGACCACTGACAGTTCATCAGCTACTCACTCATACCCAGAGGCCATTCCTTAGTTGTGTATGTTGTAAAGGAAAGGTTGTTTATTGGAAACTATTCGTTTGCAAAGTTTCTTTTTATGCTGTATCTGTCTTGGAGAATCCCTGAAGTTTATTTATTTTTTGGCAGAGTGGCTTTGTCCTGTCAGGTACAGGCCATTTAGCGGGTTTAGTTTAGCAGGCTTATTCTACCAATTATGGCATCATTATTAGTTCATTTTAATACCATAGTCAATCGTAGTAATATATAAGCAATAGTAAAAATAGCACATTGTGTTGAGAACACAATGTCTTAAAGGCACACCGGGCAGTGTTTTTAGGTTAATTTACAGGCCTCGTAGTCACTTTGATGATTAAATGGCACATTACAGGGTGAATGAAGGCTCTCTCGGCTGCCTCTAGTGTAGATTCTGTGGTTATTACACTTGCAGCATCTGAAACACAGAGTCGGAGAAAACTAAACTGAAAGTGAATGAAACCAAAATCACATTTATTACTGGCTTAGCAGTCAACATAATGCACGGAAATGTTAATTGCTGGTTCCTGCTCTTTAATTTGCAAGTAAATTGGAAAATGGATTGGTGAGAATGTTCAATGTTGTTGCTATTTAAAAAAAAAAAATCAGCTGCTGTAGGGGGAGCTCTGGAGATGAAAAAAACGCAGGTTTGCCTGGCATGTCTTTAATGCGTCAGCCTCACATTCAGATATAGAAACACAAACACATTCACACACACACACACACACACACACACACACCCCAGACACCCCCATTGTTTCTGGAAGGAAACCGACCGGTTATCTCAGGAACCACTGTAAACAAAGTTATGGAAGAGGCCAAACACAATAGACGCATACAGTTTCTCTCCCTCTCCATATAGACCTAGTTTGAGTTTCCTGCACAAAATAGAGGGGAGTGCATGTGGGAAGAAATGCCTATTTCCTACAAGGATTGGAGTCCTCCCCTTAATGTGCGTCTTTGTTGAGAAGAGTTTTCTTGGAAGGTGGAGTTTTCCATATCAATCCCACACAACACCCAAAGTAACTACAGCTCTTCTGTTTTTTTTCAGAAAGTGATCAGTAGTTCAGTAGTCAGACCACTTTACTGCACAATGCCATAAAAGGCAGAGTTGGATTCAGGGCATCAGCATGACTTGATGGTGCCAGTAGAGTTGACATTCAAAAAGAAATGAAGCTGCTTTTCAAAACAAAGATATCTATATTTGATACAGCCTTGCCCAGTCTTTCAGAACATTTGTACTTGTTCAGTGACATGCCAGATGTTGTTGCTGTGACTGACATATTACTTCACATGCACTAGAGGTGAATTCAGATTCTTTGAATAGAGCCAGAGGTGAACCTCTGCAACCAATATGTTTCCTTTCATCTGTTAAATTTGAACCATTTTGTGCAAACATTTAATCTCATTCGTACACCTCCATTCAGCTCCCTGTGAATTTATATTGAATCACCACCTTAACACAAACACAAACCAATACACAATGCACAATGCAAATAGAAAACAGAAAACAGTTTGCAGATGTTTTACAAATGTTTGTCTGCATTTGCAATTGGAGTTTAAACACAACTCAGAGGTTCACCTGAGATGAATCCATCCATGACCTAGCTGACCTCCAAAGTCTATGATTGCCATTGAGTTTAGCACAGTACTTGATCACTGGTCTTATTTCTCTTTGAGAGTTGTCTGTTGGTGAATGAAGGATTACTGCCAATACACTGTTCTTTGCATCTTGTCATGACAGCCACTGTGAAATGCTCTCTATGTTTTTACACAGGCGTGATGGTATATTTATTAATGCTCATGAAGAATGTTTTTTTTCTGAAAATCTGCAGTTTTATTATTTGGGTTTAACATTTTCAATGATGCTACTCTAAAGCCATTTGACCTCTGGCTGCCTCTTTACATACTACATGAAGGGGAAAATGTCATTGGTGCTTTACACAGGAGAAAATGCCTGAATATATGTAATTTGCAGCTTACTCTAAAGATTACGGTATTTGCGATGACAGTAAGAAAATGCTATTGGCTTTTGTTTGCTGGTCAAACCACTTACATTGGGATTTTTTCAGTGGCTCTTATTTTAGTGATAGGTCTGACTCCTGTTTTTACGTTCATTCAGCCAAACTCTGTTTAGCCACTGTTGTTGGAGGAGCCATCCAAGGGAAAGGAACTGGCCCAGACGTCTTGTTTGAAGACCAGTGCACTGGATCATTCATTGGGGTCACAAGTAATTGCTGTGAATTACGATCTCCAAGAAACCTGACACTACTTATTAACCACAGTGTCAAGGACCATGTCACAACCTCAGAGACAATAAATATACTTTGTCATCTGTGCTGAAGTTGCCTATTGAGAGAGAATGCTGAATAAGTTGATTTTGATTCCTTTCAGCATCATTATGTCTGTTTTTAACTTCACAGATATGTGTATTAGAAAGAACAAATGAACATCCTGTGTACGACTTTGCTACTCTCATTATGGCTATTTACTGAAAAGATGTCTTAGATGAGTACTTTGACATACCATGCTGGTTCAAACATGGATTGGATTTTGTGCTGTGCTCTGCTGTGCTTTTCTTCTCTGGGTGAGAATAAAACTAAAGCACTAGTGTTTGAAATAAACAAAGCCTCAAATCTGTATAACCTCTCAGAGGACCTGGCTTTTGATGTCTAAACAGCTGTTGTATGTGACAGGTCGTGGGTTTCAGACCAGAGAAAGCCAAGCGTCATATCACTGTGCGCTCATTGCATGTTTGTATCTTTAGGCCATGGTTTAAAGAAGACTATTTTGATATATCTTAAGCAAACACAGTGGTTCAGGCAGCAGGAGATTCTCTCATAGGGGAGGGAATAGCAGTGTGTTCATCTCTCTCTCACTCAAGAATAATAAAATGTGATGAACCACTCTGATAAAGATTGTTTCACCAAGAGCACTCTGGGAGGTATGTTATAATTTCTCTCCCCTTTTCTAGTTCTTTTCAACCTCATTCCTTTTTTGACACCTCAGACAAATTACTAGTGGAACCTTTTTCATCGATGGGGGAGAGGGGTGGGGGGGATCAGTCACAGAGGTAACTGGGCATGCTTCCTGGAATGTTCCAGACAACAGTATCACTTTTCATCAGTCACTCCTGGCTGATCGCAGACAGCGCTCATGTTTTCACACTTTGTGTACTTTGTGTACTTTGTGTACCAAGAGGTGCTGTGTGTGTTTGTCTGTGTGTGTGTGTTTGTCTATGTGTGTGTGTGTGTGTATCCACAAGACAATCTGTGTGTTTCCACAAGAGAAACTGTGTGTGCACGTACAAGCGTGTGAGTGTGTGTGTGTGTATGTGAGAGAGAGAGAGAGAGAGAGAGAGACAGAGAGAGAGAGACAGAGTGAGTGAGTATGTGTTGTGTGTGTGTATCCGCAAGAGAATCTTTGTGTGTGTGTGTGTGTGTGTGTGTGAGTGAGTACTTGAGAGAGTGAAAGAGTTCATGCATCAGAAATACTACAGACAGTTTCATGTTAATTCCCTGGCTGGGACCCATGACCTCCTCATTGGTGTACTGAGTAAGCAGTGTTGTCTGAGGGAAGAGAGTCCATCCAGCGCTGACAACACTGAAAATTTGGCTACAGCTGCCTCTGTCTCTCTCTGTTCAGGGAAGAGGAATCAAGCTATAGCACTAGCCTATTCAGAATAGTTTAACATTACCACCATGTAATGAAACATGATATCTGTTTAGGCCTGAACAGAACACATCATAGAGGTAGCATGGATTGGGTAGAAGGTAGCAGCATGCAGCATAGCAAAAGGAGTGAAGTAGATAAGGTTTCTAGAGACTGGTGTTTGTTCACTACACTGATTCCAACTCCTGGAGTGTAAAGTGACCTTATTCTACCCATGTCTGCTTTGTATTGCTTTATTGTATAAATGCTCCGGTAGTTTATAATTGTCAGGTAGAAGAACCAAGTGCCTGATGGAAAAATCCCAGACATGGGAGAGATGAATTAGGGTTGAGCACTTTTGAGGTCTGTTCAGGATGTCCAGAATAATGCTGAGGACTATTCCAAAATATGCACACAATAAAAGGAGTACAAACTTTGGATCTATTATCCATTTGTTTCCCCACTTTTGAAGTGTTTATGACCTTTTGTCATGTTTTCAACACAACCCATCACATGTTGTGCATACATAGCATTGCAACAGCACTGATGTATGTATTCATTTCAACACCCCTATTTAACTGAGAGGATGATGCCTATGAAATACATCTTTCAGATCAAACACTATGGAAGATGCACCTAAGCTCCAACATAGCTGGGGCAGGACATTTCAGGTTCCCCCTAATAAAACCCTAGGTGATGGTTTATTCCCTAATTACAGCCTATGTGGTTGGTTGTAAGTATGCTAAAAGGTGGTGGTGGGGTGTCCATAAGTGATGTTGTATTAGCCAGTACAGATCACTCACTCAGGCTGGGTTCCTGGCCAATTGCAGATCTCTCACGAGGTGTTTCCTGTCTCAGCAGGACTACCCAGAGCCCGACATGGAGGAGAGGTTACGGTCAGCGGCCAGCGTGGATGAGCTCATGCAGATTGTTTATCCGAGCTACTGGACCGTGCTCAAGTGCCGCTCCAAACGGGGCGCTCGCTACCCACTCAGGGACCACGTCTCTGCGGAGACGCGCACAGAAGAGCCTCTCACGTATGCGGCAGCCTTCATCAACTTTGACATTCTCAAAAGTGAGTAACCATCCGTTTGGCTTCTGCCTCATCTGTCACACTGACGATGACATAAGTTTAATGTTTAGCGGAACCCCTGTTCCCTTGGTGTAATTTGTTGGCTTAATGGGGATTGTTGTTATACATAAGATGGACATTTATTTAGACAAACTTTCCAATGAGACATAGATGGTTTAAATTCATGTCACCATGTTAAACACAGTGATGTATCACAATATTTACCCAAACTGATCTAAATATCTCCTCTAAGACTCAGGGAAAATGTGCACGTCCAGACGTTTACTGTTTAAATGTAGTGTGTGCCCTTTGATTCCTGCCATTTTAATACATCTTCTGTCTTCTTGTCTGATTTCTCAACATGCACCCATACAGGTATTGAGACAGAGTGGAGAAAGACCCTGTGCATGCCACGCGAAGTTTGTTTAGATGTGGGAAAAGAGTTTGGGGCGGCTACAAACACCTTCTATAAACCCCCCTGCGTGTCTGTCTACAGATGTGGTGGCTGCTGCAACAGCGAGGAGCACCAGTGCATGAACATCAGCACCTCCTACATCAGTAAGACAGTGAGTCTTACACAGGGCTGCACACTTTTACACACACACACACACACACACATCAGCACCTCCTACATCAGTAAGACAGTGAGTCTCACACAGGGCTGCACACTTTTACACACACACACACACACACACATCAGCACCTCCTACATCAGTAAGACAGTGAGTCTCACACAGGGCTGCACACTTCTACACACACACACACATCAGCACCTCCTACATCAGTAAGACAGTGAGTCTCACACAGGGCTGCACACTTCTACACACACACACACACACATCAGCACCTCCTACATCAGTAAGACAGTGAGTCTCACACAGGACTGCACACTTCTACACACACACACACACACACACATCAGCACCTCCTACATCAGTAAGACAGTGAGTCTCACACAGGACTGCACACTTCTACACACACACACACACACACACATCAGCACCTCCTACATCAGTAAGACAGTGAGTCTCACACAGGACTGCACACTTCTACACACACACACACACACATCAGCACCTCCTACATCAGTAAGACAGTGAGTCTCACACAGGACTGCACACTTCTACACACACACACACACACATCAGCACCTCCTACATCAGTAAGACAGTGAGTCTCACACAGGACTGCACACTTCTACACACACACACACACATCAGCACCTCCTACATCAGTAAGACAGTGAGTCTCACACAGGACTGCACACTTCTACACACACACACACACATCAGCACCTCCTACATCAGTAAGACAGTGAGTCTCACACAGGACTGCACACTTCTACACACACACACACACACACACATCAGCACCTCCTACATCAGTAAGACAGTGAGTCTCACACAGGACTGCACACTTCTACACACACACACACACACATCAGCACCTCCTACATCAGTAAGACAGTGAGTCTCACACAGGACTGCACACTTCTACACACACACACACACACACACATCAGCACCTCCTACATCAGTAAGACAGTGAGTCTCACACAGGACTACACACTTCTACACACACACACACACACACACACATCAGCACCTCCTACATCAGTAAGACAGTGAGTCTCACACAGGACTGCACACTTCTACACACACACACACACACATCAGCACCTCCTACATTAGTAAGACAGTGAGTCTCACACAGGACTGCACACTTCTACACACACACACACACACACACACACACATCAGCACCTCCTACATCAGTAAGACAGTGAGTCTCACACAGGACTGCACACTTCTACACACACACACACACACACACATCAGCACCTCCTACATCAGTAAGACAGTGAGTCTCACACAGGACTGCACACTTCTACACACACACACACACACATCAGCACCTCCTACATCAGTAAGACAGTGAGTCTCACACAGGACTGCACACTTCTACACACACACACACACATGGGCACGCGTGCGCACACACTCACGTACACACATGTAAAACACATAAATACATATAAACATTAAATGCATGTAGATACATAAACGCATGTGTACATACACAGTTTTGATGGTTGCTGAATGATATATGCAGTTGTGCAAGCACTAAACTTACAAACATGCACACAGAAACACACACACACACAAACATACCCAAACAGTCTGATCATGCATGTTAGCAAAGAAAGTCTATTGTGTGTGTGTGTGTGTGTGTGTATGTTTGTGTGTTTAGTGGTTGCACAACTGCACACATCACTCAGCAACCATCTAGGTAAAAACAGATTTTACACACCATGTGCCATCTATGAGGAGATATATGCGGTATGCAGAAGCGTGCGAACAGATATATGCTTTCCGGCCATATTGATTACTGTGGTAGCCTTCACAGCAGGCTATCCGAGCCGTGCATGTGTGTTTGTCCAAGGAGTTCTATTGATTTACCGGGTCGCACACACACTTAGTGGCGGGCCTGTGTGGCGAGGTCAAATCTCTTGAGTTATTACCCACCAGGCATCTCCTAATTGGCGTCTCTCTTTTGGGTGGGCTGACCCGGGGGGCCAGCGCCAGGTCCCCCCTATGCTCTCTGGGTGATTTAGCACACACCCCCCCCGCCACTCCCTGCTCCTGCTGGCTCAGGGTCCCTACAGGAAGTCCTTCCCCAGCCAAGGTCTTGCCATTGACATTGTTGGCTTTTGTCTAAGCCAGGGCCGGATTTATCGAAATCTCCTTTTGCCCGTGCAAAGGTTGCTTCTTGTGTGAGCAGCACAACAGTGGGAAATGCATTGCTGGTTTTGCATTTGATAGAAGTCCTGTTTTTAGCATCCCTAAATAAAATTTTTCCTAACTCGCCACAAGAATGAGCCATGTTAGCTTGTGACATTTTTCAAAACCTACTTTCTACAAAAGGGCATAGCAGACCATATGCTCTGTTTTCTATTTGCTTGAGCCATAGGCTAAATATGCATTATAAACTAAACACACAGAAAACATAGACGCCCCGTGAGATATAAATCATACACTCCAGCAAAGATTTCAGCTCTGTGTTTCGATGTGCATTGATAAAACATATGGGTTAAATCAGTTATATTTTTCAAATGCTTGTTTTTTTTTCAGTGAATAAGGTCAGACCAGTATTGTTAGACCAGTTTCCAAGGACAAAAGCACAAAACCATTTTCTAAGCCCAACAGCATAAGTTCCCTCATGCAATAGATTCCATTTTCTCTCTCTCTTACATACACACACACACACACACACACACACACTAGCTTGTTCTCTTGTGTGTGTAAAATGCTCTTTGTTGATATATTGATGGTTAAGTTATACCTATTCTGTCCTATCTTCCCAACATCATCTCCAATGATACTTAACTGACAGCATGCACATAAATCAAGCTGCCTATCCAAGAGATTCTCTCTGTTTTTGACCACGGTTAGCAGCCACAGGTCTGTTTTTGCAGCTTCATGAACCTCCAGTGACCAGTCTCAGCAGGGGGGTGAGCAGGCCCCAGTGGGCTGGCTGGCTGTAAACGTCACCATAAAGCTGTAGTGCTGTCCACTGTACCGCACCACAAACCCCTCACCACTCCCACAGGGTACATTTGGGATGGGATGACCCGACAGAACCAAAGTGCCTAGAAAACTCATCTTGCAAGCCAAAACAAAAACAAACAAGCTAACAGACAGATAAATAAACAGCACCATCAGGTAGATCAGTGATCTAAACAAATGGCACCATCAGGTGGATCAGTGATCTCTGCCAGAGTGTGAAATATGTAGCCAATTTCCTGTCATGAACCCAGGCACACCCCAAACCACACACACACACACACACACACACACACACACACATGTCTTTGATGGCGTGAGTTTGTTTGCTTTTCTGTTCTTGATGAACTGCACTGTAGGTGTAAAGTTCTAGTTGATGGAAGCTCCTGTGCCTTACAGTGGTAGTAAGCTGCTCGGATTGAAGCAATCATGGAGAAAGTTGTTTCAAGTATTTTCATTCGTGCGGCAGTGAACAAGAGGGAGTTGCCCGTAGATGGATTTGTGATTAGCCACTCATGACGCACCTTGTGCGTAAATGTTGCCTGTTGGCAGACACAAAGACAAAGAGAGAGAAAGAAAGAGAGACAGCGAGAGAGAGAGAGAAATGGCCAGAAAGACTCCACTATTTCCCCTCCCCCGCCCAATGGGGATGACTGATTTTGGATATGAAATTGTGGTCTTAGACTGCCCAATCATTCTTTTTAAACAGCTGGGCTACAACAGGAACAGAACTGAAGCCATCCACTCACAGAGCAGAAAAATTGTTTTAGAAGACTGGTCTAGTTTTTGCAAATGTGTGCAGTGCTCCTGTGTCTGGCGTAAGCAGTTCCATTGATTATAGTTAAAAACTATTCCAGCATGCACTCCTGCATTGGAAAGATTCAGTTGCATGCTTAGTGTATCCCTCCCAGATCCTTTTCCTTGGAAACCTCTGCCTGAACACTCACAAACACATCAAATCACCAGTGTGCCTCAGTACACATGCGCACACACACACACACACACACACACACACACACACACATAGGGAGTGAGAGAGAGAGAGAGAGAGAGAGAGAGAAATGCCCAGTAAGATGAGCGAAGAAGGACTTTTGACTGTGGGAGCTGGAGTAGCATGCCATGTGCTAGGGTCCTTGGGGCTAAATATTAAATCCAAAGAAAAAAAATGACTGCTTTTGTGCCAGGACATGTCAGGCTGTGCTGCCAAGGCACAGGAGTCGCCTGAACAGGGTGGCACAGACAAAGGGCATAGTCACACCCTGTAACTAGGGCATCAAGTGATTGAAGAATCTACTGCTTCTGCTGTAATATTAGCAAAACACAAAACAAAATGTTGTATTCCATATGTTATATTCAACAAACGTGCAAATCATTTTAAAGTGTGGCAGCTATTTTGGATCAGTAAGGAAACAATGGTGGCTCTTTGCCCCAGTCTTTCTTCCAGAGCTCAGCTTTTGTTCTTAACAAGTGACTGAATGTTTTTCTAATAAATTACGCTGCTGAAAGTGCAATATATTCCCATAAGTCTTCTTTAGTGAGTCATGCTGTTATTTTTTTTCTTCTGTGTAAAAAAGCACTAATCTGTGATGAGATAAAAGTTACATTTGCTATTTTATGAAAACAACCCCCCTTGCGGTGTGGTGCAGTGCAGTGCGAGTGTTGCCAGGTCCATCCCAGCAAAGTGGAGCTGTGTAAAGGTTAAGATAACCTGTCAGCAAGGGCCTAATGAAGGCAGATGAGGCCCTCCTTCTAGCCAGCATGGATCTTTCATCAGCACAGTCCACAGTGCACAGAATGACCTGCCACTGGCAGAGATGGCTGAAGGTCTGAATGTTGAAAAATGAAAACAAGATCTGGCCTGTTATCTCTGTGTGAAAACAAAATGCCAGTGCAAGTGTGCTGGTTGCGGTGGTTTTTATTTGTTGTTGATTTTTTTCTCCTAAACAGGCCTGCTTGGAGCTGTGGCTAAGTGTTAGAACACACTGTGGCTTCATGTGAGGGCTTTGTGAGCTTGCAGTTTCACAACATGTAGCATGGGTAGGCTCTCTTATTGTGTGGCTTTGGGATGTAATCTCCAGTCCACAAGTCAACCTCATTAGTATGCTGTGGTATAGCAAAGAAGCCGTGAACTCTGTTTTGATTGTTTTGCTTGATAAAGAAAAGGTTTTTTTTGCAATGAGTGCAATTTTTAAAGAATTGTTTTCCGTCTGTAACCGTTTTCTCTCTCTCTCTCTTTCTCTCTTTCTCTCTACCTTTGTCCCCCAGCTGTTTGAAATCACAGTGCCAATAAAACAAGGTACTAAGCCAGTGACCATCAGCTTTGCCAATCACACAATGTGCCGGTGCCTTTCAAAGCTGGATGTTTACAGACAAGTGCACTCCATCATACGCCGGGCTCTGCCAGAGTAAGTGTGCCCTTTTTCATTCGGACTTGCATTATTCAACACCACTTGGTTTGAAAATCCTCTTTGGCTAGTCTGTCTCTCTACCTCTTTGGCTGTAGTTCCATTTCATTCTCCTCCCACACAGCTACCCCCTCACTACAAGGACAACGACTTTGAACAGCTTGTGAAACAAAAGTACTCTGTGGTCATGTCAGAAGTGGGTAGAGCAAAACAAAAATGACAACAGCACCCCGACCACGCAGCGAGACAACGGGTGGGGGTCAGCTCACACAGTGAGAAACCAAACAAGTAGCGCTCCATTTTGACACCCCCTCCCACCTTCACACACACACACATACAAATACAAAAATACACAGTTGCTCTTCAAGAACCCCTCCTCCTGGTTCCTCCAGTGACGCCTGGGCGAGGGTGTCCTCCCAGTCCCAAAACTGTGTGTGTGTCTTGGATGCCAGTGAGCCTAATGGTTTACAGTAGCTATGCTCTGTGCTTACAGGAATATGGGGTTTCATGTTGGCCAGTTTCAAGCAGACACCTTTTTTTCCTGTCCTGAGAGAGAGCTTCCCGGCTGTGTGTTATTATGGGCTGCTGTACAACAGGAATTCCCAGTGAGGGACCATGGGGGGTGTTGATGAACTTACCATCTTACGCTCATCAGAGCTTGATGAACTGTGCTTTAGTCATTTGTGGTGTTAAGGGCCAGAGAAAGAGCATTGTGCATTGTGTTTGTATGTTTATATCCATACAGTGATTATGAGCCGTCTTTCTCTCACACACACACACACACTGACTCTCTCTCTTTTTCTCTCTCTCTGTCTCACACACACACACACACACACACACACACATGCATGCACACATATCCATCTTAAAATAATTATAGACTGAATAACCACTGCCAAAGAGAAAGGAACAGCCCAAAAGCATAATCCTTTTCGATGTGTCTTTGAGTAGCTGTTTATGTGCAGCTAGTAGCCATTTCCTTGCTCTGCTTTCACTGTCCTTCTGTGTCTAACCAACAGAGACACTCACTCACTCACTCACACACACACACACACACACACATACACACACATACAGAGAGCTCTTGCCTATTTTGACGCTGCTGCCTGATGTAGCCTGCCTATAAATTAAGCTGCTTACAGTAGTTCACGAAGCCCATGTGCGTGTTTACTGTTTCCGTAACCAAAAAGAGAGTGGCAGAAACAACACTTCAAGAAGGCCCCCTTGAATCTGAGCATGGAGGAGAGGAGTTTAGCCCAACCAGCTGCAGCAAAGATGCATGTGACCACTCTTCAGCACTCGTCAGCAATGCAGCCGCGCTCCAGGGACCTTAGCTAAATGGGCTCAGGAACGCCACACAATAAACAGTTACGAAAAAGATGATGAGGTCATGGAGGATCTATGCACAAGCAGAGAGAGGTTGTTTGTGTGTGAGTGTGTGTGTGTGTGTGTGTTTGTGTTGGTGGGATAGAGAGAGAAAGCACAGTTACAGGGTTGCAGAGGTGTAGGCTTTGAAGCTCTAGTGAGGTGTTTTTAATGGAGAGAGATGTGCTTTGAGAAAACAATGTGCAGTCCAGTTCAGCTCTGCCCAGAGCACATATCTGCCACATGGTGTGCATTCCACCTAGAAGGAGCCTGGCTGTATTATGAAATATCAGTCTGTTTCCTATCAGGGAGGCTACTTTCACATCCACTCATCTTCTCTCTGCACCCCATGCGACTGGTTTTATCGTGTGCTGAGTTAATGTTTACTGATGCTTATACGGGATTAGTCCCTTTTTTGTCCCTTCGTGACACGCGCTAGCATTCCTGGGCATGACTCACCTTGTAAACACTGTAAAAGCCCCAAAAAGTTGTCATAAGAAGAAGAAGGAAAAGAAGGAAAAGAAGAGTAGTGGACAAAAAAGCGGAAACTTGGATTCGTAACGGGCTGTGTCGCAAAAAGAATCCCCTGCAGTTGCGAGGACAGCACTGTGAGCGGAGGCCAGTCAGCAGGGCGATTGATCCCAGATGGGGTCCGCTGAGCGTCAGCCAGGTGATTACAGCATCGCTCAGAGATCCACTGCAAACATGAGACAACCCTTGCGGAGGCAGCTATCTGACTGGTTTTACTATCTCGGTAGCAGGAGAAAAAGAACTGCTCAGTGGAGGAGGGTGTTTACAGTAGAGGTGTTTACACTCGATTTGGACTCATGGGCTCTTGCGTTTGTTCTTTGATTTTTTGTTTGTATGTATGTACAGTATTTATTTATTCATGACTTTCCAGTTGTTACATCAGCATTTTTATCATTTTTATCAGCAGTTATATCAGCATTTTTTCATAGAACACTTGGTGTCAACTGTCAGCCTTCCAAGAAATGAAAATTTTTACTTGCACAGTTTCACCTGGTTCTACAGTTTATCGTCGACACCTTAGTTCAACTTTCTGTTATGTGAGTGGATGCACTAGAGGGAGCAGAACTTTGATGAACAACTGGGGCTCAAACCTCCATTACTCTTGTTCATCAGGAGTCCCCATCTCAGGGTAGAGAGCTGTGTCAGGGTGAGGGGGAACAGGGTCTGTTTGATATTTATTTCATATTTCAGTATCACATTTTCCCCCCCAAACTGTCTCCTGTCATAGTGATTTGCAATAACAGAAGTGAGGGCGCCTCAGCATCATTTCTCGGCGAGAGCTCGTGTAGCCAGTCCTCACTTAAGACAAAGCAGATGTGTTCCTGCTCGGAACAACACAGTGAAAACAGCCCCCTTTTTAAATTGTGTTTTTCTTTGGTCGACACTCGCACTGGCTACATTCCTTGTCTTTTTCGTTTTCCTACACGTCGTTGGGGAGACTGATTCTCAGGAATGGGTCTTTTTTGCTTTTGTTTTGTTTGTATGAAGTGCACAAATCAGGGCTCTGGGGTCCCTACATGCTGCGCTGCTTATTGAAGTGCAGTTTCTTAAAATTCTGCATAATGCAATTCATGCCAGATATGCAGGGGGACTTAACAAGAGTCCTACAGATCTCACATGCCTTGACTGTATAATGCTTTTTATCTATTGTGCTGTTTATGCATCTCTTGCAGTGTAACTTGGGTAATTTGACCAAAGGTCCTGACAGTTTTTCCAGCCTAAGTACATCAGAGTGTTACTCAATACGACAGTGATGCTCAATGAGGCTGAAGGGCGAGCTTTTGCCATTACAGGGTCAAGTTGATGCAACTACTTAATGTAATCAGTTAATGCGTTGATGCACAACTACTTAATGTAATCTTTTGCCTTTTATAAGTTTAGGTAATCTTTATACATTACATTGTTAAATACTTAAATAGAGAGTTTGACTCATGTGACAACTGCTACTGCTCTGCTATTGGCAGTAGAGACAATACTTAACTGGGTTTTAACTGTTGCAATCATTTCATCAAGCAAGCACATCATTCACACATCATCAAGCAATTTCCCTCAGTTGTGCTGAGATAGTTGAGCTTGATAATGATATGAGTTGTGGCACTCGGGCACACCCAATCACAGTGCTTTTATATGACAGCAGTGCAAAGCAGTTTTCTGTGTTTCATGGGTTCCAGTGGGTAGCCAGGCTAGTGCCACCAGCTGCTTCAGTGTCGCTGTGTGTTCAGTGTTGCTACAGCACAGTCACAATCTCTACATTAGCTTAGGTTGCTGGCCAATCAGCAAACAGAGGGCTCAGGCATGCCCAATACATTTACATTTCACAGAAAGTATCTGCCCACGAGGGAGGAAATGTGCCCAGACAAAGTAAAACGATGTGAAAGCGCTTCATGGACCAGGCTATCCAGTGGATGCCAGGCATTTGTGATGTAGAAGAGCGAGTTGTTTGAAGCAAAGGACAAATGTTTAGCTGAGTTGAATATTATCCAAATGAGGAGCGGATTCTGCAGGCAGTTTCCAATCAGATCATTTGTTGTCGTCTTTGAACACTGGAAAATTCCAGAACTGAGCCATTGTTTGATCAGTTAATTTTATGAAAAAGATCAGCTTGGAGGGTTTCAAAAGTGGTTGTTGTTCCTGCCAGCACATTGGATGAGTCATGGACTTCATTTGGAGCAATCACCATTTTGATATTGTGATAAGTAACTGGATAGTCAACAAGCTTAACTACCTTGCTAATTCAGTCAATCACATACCGTTCTCAACAATGATATTATGGTCACTACAATCATTGACTGTAGGTGACTGATATTCATCATTCAACACAGGAAGAGAAAGCAGCAGAAAGGAATGGACATGTCATTTGTTTGTGTAAGCCGGCCGACCAATCATTCCTGTGGAAAATTCTGCCCTCATATAAACTGTACCATTTCATTACGACATAGAAAGTCCTGCCAGGCTCTTACCAGGGTGGTCCACATCCACGCTGACTACTTAGATGCCAATGAAATTCTACACAAGTTCTTTCTCTCTCTAAAACACACACACACACACACACACACACACACACACACACACACACACGCTATATTGCCATTATGCATGCTCACAAGTGAAGTCGTACAAAAACGTTTTCACTTTTGCTCCTGGCTCTGAAACTCAAGATGATAACGCGCATCTAATGGGCTGCTTGCTTTATCTCCCCCAGACTGAGAGCACTTCTTTGAAACACTGCCTTTGGGCCTGGGTGCTGAGTGGAAATCACTGTAGTCTCACCTCCAACCAAATAGCACCTCTCTCCTGAGGATAAACAGCTAGCTATTATCCTGACTATGCATCCCATCTGTTACCTAAGATGACATTTTGGCCAAGATGCTGGCTTCAGACTTTAGGTGGAAGGCATTTTATCCAGATTTAAAAAGGGGTTTCATAAATATTTGCAGCCGCGTGAACTGTGGAGTTTCTGCTGCTTGGAGACACATTTGCATTGTGAACCGTAGTTTCTTTGGCTTGAGTCAAATCTACATGGTACAAGTCAAGTGGAAGTATTCTCAAAGCACTCCATCTGGCAAATGTGGAATGAGGTTGTACTTCCTTTTTCGAATCAACTTGCAAGTCATGCTCTCACACAACAAAATGCAACCTTCCAAACAACACACGCGAAACAGGAAAGATTATTACTGAGTGCTTTCCTTGGTAACAAAACCCCAAATGGACTTTTGAGTATTTTGTTTTCAGTATAGATTTTCCAATGTGGCATCTGATTGGCTGGCTATTGACCACAGTCTGCCAAATCTATTTGGAAGTCACAAATTCATGTAAAGTTTGTGCTCTTTCTGCTGCCCTGACTCATAAATCAAATCAGTGGGTGCTCCTGAAATTCACCATACCCATCAATTATCATTTGGACACCTTGTCTGTCTGAGTGGACACGTCTGGTTCAGGTTATGGGAGGTGCAGTTTCACATGTTACTCATCAGGTAACTTGTCTCCCTCAAATCAGGGAACTTGTCAGAAGGTTTTTTTGCCCATGTTTTTGATTCCCCCCCACCCCCGCGCCCTTCCGAGCAGGAATGCGTTGTCTGTTGGAGCCACTGAAAATGTATGGTAATTGAAAACACATTCTCAATCCCCCATATGTGTTGCTTGCCACTGAACCATTGAGGGACGACTTTGGCAATTTGTTTTATTTCATGGTGCCAGTAGACCAGGGCCTGGCTTTGCTTTTTTAGATAAACAACCCCAAACATTAATTATACTCACATCTGTTAGCATTGTAGAATTCAAAGGATGACTATGGGCCAAGTCCATGGCAAAGCATGAGTATGTGCCAAGCTGCTGTGTAGTTTGAAGGGGACACAAATGCTATTGGATATAAAGGGGCTTTTGAAGTCTGTTGAGGATTGCAAACACCTCTGCTAAACATACATTCCAACCCCCTGTACAGCTGTCACCCCAAGTTGTACCCTCTCATGACAGAACATGGCACCAGTTTCACATGGGAGCCAAGGTGGCGGGTGTGTGTGAAAGGGGATCAGCTACCCCCTGGAGATCAGCTAATTCCCTGACCGTGCCAATGACCTCACCTTTAACCCCCACAACAAAGGCGGCTAATGGTGCTGAGGTGGTAAGCCTAGCTGCCACATCCGTCCTGTCTCACAGTGGGGTCCTATTCCCTGTACAGTGTGAGGACCAAAGGGCACATTTTCAATGCTCCCATACACTTGTGGTACAAAACAAGCTGAAAGCAAAGGCATGGGGCTGGACATCAGGGAGAAGGGGAGGAGAGTGGGCTGGGGTGAGGTGGGGGTTAGTGGACGGCATATGAGCAGCTTAGCATTGAGCTGGAGGCAGATATACTGAGAGAATGAGTGAGTAGAACAGTGGGGTAAAGAAAGGAGAGAATTAGAGTGAAGGAAAGAGAGAAAGAGAGGGAGAAGGGGCGTAGAGGACAGAGAGAAAGAGATGGAGGGAGGGAGAGAGGGTGAAGTCATAAATCACCAACAGAATGGGAAAGACCTGCTCCGTCGTTTCCACCAGGAAACTGCCCACCTTTCCCCTCCACCCCTCCTCTCCTTTCTTTGAGAAAATCTCAGTCAAGTCTCCGAGGGTTTGCTCATGATTGGCATTTCCTCAGGATAGAGTCTGCGCAAGAGGATATAGCCAGAGGCCCATGTCTACTGGAGATTTAAGCAGGGCGATTTTCAACTGCCGGCCCATTGCCACTGCTGCTCACACAAGGTGAATGCAGCTCAGCAGAGCTGAACTGAGCTGTAGATGGATTAGAGCATTTGTGTATGTGTGTGTGTGTTTGTGTGTGTGTGTGTTTGTGTGTGTGCGTGTGTGTGTGTGTGTGTGTGTGTGTTTGTGTGTGTGTGTCTGTGTGTGTGTGTGCGCGCATGTGTGTATGTGTTTGTGTGTGTGTGCTTGTGTGTGTGTGAATTCTTTTTTCCTCCCCTCTCATCTTTGCACCTAAGCACCCTGTCAGAGACAAGCGGAAGTCATAGCTCAGGCCCCTGTGTCTGTTCTCGAGCAGATGCAGTAATTAATTTTAGACTAATGTTTTCATTACTGTAAACCTCTCACCCCAACCCATCTTCACTGACAGTTTTTGGGGGTTATTTCCACATCTCTCTCTCTCTCACTAACACACACACACACACAAACACACACACTCTCCCACTGGAAGTCCACCAAATTATCTCTTTGGCCTGGATCCTCAGAAAGGACATGGATAAAGCTTTCCTTTCATTCTAACCTTACACCCAATCCCCCTACACACACACACTTTCACTTCTTCTTTCTTTCTTTCCTTTCTTTTCTTTCATTGCACGAGTTCTGTCTTTTCCTTGGCTGTAAAGAATGTGGTCTGGCAGAGACTAAAGAGGCTGTGGAATAATAGCTTATCGCTCATCCTCTGTGGTTTCCCATCTGGAGGAAAACCCCTTGAGGAGAGGAGAGGGGTGACTGAAGATATACATGGATGCATAACTATTAGCTAATCATTTGCACTAATAGACCTCACACTTTGAGAAGCATATTTTCATTCCCAGAGTTGTGGTGTCTTGCAGCAGGAAGTTGCTGGGGTCATCCTCTCTGTGTCCACCAACTACTGTTAAATGTCTTACACAGCTGGCCATCGGTGTGGATAGTCCTAATTAGAGGTAGACAAGAGATATTAGTGAGTGAAGAAAATGTGTAGCCTGATCTTTTTCAGTTTATGATGACCACACTGGTTAGGCCTGATTCAGATCCATTCATCCATTCATAATCCTAGGCTTGCAGTGTGTCTTTACAGATTCTCTTGATCTCCTTGAAGTTCAAGGAGAAATCTGGTGTGAATAGCCCTATTTACTGAATGTTGTCTGTAGGAAAAAGAACCAGAATTTGATGCAACGTAGACCAAACAACGAACCATAACGGGGCATAACGAAAGGAAACGTTAGTTAGAAAAGTTAGTTACTGTGCCCCATTCATTTAGTGTTAGTTGCTATTTTGTTTTGAATGTATCAAATTGTCTTGTTCTTTTTTTTTTGGTGACCTCAAACAACAGGGCTATGGATTGATTCACACTGCATCTCTCCTTCAAGTCCTCAAGATCACATGGGCCTGTGTTTTTGCGAGCCAAAGAAATGCAGTTATTTGTAGGGCTTGCGTTTCTATGTGGTAGAAGGGAAGCCAGACTAAAGTTTGTCTTGGTGTTGTGCTGTGGCCCGTAGGCCCAGAGAGCAGGCTGCTGCAGCAGTAGTGCTAAACCTGCTTTGTGATGGATCAATGGAAAAAACACTGACTGATATTGATAAAGTCATCCAGGTCATGTAACGACGAATGACCTAATCACTGAGCCAGAGCCAGAGCCTCTACAAGAGCCTTCACAATCAATCTGTGTGAAGAGAAACAGAATTTCTGATCCTATCTGCTTACATAAGCAAAGCCCAGGGGAAGCTTAGCACTTGCATGGTGTATATGTTTGTTTATGCTAGTGACTGTCTTTATGTGTGTGAAACAGTTTTTTATATGACACCGCAGACCATTAGCGCTCCTTTTAAGAGAACGAATTAGTGTTATTAAAAACCCTAATGGGTTAGACAGGGTGAAAAAAAGAAGCTGTGATGTTTTTCTGGCAAAGCCATGCAGGCTGGTCAGTGCAGCACTCTTCGGAAAGAACCTCGGGCCAAATCAGGCCTCGAGCGCAGACTTCACGGATCCTGGAGGAACCCGTGGGGTGTCTGTGGCCTGTGGTTTTATTGGAGGTGACCCGTGTGCCAGTAAGAGCATGTGCTTTGTGTTATGGAGGGGGTTATGGTTTGGGGGGGGGGTTTAGGGGACAGGGCCAGACACAGAACACATCAAGCCCACAACCCCTACTCAGGAGTGATGTCCACTGACACTTCCAGCAGAGAACTGTCATGCCAGACCTCAATTAAAGTCCTCCTCTGTCCTCCTTTGTTTTTCTTTTTTTTTTTGTTTTGAGGTGCAATGGGTATTAATGTAACACTCTGGATAGATGAGGCCTTTGCAAAGTAATCTAGTTCAATATTCTGTATCCTATTATGTAAGCCTGTAGAATAGCACCATGGTTGGGCATGTGATACATGCTCAGAATAGATGTGCTGTTTCCAATTTTCCGTTTAAGAAGCACTGTCTGTTGAATAATAATAATCCCCAGCAGCAGTTCAGTCCTTTCCCGAGCTGATGAACAGTTAATTGAGAGACTAGAGACTTTTTCAACATGGTGCTACTGTATGTATCCTGACTAATCGCCTGTTTCCTCCACAGATGTCATGTGGCCAATAAAACATGCCCCAAGAATCACAGCTGGAACCAGCGCCTGTGCACATGTGTGCCACAACAAGGAGCACCCCTCCATTCCCCCCAGTCTGGTGAGAGAATCACATGTGCAAATGTCTAGTGTCCATATGTGTGTGTGTGTGTGTGTGTGTGCCAGTGGGTTCCCTTGTGCAATAATGATTATGATTGTTGTAGCCTCTTAGATTGTGTGAATGTGTGCATCCATCCAACCCTCTGGCACTGTGCTGTGTTGATGACTAAACTAAGTTGTGTGTGGATCTGTAATTGAGGGTGTAGCCAATCTACTCCAGTGCTGATGAATGTGTTTGTACCATTCAGCATGTAATAACATTAGTGTTTATTGTGGCATGGCAAAGTGGAACACCTGATAGGAAAGCATCTGAAACAGCAGTGGGTGATCTGGTCCCTTTTCGGCAAACATATGGCCAGATTTTGTTGGCATGGTAAATACTCTCCAAGCCTCAGTTCAATTAGCCATTATCCATCCCCTCAGTACAACAACAGGAGCAGATGAGTCCAAATGGCTGCCTCTACAGGCTACAGGCTTTCCTTTTTTTTTAAACACGCGGCTGCTACCTCTCCCAGCCAAGCAGGCTTTTGAGTGAGCAGATGTGGAAACCTCCCCAACAGCTTCCCTGGTCTGCAGGAACCAAAGAGGCACAGCATGCTGACGCTTTCACAGTGGATGTTGCTCTGAGAGTGCTGTGTAAACAAAACTGGGACAGAGAAAGGGAGAGAGAGGGAGTGAGACAAAAAAGAAATACAAATCCCAGAACTCCACATTCCTATTTCTGCAGTCCTTGGCTCCCTCAGTCCGGAAACACAGTGTTTACCAAGCACTTAAACCAAATAGCCAATCAAGGCCAGCCATTGTTTTTTTCATGGGGAGGTTGGGGGTGGGGGGTGGGCTACAGAAGGTGAATCCCTCTGTGGAATGTTGATTCAGCAGCACAGCAATCCAACTTGGAGGTAACCAGTTGCTTTGGTTTTTTTCACTGTCTCTTAAAGTAATAAAACATCCTGGCCCCTCTAAAACAGATGTCTTTAAATCAAACCATTCCTATCCTGCTCTTTGCATGTGACAGGCAAAAAGAGAGAGAGAGAGAGAGAGAGAGATGGTAAGGGGGGTTTGTGTTTGACCCAGCAGTCTGGCAGACCTTATCTAGGTGTCTCCTTCAGCTTAACTGACTGTGACGTGGAGAAGGTAGAGGCCAGAGGTGTAGGCACAGAGGGCACCTCAGACATGCAATATATATGTATATATATATGTAGTCTTGAGTGAAAAGCACAATATATATAGTATAGGCCTACAAACATCCAACACAGGAGATGCATGGTGTGTATGTATGTGTGTGTGTGTGTGTGTGTGTGTGTGTGTGTAAGGGGGGTCTAAGGAAGGGATTTGTGCATACTGATTTACAGAGATAGGAACTTTAAGTACTGATGGCTGTGGCATCCCCATGCTCTGTGGAGGCTCTCAACACAATACATCACTCAGGTCACACACATATATTTCAACTGAGGTAATGCGAGTAAGGAAAATAGTGGTGAAATGAATCACTGTCAGCGAGTGAATGCACATGGTGAGGTGAAACCTGGATGTATTTGTCTTTGTTTTGGATGCCGCAAATCACTGGATCATCCTACTGGACTAAGTGGTATGCTGATTCACGCCTCCAAGTAAAAAGCAGTCCTTAGCTTGATTTCGTCACACACACATACACACACACACACACACACACACACTCACACACACAGTTCAGTGTAGTCCACAGGTCTGTATCTCTCCCATCTCAAAGCTGACTCCCTATAGACACGAAGGAGGGGAGGGGAGTGTGGCCAGTCCTACTCCCTAAACCCTTGTGTAAAATCAGAGGCACTGAACAGAGGCTTCAGCAGAGAGGAAGACAGGTCTAGGTGAGACAGTCACAGTCACAGTTCAGAGAGGAAGACAGGTCTAGGTGAGACAGTCACAGTCACAGTTCAGAGAAGGGAACGGGAAGGATGCTCACTTCTCCCATAAATTAGGCTGTGCACCCTCCGACTCCCATGGGCTGCCAGCTGCAATGGCTCAACTTTTAAATTCTGAAAAGGAATGCTTTCTCTCTCTCTCTCTCTCTCTCTCACACACACACACACACACACATACTCATACTCACACTGACATGATGGACAGAGAGTAAGCAGTGAATGCCAGTGACAACACTTCTATATTAAACACAGGGAAAGATAACAATCCCTCTTTCTCACACTGTCACCCCCAATCACCACATTTCCAGTGAGTCATTTTAGGGTATATCCGTGCTTTGACATCTCCAATGATGGGAAAGCCATCAGGACCAGCTGTTTGGAGATGGCCATGCAAACATGGGTCAAGGCCAGGAAAAACCGACCTGTGCTGCCTTAATTTACAGCAAGTCAGCGAGTTCTCCCCCCCAAATAAAATATTCCCTCTATAGTCCCTCTAACCACAACGTGTGATCAAACATATACCATGCTCATTAAATATATGAAGGATGACATCTTGGCCTCTTTACGAGATGCTGTACTACCACTGCAGTAACCATGAATCAACAGGTTGAGCATGAAGTTGTGTTTTCCCTTCAGTTTGAGAGCCTGCACAAGCCACCAGTGCAAGGAATGGTCTCACTGCTACATTTGCTGAGCCATACAGGCTAAAACCGCCTATCTATTCAGTGTTATCACAGTCTTACTTGTGATTGTCATAAAAACGAATAAGCCAAGTCATTGCAGTCATGTGGAATGATCTGTGAACAATTTTATCCAAGAACATGAAAACAAACAAAAACAGAATGAAAGAAGAAAGAAAAAACTGTAGCAAAAAAGGCTAAATTAGCCATACAATTGTTTGCCAAGGATAAAAACAATAACATCTGTTTGTACCATGGGGGGGAAACATGCTTCGCTAGGAATTTAGATCAGGAATGTTGTACTCCAGTAACTGTTTATCATGATGTCAAACAACAACTGTTGCCCTGGACGCATTGGCTGTGTTGGTGTTCTTATATAAGCCAATAGAAACACCAGAAATTCCATACTTTTAGGGACGGATGACAGATTTTCAGCTCTCTCTTGAGCCAAGAGAAGGCATTACACAACATAAGTGTGGCTATTTTTAAAAATGTGACAAAATGCTGAAAGCACTTGAAAGCACAGCACATTTGGTCATCTTTGACATTTAGAGAGAAGATGATCAGTTTCAAGGACAAGCAAACCCAGGCCACATTAAAAGCTTTATTCAATAACACAGCATGTTATGCTGTCTCTCTCTTCTCCCCCAGAGACCTTTGAGCCAGATATTTGCGGGCCTGACAAAGAATTGGATGAGGACACGTGTCAGTGCGTCTGCAAGAAGCACCTGCGTCTAGCTGGCTGTGGCCCCCACCACTACCTGGACAGGAACACCTGCCAGTGTGCTTGCAAAGCCCATGCCTCGACCTGCGGGCCCAACCAGGTCTTCAATAAGGACACCTGCCAGTGCTCATGCGCCAAGGTGTGCCCCAAGAGCCAGCCCCTTAACCGCACCAAGTGTGTGTGCGAGTGCACAGAATCCCCCAACAGGTGTTTTCTCAAAGGCAGAAGGTTTCACCAGGGTACATGCAGGTAAGACAAAAACAAATTTTTTTTTGTTCAGCACAGTGTTGGGTATCCTATCTAAACTTGCAGAGAAGAAGTGCAGTATAGCGCACACAAGCACCCCCCGTACATCAGAGCATCATAGCAGACAAAAAAGACACACCCTAAGTAAAAGGCTCCATACAGAGACTCAGATTGAGCAATCCCTCGATGTTCCTGTTCCTCCTGGAGGGAGCTGCAACCCCACTGTTTTAATCTGTAATGAATCTCTCTCCGCATGTGAAGAGCATGTGGAGGAAGGCTAGCGTATTAGCTTGGGGGTGGAGGGGGGTGGGGGCACCCTGAGTTTGTAATCGCTATTACTGGTCAGATTTCATGGGGAAGAGATGGCTTAATCCTCTGGAATCCTAAAGGATCATATACTCTCAGTGCTTTTGCCAAGCCACAGAGAGAGATGTGTTGCGCCAAATATTGACAGGACATGACACTGACAGTTTCAGAGATCCATAGCAGCTGGTTTTGATCAGCCTCCACTCTTAGCATGTAGCCTCAGTAGAAAGTAATGCACCCAGTCCCAAATCCAAAGAAATGAAATAAAACATTCTTCCTCTATAATTAGCTACTCTCTAAAGACTAGACCAGACTGTGTGGGAGAGCTGGAAAACCGTTATGTCAAAACTGAAAAAAAGACAATGAAAAAAAAAGAGTGTGATGCCATGACAACTAGGCTTGAAACATGAGGTCATGTTCAGAAGCTCTTGCCAAAGGACACACAGTCTCCACTGACATCCTCAAACTTGTGCTCACCTGAAATAGGTAGTAGAACCAACATGTTTCAGACACCTAGTTTATGCTATATTAAATCTGTGTCACTAACCTCACATCATGTGTATAGCATAGATCTTTTACTCTGTGTATAGCATGTCACATCATCTGTATAGCAAAGATTTCTTATTCCTTACTCTCAGAAATAAATGCTGTTTTTTAAAATGCTGTCAGTTTTCTAGTGTCACAGGGCTAAGTTGCATATTGCTCCAAAACACTCATATTGCAGTTTGTTCTTTTCTGAAAGTCAATGATGCCTCCTTAGTTACAGTAATGCAAGTTCCACTACATGAGTGTACCTGCATGCAGCTTGGTGATGTTCCTGAAATCGGAAACCACTTTAAGACGTGCCAGATTGAGAGCTAGATGAGGCGATCATGACCGTGCCCTTGCCATAAAACCTCTCACTCTGCACACAATGGTGTGAAATCAGTCCCAGAGGGAGTGTTCCCTAATCACCACTGCGCTGAGGTCACTCCACCTTTTCCTCCGCCAGGCGCTCCCTTTTGTGGGCCTGCACTAGCTCCTAGGTGATCTGCAAAACACCTTAGTCTACACAAATACCTCTCCCTCTCTCTTTCTTTCTCTCTCTCTCTCTCTCTGTCTCTCTCTCTCATTCCCTCTGCCTCTGTCTATCTGTTGATGTCTGCCGGTGTTTTTGCACTGAGTGATACAGGAGCTATTTGCATTCCCTCTGTGCCTCTATCCCCACTGCTCCATTCTCTTTTTCTTCTCTCCTTTCCTTTCCTTCGCGCTCTAACCTCTCCTCCTTTCTTCTTACCTCTGCACCCCCTTCCCTCCTCTTTTCCTCTCCTTTCTTTCCTCTCTTTTCTTCTCCTCTCCTGTCTCTGTCTGCCACTTCTACCCCGCAGGCGCATTACCCTCCTCCTCATTAAAGCTGATTTATGTTGTGCACACCGCTGCCCGGATCGGATGTCGAATAAAGCAAGAGCTAATAATGGCAGGCAGGGTTCAGATTCTGACTGTTTTATTGGGTCCCCGGTATCGAATACAAGCCGCCCGAGAGGGCTGGGAGTGGGAAAGGAGGGACAGACAAGCACGGCCAACTGTTAACTCCAACCCCAAAGTTATTGCTGTTTCAAAGAGTAATTACTTTAACTTTAAGACGTAATAAAAAATCAATGACGTTGCCCAAGAACTCACAAGTGCTTCGGTATGCCTGAACATGACATATTGGCAATGGAAACCACAGACCAGGCTGAGAGAGAGCACAGGGTTGGGGGTGAGGTTAAGAGGTATTAAACAAGGCAGTGTGTACACCAGTAACGTTTCTGTTCCTGTTCTCTCTCCCCTACCCCTACCCCTCCCCCTCCCCGGCCACACCCAGCTGCTACAGGCCGCCATGTGAGGTGCGGAAGCGACGGTGCGAGACGGGCTTTTACTTCAGCGAGGAGGTGTGCCGCTGCATACCCACATACTGGAGGAGGCTGGACTGAGGCTGGCGCTGGTGCCCAAACTGAAGTGCACGCTGCCCAGCTGCTGGCACGCGCAGCCAATCAGACACAGGGACACGGGCACGTGGAAGAGTGCGACAGGTGGCGGCAGCACACTATCGAATGGACACATCTTCATGTTTGGAATGTGGAGTTTGCGTGGGCCAACAGGGACTGACCACAGAGACTCAGATTGCTCCCATAGCAGAAGAGGAGACCAGAGGACACTTATACTAAAGACTTGAGGATCCCAAGCTCGAGCCATGGTCTTTTTTATGTTGTCAATTGATTTATTATTCTTATGTGTCAGATATTGATTATATAATTTATTGCCACTAAATATTATTTACTTTCTATGTCCATAGCAATGTCAATCTTTCCAAGAAAATACACTGTGATCAATATTTTTGTATTATGTGAAGACCCTTAAAATAAAATCTAAAATTGTATTATATATTAATATTGTTAACTTATTTCTTTGCTGTTTTACATCTTCTGTAAAGTAGTACTCTCTTGTAAGTAATGAACTGAAGATTGAACATTGTACTGACACATATATCCATTGTGTGTGTGTGTGTGTGTGTGTGTGTGTGTGTGTGTGTGTGTGTATGAGTTATTACTTGGCTTGACTTGGAACAGATGCTTGGCCTCAACACAGCTTTGTGTGCCCATCACCACATCGGCACTCCACACTGCGTGGCAGAGCAGTGATATAGAGTCTCGGGAACTCTGCAAAAATAAAATACTGGACTTCCCATCCAACCCCTCTGCTCTGGAAGAGCTAAAAACATGGAATGGCCAAAACAGACGAGGCAAGTGAGTGGGCCAATCATCCAGCCAAGCGAGCCAGACTGTGACGCTTCATGTGAAATAAGCCATGACTGTGACATGACGCTTCAACACCAGAAAACCACCCGTCACTGGCCTGAACACCACCAGCAGAAATGCAACTGCATGATGAAGAGTCTGCCAGGCTCTTGGAGGAGTGCAGAGCGGAGAGGAGAACAGCAGGACAGTCTTGACTAAGGAAGAGCAAGAGCTCCAGTGAGAGGAGAGAAGGGGAGGAGAGGGGAAGGGAGGAATGGAGGGGAGGGAAGTGGACTCTGGGCCTGGGCTTATTGGAGTGGGAGGGGTGGCAGCATGATGTTATGGGGCCGTAAGGCCTGAGTGAGACGCGTGGCATACTCAGCAGGGGTGTGTGTGTGTGTGTCTGCATCTGTGTGTATCGTATATGTGTGTGTTTGTGTGTGTGTGTGTTTGTGTGTGTCTGTGTGTATGTTTCATTTGCACGCTTCCTTTTTTGGATTACCCACCCACCATAGTACACTCACAGTCAGCCATGACGCCAGGGACCCCATAAATTCCTTGCACCAAACACAGAGTGAAAGAGACACAGCTTAAAGCAAACCAATAGCCAGATCCTTTGTTCAGAACAATATTTACTCACCTTATGGCCTCTTCCTACTCCACACTAACCCCTCTAACAACCCCCCCCCCCATACCCCCCCCCCCCCCCCCCAACACCACCGGCACATTCTAACATTTTAACACACCCCTGCTGCTCTGTGCCATCTCAGGGCCAGTTCACGTGCCAGGTCACTGTCAGCTCTGAAGTCATGCGGACACATCTGGAATACGTTACCTGCTTTACCTATCCTCCCCATCCTTCTTCATTTCCACACACACTGTCACGGTACGGCAACATACACACACACACACACACACACACACAGAGAGAGAGATGCGGCGAGGGAATCTCTTACATTAGTAGCGCAGTGTTGGCTGCACCTCTGGGCACTGGTCCTGTTCACCCCTGTGAGGAGTGTGATAGAGAGTAAATGCAAAAGGCATGCGTGCACCGTGAAGCTTGCTGTGATAACCTGAAACAGTCCCCCCGAAAGGTTATAGAAGACGGTGCATATTGTCTGGGCAGTGGGGAGGCAACAGTATGGTTCACTGTGCTCCAGACAGCCGGATATAGAGAGAGGTCTGTCTGCTTTTCCTTTCGGTCGTGTCTGAGGACAAAGTTTACATTGTACCAGATTAAAAGTCGACAAGAGTCCCAGGTTGTGTTTTGTGTTTGTGTGCTTTAGTGAATAGGAAACAAAAACACTTCTACAAACAGCGCAGGGAGACGTCAAAATAAATGGGTATCCTGTTTCTCCCATTTGACCTGCTGTAACTGCAGACTCCCAGGCAGGCTTGTTTAGAGCAAGTCTAAATAAGCACTGGCTGAAGTACAAACGAATGGCTGAAATGATGGTAAAGCAGGAATAAGATCAGTTTCACTGTTGTCCTGAAACCTTGCATTTGGCAGAGGCAAATTAATAAAGCTTATAAGCAAGGTTTGTTGCACCGCCTGGGTGTGTGGTCTGTGTAGAGATGGCCTGAGGTCACCACTGAAAACTTATGGAAATAGTATTGCCGCTGAGCATGTTAGCACACCATGGAACACTTTGGTGCACCTGGGGAAGGTTAGGGTTTGTATCTGCTAGCCTGCCCACCCACCTACCCTCTTGTGAATGCAAACTGAGCTGTGCCATAGCCATAATTTATAGTTCTGCACTTAACCCTACCAAATGTAGCCAGTGGGGCCGTCAAGTCAGGCAGCTGTGTATGAAAGGGGGCTTTAGTAGATGAAGGGGAAAAGCAAAAGTTATAGTAATAGCACTAGACACTCGGTTTTATGTTTCGTCCCCAAATCACTCTAAACAAGAGGTATTCAATTGTCTGAGAACACTGACTGTTTCTCTGTCTCTGTACCGCTCCCTTGCCTCAGTCTCAGGTGGGGCTTTGCTGAAAGAGCGAGCAGAGCCGGACTAGCGGGTAGGACTGGGTGGCCGTTAAAACTCTATTTCAAAGGGTTCTCGAAATGACACATTAGAATTTACCCTTTCAAATACATAGAGTTTGTTTAAGCTCACTGGAACTGGAGCTTCCCAGAACAGACACAGGAATCAGGCTATACATAGACACTGACAAAACCATTTCATCTGACAGGCATCCAGTGACTGCTTTGTGTCTCCTAGGTGTGAGCTGAAGAGTGTGAAAGGATCATAGAAGCGGCTTTGGACTGCACTTTGCCTGTAAATGCATGCTTATTTTCACAGCTGATTACTTCATCTGGCTCTCCTCCTCTTGCCCCTAGAAGAGATGCGGGTTGGCTGCCACCTTAGCACTTTGTGTGGTTTGCTTTCTCTCTCTCTCTCTCTCAAACACACACATGCACACAGACATATGTCTTTTCCCTCTCCCATCTTCTGTGGGCATCAATCCATGCTGCTCAAGCTTTCAATCTCTTTCCGACTGCACTGCGGTGCATTGCTCTCCACCACAAACATGACCTGATAAAAAGTTTGTTGCTTCTTTACATGATCACAAAAAGTGCATGTACCTGGAAAGGGGTTTTAGGGGTGATTGGCTCACGTAAGCATGGGAATCTGACACACTGTTCACCAGGGCCATAAATCAGCGGCATGGCTGACAGTTATGTGCTGGGGAGGTCATTGGTTTTGGCCCCTCACTGAGCTTTATGGACGGAAAGCACAGTTTATCATTCCTCATTCACTTTGTCATTCACAGCAAAGGGTGACTGACAATGTCACCCAAGAGGGAGCTTTTAACAAAATTTATAAAACTGATGATTGGCCCATTGTACTGAAAACATTATAGTTTTCACAAAATGTTTGTCTACATGTGGTTACGTGGCTATGTGTGTCCCATGAGTAATGTTTGGCTGAAGGGAACTCTCACTGCCTGACATCCAGAGCTTGGTGAAACATCCAGTATTTCCAGTGGTATAACTAACCTGTCTGCTTCATTTCAGAAAGTGTCTGTTAACTCGCAACCAAGGGTGCCTCTAGAAATTTTGGGCCCTGCAAACATTGATTATAATATTAAAATGTTCTCCGTGGCCCCCTGTCAGTGCCAGGCCCTTAGTATCATCCAGGGGCACCCCTGCCTGCAACCTTAGTCTAGTCATCTGAACATTAGAGCCCTTGACATTAGCATTAGCAGTGCTAATCACATTTCTCCACACGGTGAGTGTCTTGTCAAAGTGAGATGTTTAAGGCAGAAGACAATTTGACCATAACAAAATTAAATGAATGAAACTATAGAATAGTGTAATGCTCAGGTGCTGATGTGAGGTTTGTGTTATGGCTTGCAAGGTACGAAGACACAAGTGCAATTTAACTGAACCTCTTCCCTCAAGTCTCATTTCCATAAACAAACAAACTCTTCACCATGTAAACAGCACTACGTGCTCAGGTAAAATATCACCAATCATGTGCTGTGTTTTTTTTCCTTCATTTATGCATGGGCAACGTTTCTTTACATGTGACTGATTTCCCATCTCTTGCAGTATTTGATTTTAACACGTTTTATTTTAAGAGTCACTATGGTCACACCTTAAAACAACAATAAACACTCAAGCCTAACTGCAATTGGGCAGTTTCATCACCTGTTGGCTTGGAACAGAGTGAACTTTTGAAGGTGGTGTGGGCAGGGGGGTAGCGGAAGGAGAGCCAGAGTAAGCAAAGCCTCTATGATGGCCCTGTTTGTTTAGCCTGTGGGAAAAGGAAACCATTAGGGGCTAATGAAAAATTAATCTAGAAGGGCAAGAAAAGGAGGATGTGGACCTTGGCAAGTGGGAGTGTGTTATTCTCAGCGCAATAATGAGAAATGCCCAATGTCCACCTGTAAAGAAAATAACACGAAATCCCCAACACTCTGTGCATTTTTTGCAGATGCAAATGTAAAGGCAGATGCATACTCTACCCATATAAATATAAACTACTTGGCAGTTATCTCAATTCCTGTTTCTCATTCCTTTTACTCACACATGCATGTGCTGTGCTGCAATATGGATGATTAAACTGTAACACCCACACAAAGTTGTTTTTAAAAAGTGACATTGTTTTATGAGTTAATAGGGAGTTCCTGCTGGCAGCCAAATTGTAAATGTTTCCATTAAACATGTTCAGTTGTTCAGATTTGCATTAAAAGGGGTTTAATATCTGTAGTATAACCCTTATTTACAAATGCGTACAGATTTATATTGATTTCTTAGTCTTGAACAGTCACACCAATATGTTAATAGGAGGCACAAAGGATTCAGGAGTATATGACAGGGTAAATTACTATCACAGTATGGTAGACAGATGGACCGCTTATTTAACCTGACATCAGAGCAATGTGTTATGTTGTACTGGTGGTCCAAAAACATCCCCATTGTACAGATGAGTGTACATAGCCAAACCAAATAGAATAAAACTAAATGTGCACTCACAAACGCGCGCACACACACACACACACACACACACACACATCCATAAATATACACAGGCATATACGCAGACAGGCAATTGTGAACCGGGCATCTACAGTAAATATGTGGAGGTCACTGACAGTTCCTACCTCCCACAGTCATCCCTATTGCACAGTTTCTCCAGCCAGCTGGAAAATAGACTCTAGCCATCATATTTAGAAATACAATAGCCTTATTCCCAGTGACACTGCTCCCCAACTCAATTCATCACTTTTTTGTCTCTGGATATGCAGCACACAATAAAGTAATATGGGACATGGGAGACGGAGGGGTGTCCATAGACTTTTGCATGGGGTAATCATGCTGGGATTCTGAGAAGCAGAAAATAACCTTGCAAACTTGGTCTAGACATTTCGTAGATAAGTTTCATATTATGTTACTGTAACTGAAAAAGTGTGTCGTTCAAATTTTAGCGTGTCCACTGTTCGCACATTACAAAAAATATGCAAACAACAAAAAACATGAAAACAATATTCCAATCATGTTTATCAGTGATGGAGAGATGGTTAACTTTTCTTATAAGCATGAATTACATCATATGCCATACAGAGACGGATATTATAAGATGTCAGAGATCGATCCTATTCTGGTGAATAGATCCAAAGTCTATTTATGGCAAGTAGGCCATATCTTCTGACCACACTTAAGCAATCGGCCTGTGCCCAAACCATGATTGAATGCTGTGGTGATTGAATTGTCTTACTGAGTAGTCTCTGGGCATGCTGACAGACCAGAGGCCAAAGGAGCTACACAATCATCTCCATATAGACCTGTGCTTACTTTTACTCTTTACAACCACTGCTTGCGATGTTACACCATGGATAAATACATCACAGGTCCAACTCAAACATAGGCCAAGTCTATTGTTTACATGTACTTGCTAGCTTTATTCAAGCCAATCCAAAATGCAGAGAGCAGTAACTAGTTTGATCTATTATTAAACATATGTGGTAGCACTTTGGCAGACAGCCTCAGCCAGAATGACTTTAGTGCGGTTCCTCTGTTCAGCACTGGTGGCAGTGAGACAGTGATTGTGTGTCATGGTTTGGAGCCAGCAGGATCTCAAAGTGGCAGAAAGTGTTAAACTTAAACCTAAGGGTTCTTTACGATGTACAGTTACACAGTTATCAATGATCAATGCAATACTATTGATACAATACTATTCTTGCTAAAATGCTGAGTCAATACATTGTTTCAGTTATGACAGACTCAGACAACATATCTGAACACTATAATTTGTTTCAGAACTACTCGTGAATTGATTTAAAATTTTGCTTTTGATTTGGCATTGCAAGCTTTTTGTTTAATTAATTAACAAAGAATGAGCATTATGATTATGATGGTGATGATTATGATGATGATGATGATGATTAATATTATTATTTTTATTATTGCAAGAACATGTTCTTATTACCCCTTAATTAATTTCCTGGAAACGTACAAATTGCATTCAGTCTATTCTATAAATTCTGGACCACCTAGTGTTGTATAATCAGATGAATGGCTTTCCAGAGTCAGTAACTTTCAGCACTGCAACAAGGTGAAACACAAATCCCCTCAGAGAGCCTATTAATAGTAAGGGAGGCAAATGCAGGTGTTAGGTGTGAGTGAGTTACTGTAGCTCCAGTCTCTGACTCATGCCCACCTGATCTTCTCTCCCCCACATCAGTCTCCACACATGACATCAGTCAGACTCCTACTCCCCCGAGGAAAAACAAGAAAGGGCTCCAACACTTTGACTGATTTCTTGTCGGCGGGGGTAATTTCTTTTGTTATTCTTTCAAATGATCCTTTGTCAACATTGTACTCGTGTAAAGCCTGTCGTGCCGTTTGTGACTTTATTGCATGTCAGCTGCAATGTTTTTGAAATGGTGTGAGAAGTTCCATCTGTGGTCGGGGCCATTAATACTCGCCCTTATAAAATAGCTTATCTTTGTCCTCCTTCTTTCTCCTCTTCCCTCCATTTCTTTCTTCGTCATGAAGTAATAAAGAAAGACGTTTTATTAATGAGTGCGTGCACTGTGTATGTGTTTGTGAAGTTGTGAAGAGTTTAAAAGTGTTGCCTTCTTTCTCACAGTGGGCCATTGCTTCATTCTGAGTCCCACATGTCGGATCACAGAGAATTGTACTGTTAAATAACACCCAAGTTGCTTACATAAACCTGAGGAGGTCTACTACAATTTATTTTTATGGTTCACTGGAGCACAAGCCTTCAAATAGTTACGGAGAGTTTATGAACACCCATTAAGATACCTGTATTATAGCCTACATGAATGTAGTCCATTTGGGAGCTTCGCAAAAATGGGATGCAATCGTACAAAAACACATGAGCTTTTTTTCAGCCTGAAGTCACTGGCTGAGTAACGATAACAGCACTCAATGGAAGCACCACTCTCTTCTCCCTTGCATGCTACATGTGTTTCCTCAGGGGAATTCTCAATTTCCTCATCAGTTCTCAATTTCAAGAGGAGATAAGTCATAGTCCCATGCAAGTTCATGTAAGGGGAGATGTCTGTCTTCACAGGTTGATCTATGACATCCATGTGATGTGAAATCTGGAGTGAGTGCTACCTTTGACTGTGAGTGTTTACCAGAAGACTGCGGGTGCACTGCCTGTCTTCAGTTACCTGGCTCACTTTTTCCATGTTGAATGCTTACAGTACACAATTTCACACACACACACACACACACACACACACACACACACACACACACACACACACACACACACACACATACACACACACATACTCACACTTACACACACATATGCACACACACACACACACACACACACACACACACACACAGGAACCTCCTATTCATTCTAATCAACCTCTGAACTGGTTTTGTTTGGGAGAACATCTTGACAGGTGCATGACTCAAATCTCCCCTCTTTGTCCAGTGGCAAGCCCAGAGCCAACAGGCGCCGAGTCAGATGAATCTCGGTGGGTCAGGATTACAAAAGCACTCCAGGACTGTCTTTACAAGAGATTCCCCCCCTCCAATTTTGCAACAATTAACCAAAGAGACCAACCAAGACCTGATGATATGGAAATCCCTGGTGTGATATTTCATTCCGACACTGCACTACTCTGAAATCTCTAAGGCAACGTGATTACTGAGCGTTTCTCCCATTTGGTGCTCTCCATTCATATTATGAGCAGAAAAATTATGGGGTTGAGGATTACAACAATGAAACTGATATGTTTTGATTGCTCGATGAATGAGCTGAGGCACTTCTGAAATAGAGTCTATAGTTACGCATTTTATTCTATAGTTCAACATCAATTTATTTTTCAATTAGGTAATATTTGCCCAGTGTAGAATTTCAAATTGTGGAAATGTGATCGCGAACACCATCTGTTGCCAGTGTTCGCCAGTTTTACTTTCAGTTAATCTCAGAGTTTATGTCTATTGTTTATGTTTATGTATATTATAACATTGAGATAATATTTGTGTTTTCCCCCAATTCTGATTCTTTTCCCCCTGACCATAGTCCAAATTTTCCTCCAACAAAAGATTGCCTCAACAATAGTTTGTTGAAAATGGTTTGTTGTTAGCTGGTCTCCTAGATACTCTCTGACAATAACAAACCTCTAAAGCACACCAACGGTTCTTTAAAGGATGGCCAATATCCTCCAACCCATGGAAGGAAACTGTGTCAATTGCCTTGGACTCCAGATTGTACGATAATCTCTCCCAGCACAGCAACGTGTTCACACCGTATATTACATCAGTGGGCCCATTATTTACTATCATACGTTCTTCCTGCCATTGAAACAGTGGAAGACTTATGACCTGTGTGTGTGTGTGTGTGTGTGTGTGTGTGTGTGTGTGTGTGTTTGGGGGAGGTGGGTGGGTGGGGGGGCTGCTCACTGAGATTGCCGTTAAAGGTGTGTATGCTTGCACTAGTAGCTGGGTGTGACTCTGATACACTTCACAACAATGACAGTGGAGAGGGTTGAGGTGGAGGCAAGGGAAGCAGATGAGAAGTTGGACTAGGAGAATGTGGAGCCTGCCAGAGTCATCAGAGGTGTGTCTGTGTGTGTGTGTGGGGGGGGGGGATTGAGTGTGAGTCTCTGCCTTAAACACCAATCCCTACAATTCATGGCACTAGAGTAATTTCTGCAGAAGAGAATCAATTTTAATTACTGGTTATCCAGCATTACATGGATAAGGTCTCTTAAACAACTCTTCTTCGCACAGCTCAAGAAATATGAAGTCAGTGCTGTGGAGGAAATAACCAGTTAAGGCCACAATGAAGTGTGCTATAGATGGGTTATTGCAGCTCTGGTAATGAAAACAACTAAAACCACTGAAACCACAAACAAAGTGATGTTGAATTTCAAAACAGATGAGTGATTTGCTGTTGATACTGAGCGTTACATTATTTTCACTCCATAATCCAGTCAGTCTGGCAATCTAGGCAGTGTTCCAAAACACCGTCATTTTTTTGGAAAATAAAATGAAATGATTTATGAAATAGCAGCAAATTGTCAGTGTCTGAGGTGCTCAGTTCTCTGGAAGGCCAGCAGGCATACTGTGGTGACTCCACATGGATTGAAATTAAAGGCACACACTTGGCTGAAAAAGTTGTACACAAAACAGCATTGATCTGGGGCAGATGGAGACATGGAATATAACCAAGTGCTTGCAAGACATCTTTTATCCTTTCCTGTTTCAATGTACATTTACTCACAGAGAAGACCTTAGTGATGACCAGTTACAGTACAGTGCAACAGACAACTCTGAGAGGCACAAGTAATTGTACATTTACTCACAGAGAAGACCTTGGTGATGACCAGTTACAGTACAGTACAACAGACAACTCTGAGAGGCGCCGGTAATTGGTTGTGGCATAACCCAATCAACTCTTTCTCCCGCGCTAGTTTAAATCCACGGTCTACATTGTAGACAGACCCACGTAGCTCTATGCTATGACAGCATTTGATTGCTCCCTCCTCCTCCCCAGCTCCACCTGTCTGGATCTGTTTGAGAAAAGGAGAGTTTGTAATATGATTTTGTGCTAATTTCTATTGTCCTCCAGGCAGCAGTTTTGAGTTTAGCTATTGTGCTTCTTATGCAGCTGCTCTTATGCAGCTTTTCCGCAGCTTCTTCTTAGCTGCATCTTGATGCAGATCTAGACCACCACGATCAAGCATACTACCTGGTACGTACATAAATAAAAAAATATTTAGATTACTCATTCGGAGAGTTCCTTGTTTGAAATAACATGAAGCATAATGAGACTGACAATGAATTTCCTGAAAATAGTAGTTGCGTTTACCCTTTGGATTTGGATGGTTGGAAGAGTGTGAAGCTGTGAGGGGAGAGAGCAGATGTTGGACAGTATGCTGGTAGAGGGTTCTCATTATTGAACCAGATACTGGCCCTCTTCATGTCAGAGAGCTCAGGCAAGCACAGAGGGGACAGTCTGAGTGAGGAAATGTATGCCAGCGTCAGCCTGGACTAGACTGGGATTGTGCATACAACATAGTTTTGCGAGGAAGAGAAGTCTTCCTGGGAAATGATACAATGGGAAATGATATACTTTGGATTGTGAACAAACCCATTCCAAACCAGTTTTAGATGCACAACAAATGATCTGTTCATGAAGCTGTCTTTTTAAAGGTGTGAAGGAGTAAAAATGTGTGAACATTCCTGGCACTGGTATGTCCAACAACCACAATAAAATGATGTCAAGATTCTTTCATTGACAATTGACTGTTTGAAACACACAGATGCTGGAGGTGACTTCAACAAACAAATAATTGAGCGGAAAGATGACTGAGAGGAAAGGAGAGAGGCCAAAATTCATGAAATGCCTTTGACAGATAGCACATGTGAAGGCCTCGGATGACACAGTGTGTGGAACAGGGGCACTATACAGCCCATGGGAAAAGCAAAAAGGTGACTAGGCCACACAAACACCAGCTGTGGCATTGTGTCTGAAGGCTTTTGGAACAATGGCTGTCCCAGTGAGGTATAGGGTTTTAAACAGGACCTCAGCAATGGGGCCATTTGAAGGCCCTAAGGAGAGCACTACATATGTGTCAGCGTCACATCGCTGGTGTTTCAAAAGCAATGCTTGTAAAGAGGACAGATGTGCCCCTTCAAGCAGTTTTATGTGTATGTGAAGTGGTCTCATATAAAATAGTTGTGTATGTTTGTGGTGTGCGTGTATGTGAAGTGGTCTCACATAAAATAGTTGTGTATGTTTGTGCATTTTGGGGAGGTGGTAGCTTGGCAGACCAGGCTCTTTCACTTAGCCTTACCTTAAGGTTACATTGACTTCTTGGTGGCTGGGGACTTTGTCTGAACATTAAAACCATTGTGGCTGCCTTCAATCATTTGCTAACATTTGTTTGAAATGTATGTTACACTCCAGCTTCAAATCTTTTAAACTCAGCGGTTAAGATGAACATCATTAGCTCTCAGTCTCTCCCTCTGTTCACTGATTGGACCAACAGTTTTTTTTTTCAGTCTGACTCAAATTCCAGGGGTATACAGGCATAGAACTTTAGTGACTTTAAGTAAGCCAACAGAGTTTATGGTGGGACTACATCCGTTACAGAAGATTGGTCCGATTTATTTCTGGTCCGCTACAGACTGAATGTGGAGCTGGCACCAGTGTTATGCATAACATCAGGGAGTTTCTGATGAACAATTATAAGTCATTTATTCATGTTACTTAAACAGGATCATCATACTCAAGTTCTGCCAGATGAATTGCCCAATGGCAGGCTTTTGAACGGTTGTTCAGTCATTCACCCCGATTAAATTTGGCACGAAAGGCGTCAAGTTCAGACAGATTGCTCTTCCTCCCACTGAGAGGCAGTGAAGGCAGCCTAATTTAACTTATCTGTGGCCAAGTTTACGGCAGTCCGACCCAACTCCTGCATCACCATCAGCCCACACACACACACACAGTTATACAACTCCTCTGCTCTGTCTCAGACCTACACTCCCTGTCTTTGTGAAGTGATTTCAGGACCACAGAATCTTACTGTCTTTGGTATTTTTTTTGTTTGTTTTTTTGTTTCTGCTCTCTTACCCTCCTAGCCTGGCTGTGCCTGTGTAGCACCTCCATATTATTATTTAAATTATAGATTTCAATATTACTTATTTCATTACATTTTTGTCACCTTTAAAAAATTTGCTTATATTATTTAAGATTTATTGAGTCAGGCTGATTCTACAGGCTGGTCCGATGTATAATTTGACAATGTTGTATTTCAGATTAACATTACAAAACTTTGATTCCCATAATAATGATGGAGTTACTTTGCAAATGATTTAGTGCCTGTGTTACTGGAAGCATCTCCCACTCAATGGATGAGCTCCACTGCTATTGAACCATGTGTTCACATGGGCAGGCAAAATGACCTTTGAACTTGCTGTCTCCTTGTCTTGCCTCATTAATTCAACCAAAGTGTGTGTGTGTGTGTGTGTGATAATTGTGACCATGTGCCCGTATTACCAGAGGTCCTCAAGGGGGGCATCTGAGATGTGATCCACGGGGTCTGGATCACCTTCCACTTTCAAATAGATCATGGATTACATGCTTTAGGGATTGACATTTCCAATCTGAGACATAACTGCTCTATGACATGAATACATTAGCATTCTTCAGTTTGCAATACAATTACAATGCATCAGTACACCTAAATGATTGCCAGCATAGATGTATGAGCTGGCAAAAGTAGTTGTCCCCTCTTCTGAGGTATACTATAGAAATTAGTTGTATGGCTATAAGTTGTATACTTAAAATGTTCTTGCTATGGAATAAAAGTTAAATGCCAGTTTCAGATCTGTTAATCCAGATCTGTGCATTTCATTCCCTGCCTATCTGCTGCTATAATTGTAACAAAATACTAGCCCATCAGAGGTGATGATTATTGGGGGGAAAAGTATGTCTAATTTTTGCTCATTTGAACATTCTTTCCTCCATTTTTGCATTCATTCTTCATGAAGGCCTTGTGCTCATCTTAACAGCTCAACAGGTGGATTGTGTCCATGTAACAATATGCTCCTGCCTCATGCCCCAGAGGTAACCGAGCGACTCCACACTGGGAGTGTGTGGTGTGTGTGTTGGGGGGGTGGGAGGGGAGTGGGGGAGGGTCAGTGCCAGTGTTGAAAGTCATCAGCGGGTGCATCTGTTGGAGGAAACTGGAGCCCTGTGTCCAGAGGCTTCCCGCTAAAGTGGACCTAGACTCACATCTGCACAGCATCACAAAATGGCAAACACACTGCCCTGTGCAGCAGTCTGAAAAAAGGAGAAAGAAACAGCAGAGGCCCTGTCTCTAGTGGTCTGGTCTCTAGTGAGCAGTGGGGTGGCCAAGAAAGGAAAACAGGCCCTTAGGCCCTTTTCAATTGGACTGCTATTCAAATATCTATTTTGCTCCATGTTTGTCTACTTACACACAGAGACTACAGAAAGCATCAACAGCATGTTTAGTTTAGGAGTAAGAGCACTGTGGAGGGGGGTCAGGGTCTCTGACATGCTCTCCTCATGGTGTTTCTTCTGTCCCGATGTTGATTTGTAACTCACTTTGGGTTTAGTGTCTGGAACATTTTCTTCAGTTCCTTTGTCTGAATAGCAGAGCTTGTGCAAAGATGTATTTTTTTTCCTGCTGCTCTTGTTTGGTACCCCCTGCATACCACAGATGTTCACATCACAGACCCGGCTCCTAGGGCCTTGTTATTTTCCCCCAGTTATTTTCCAAGATTAAAATCGGTCTTTTGAATGCAAATATTTGTCCTGCTGTAATTGTAGTTCCCCCTTCAACTGGGGCTTAAATGGCAACAACCTTGAGCTTTACAGTTTCTATTGTCTGTCAGCTACAATAGACTTTTTTTCACCCCCCTCCTTTCAAATAATAATAATAATAAAAAAAACTCCACAAGGTCTTCTATTAATGTTCAAAGTCAAAAATGCTTGCTGGTTCCCACAAGTCTGCGCTATTCTTGAAAACCTGGTACAATGTTACGTGATTATTCATCCTGCACAGGTGTGATTTTTTTCTCTCTGTTTTTGAAGAGGAAAGGCATTTTTTGATGGTCTGAATTGAATTTCTTGTCTGTTTCCTCCAGGTGATGTATGATTGTCCCCTGTGACTGCCATAAAAGACCAGAGAGCAGCTGGAATTTCTTAGACAGAAACACCACAGCGTTCCACGGCCAAGGCACAGGATCAGAACATGCACTAGACTTGTGAGGGATAGTTCTGATGGTTGAAAAATGATATGCATCGTTGACAGCCTTTAAAAAGCCTACATTCCACCTTGGACTCCTCAAAGATGACCTATACCCTTTTTAAGTGCATGGAGCTCAGCTGATCCCCAGGACCTTCCTTCAATTATTGCCATGTATCCAGAGCTTGAATCTCAGACTGAGTCTAGGCCAGGCTACTGATCTAGGGCAACATTAAACATGCTGTTGTTTTTATGTCTAGTCTATTGCTAAATGACATTTTGGCTTTCATTTGAGTGAAGCCATTTAAGGAACTTGAACTCTTTTCAACTTTTCTGAGATACCTATCTGTCTGGAACTGCTGCTGAGGGCAAAAACTGCTTACATTTTCATAGGTCTCAGTATCAGTTCAAAGGTTGTTACAAGTTCAACATTCATACATTTGCTTTCATTCATACTGTAGGTCTGTTTAAGCACTAATAGCTAGGCTATGAAAGATTAATCTATCTTTGTTTCTGCAAACAAATTGCCTCCTGTTATTTGCTGACTCCTAGAATGTCAGGAGCAAAGACATACAGGAGGACATCGTTCCTTTGGTACATCACCAACGTCAAAATACAGATTCCAACTAAAGTAACAAAAGTCTTGAGTTCATGGATGGGATACCTGCTGTAACATGACAGCGCATGATACTGCAGAATCTTATACGTTAACAATGTGAACAAAATGAAGATTCCAAGACAAGAATGATCGAGGTAGTGCATTCATTGTGCCTGTATTCTGCCTGATTTCTGTTGTATGTGAACTACTTTTTCCATAAAACAGGCAACAAATTCACCAATTTGTCCTATAAATGCAAAGTTCAGTGAATAATGAATGATCATCAAAAGAACAATTGATTTTGTTCCTGTGCATTGAAAGATGCATCTGGAATATTTTAGGAAAACAATGTTAAGGCCATTGTATTTTTCAGGGATATACAATACAGCACTACTATTGGGCTGAACAAATGCATTTCCATGAAACAGTCTGTTAAATTTGGCACCCAGTCAGCTTGTTAAGTGGCTTTACAATTACACATAACAACAGTCCATAACGTAACCACAGACAAGGTTGAGTGCAATTTTATACTTGCAGACAAAACACTGTGCTATGGCTCATTACACTGTGTGGATTACTTCAACAAAAAATCCGACCACAAACACCACCTCCGACGTTAGAGAAAATACCATCCATACTATACATCTAATCTTCCAGGTGTTCACTGCCATCTGGTGGTAAAATCAGGAACTTTATTTGTGGCATCTGCCCCAGATTATTGTGGGTTAATTGTGTAGCAGACAGAGAGCTGTCAAATATGTTCAGTTCCCAAGCATGAGACAAGGTTTGATGAAAACAGGTAATTATTTCTTACTTATGTGCATTTATTGTGCCCTGACAATTTTACATTTAACTCTCAAATTCCCTCCATAATTAGAGGTGTCCACTTTTAACTCTCCTTGCAGTCAGTGAAAAAAATCAAACAATTTCATACATAGATTTCCATACATAATATTAATGTCAATAAATGAGTTGGAAACCCAGCTTGTTACCAAATCTTACTCAAGATCTTGTTTAATGCATGTAAATGCATTGGATATTCAGTTTAGAGATCTAGAGATATACTCAATTAAACTTTCAAGGAGACATAATTTAAAATAAGCCCAACAGCCAAGGTCCACTCACCCATGACATCCCCTTTTATTAAAAGCTGCAACTGTAAAAGACCACACAACATTTACAAACAACAACTTATTCAGATCACTCAGTAGCTCTTCACAGTCTCGTAGGCATCGGGGAAGGGGAGGGAAATATGCCCTGAGCCCATGACCAGAGGCAAGATCCCTGCGTTTGGCACCACATTCCATGACAGTGTGAGGGTGATGTTCTTATTGGACCTGAAACAAGTCACACAAACATGGCTTAATGAAGCACAAAAAAGGAAGTGAAAACTGCAAATGTATATTTTGTTCTTTAGGAAAAATACTCAATAGTGCATCACATTAAGTAAGGTGAGTTAAAAAATACATTCATTGTATTTATTCAAAAATAAATCCATACCTAAGACCATTTCCATCATCAAAGAAGAAGTACTTGGGTTTTGTTTCCTTCAATCTCAGCTTTGTGCTGTCACCCCTCAGGACAATTTTGTCCCAAAGAACAACTTGGTTAAGGGCCTGGGGGAAAGTAACATTACACAACATGCATTTACCATTTTTGTACATCTCTGAAACTTCAAGAAGGGGAAAGCTCCCTGACAAGCAATGTCAAATAATGTTTATCCCCTGTGCGTGCGTGTGTGTGTGTGTACAAAAGTGAGTGAGTGTGAGAAAGAATGTATGTCTACATGCTTTGGCATTATGTACCATGTATGGACAAATAACAATCCCTACATCAACCCACAACAATCACTTTCATAATATATAATGAGCCAAATTGATGCTAGAAAATGTATTTCATTCTGATAAGTAGACCTAATACTGGCAACAAATATGTTCATCTAAGGCACCTTTAATGATGGTACTTGTGTTCCTGACCAAGTTCATTTGAACTTGTATTGTAAACTTCAGGGAAGAGGGACAAATGAAATGCACATTAAAACCACTAAAATATGTTGAGTGACTGTGAACAAAACTTACATTGTTCTTGGTAGCATACTCGGCTGAGAGGTACAAGAACAGCTGCTTCACATTCCAATCAAATATTGGCTGCAAATGTGATCTGCATTAAGGAAACACTAACACAAAACCCTGAAAATTAAACACTATGAACATCATAATCACTGAACAAATTCTACTGAGAGAAAAGATATCAGCCGTGAGGTCAAATGTGACGACGCCAAAATCACTTCTCTCCCTTGGCCCAGTGAAGTCATCCATATTCTTCCTGAAATATGAGATGAAAAGGTATGATCAGGGAAAAAATGATCACATGCAGGAGTTTCAAAAAGGCAAACTCATTACAAATGCAATGGTAAATCGTTTTGAGCCCTGAAGGCAGGCAAAGTCTGTCAACAAGAAAAGTCTCATGCATGAACTAAAGTTATATTGCCTTACAAAATCATCAACATTAGCACCTCAGAAATTACCTATGGTGTTAAATCAGGAAATTGTTTTTTCAATGATTAAACTGGGGAGGGGCATCTGAAATCTAACCATTAATATTTTACCAGCTGCCTGGTGCTTATTTTCGATCAGGCCTGAATAGAAAAGGATTCAGATTCATCTACGATTTTCTCTAAAAATATGCGAAGGCCCATTGAAAGCAAAACTGCACCAGCTCATCAGTGGCGGTCTTGGTCTGCCTATATATATCAATAGGCCTTGTCTATCGATAAATCTATCAATAGATTTCAATATCAATAGATAGAAATAAAACAGGTATCTGATCTTGGCGTTTGACTCGTTTGATGCAGTGCAGTGTTGTGTAATTATACTGTTTATTTAGCCACTGAACTAACTATCGACCTATTCGCGGTTTTAGCAAGCAAGCTTCTAAGCACCGTTGCATGACGTGCAACCCTGCAATTGGATGCTTTTGAGCCTAATGTACACAATGTTAATGGAATGTTTAAAAATCTGGTTAAAATACTATCGCAAGCTTTTAACTCATGATTATGCAATACATTATGCCGTTAATGTAGAAACAACATATTCCCCGCTAAAGGACATGGTTTAAAGGTTCACTAAAAACAGGAAGTCAATGATACCATATGCTGTTGAGTGAGGATGCCCATTTAAAAAAACATAACAATATTACAATAATACAATAAACATTACAATAAATATAAATGTTATATATAAATGTTCCCGTCGTGTAACTTAACGAATTTACCTACGAACTGGTTGTGTAATTAACAAACACTTACAGCATCACTGCAGATACGTGGATATCCACCGGTATGCTTCTGTCTTTGAATGCAGTCGTGATAAAACAACCAAACGTAAGAGCAGCCATTACGCTGAGTGAGAAGGCGAAAAGAGAATTTGCCCTTGATAATACCGTATTCATTTTTAAACGTGCACAAGAGGAGATCAATAAAGACTTTAAAACGAGTTCATACAACTGTGCACGTAGGGTTCAACAGGAAATTAGCATGATATTTGAAGATTTGGAAGTGGATGTTCTTCCTGGTTTTAGTCATAGACATTAAAATGTAACGTACGTTGCCATCTACTGGCTTGGAGATGATATTGCTTGCATTTGGTGGATCATACTGAGCATTTGTGTTTTGTTAAATCAGTAGCCTACATTTTTTTATCTGTCATGGATATGCTGTCATGCTCTTGCAGTCATTGCCGGTTATTGTATAGGTTAGAGCAAATGAAGATTAGATTATGCCGATCCATCAGGAAATTAGGCTTAGCTTTTACAAAATAGGTTTAATAATAACAAATAAGTGGTGGGCTACAGGATCGCCTGAGAACTGTTGCCAGTCAAGATGATTAGCTAAAGTTACAAAAAAATGAATATGGCCTACAGGACTGTAGTGGTCAAATAAGAGGTGGGTCACTATGAATCCGATGATCACTGTAAAGTGCAGTGTCAGGTGTTTTAAAAAGACATGCAGAACATGTTTGATGATGGAAGGGTATTGTCCAATGTTTATGTAAAAATATCAGTGGTATTAAATGGTAAATTGAGATAATGCAATTCATTTGTTACACATTGTTGCAAAGGTTCCTCTACAAAGAAAGCAAAAGTGACCACACAGCCTTCACACACAGATATCAGGGCAACAATACCATGTTGACCTATTCCTCGACTGTGACAAAGCCCACAACTATGCTTTGTTCGAGTGGCCCATTTTTCCATGGGCAGCTGCCTTATCAAGTCCCTGCTCTTAGCCCAGCTGCTGAGGGGAATATCTGTGCCACAGAGGCATATGATCCCTGTCAACACGTTGCTGGGCCCCCTCATTCCAAAACATTTGTGGAACAGCAACAGAAACAGCGACTGCAACTACAGCAATGACTGAGTTTCTGGAGACCCGGCCATTCGGCTCTCAGTACACTAATGTGTACCTCTCCATATTTGCACTATTCTGCTTTAAGCTCTTCATCAAAATCAGCTTGAATATCCTCACACATTTCTATGTTGTCAAAGGAAATCGAAAGGAGGCAGCACGTATTGCTGCTGAGTTCTACGATTTTGGTCCAGGACAACGTGAGTAAAACCTTTCCAGTTCACATCATTCCATGTATGTCTTAAAAGCTGTTACAAGATTGATGTACTTGCTTGGTACTATTTGCTTGATTGGTCCATTGTTGCCAAAACGAAGCAATGCACAGATATGCTATGGAGTGGATTTTATGTCTTAGAGAAATCCCTGCAAATTTGTTTCTCTGACACAGTGTCTCTACAGATCCACTGAGATTTACAGCAGTAAGAGTTGTTGGGAATGTTTCTGTAATAAGACCAGGAGATACAGTTCTGAAATCAGGCAATGACCTATACTATAACCTGTATGTGGGGATAATAACAATGCAGTCATCCCCTTCACTGGGCTTTCTAGCAGTGATGCCAGATCTCGCTAGAGAAATAAGCTGCCTGGACCTTGTAAACAAGCCCAAAACAAGTGACCCAAGACCTCTATAGGCCTCTATATTGGCCAATGAGAGAGACAGGTTGTCTGTAAATGTAACATTGTAACAATGTAACATCAACATAAAAACTAAAATATGTTCTCTCTATCTCTCTCTGCCTTGCTCTTTGTCAGAGCTGCACTTATGCTTGTGTGTGTATGTGTGGTGCATAGGGGTTGTGATCAAGGTAAAGGGGAGGCGGTATACAGAGCAAGTTAAAAACATGCCACAGCACTAAAAATACAAGCCCAAAAACCCACAACCTGCAACTCCTGATTTTTAAAAGCGACTTCACAAACAAATAAAAAAGCCCAAACTCGCTTGTAATAAGCAGAATTTGCAACCCTGCTTTCTAGTTGGACATTCAGATGCAACAAAATCACAACTGAGTTAAGAATGTGCATTATAGAGATCAGTTGAAAGTTTCAGGTTGGGAAGTAATATTAGGGGTAGGATATAGGCTGAAATAAACATGTCATTAAGAGTAACATCCCTCTTATAGACTCATAGACATACTTAATGTTAATCCTCTTTTGTAAATTGCTTTGGATAAAATTGTCTACATAAATGTATATGGTAAATGCAAATGTAGGCCTAAATGTAATAGTGTGTTACATTCAAAACCGTTTGCCACCCCAGTTGGAACACATTTGAGTGTACTGAAGATTAGCCATCAACTTTAGCTTCACTGATAACTCTGAATAGCTTTTCATTTTTGTTCCATGAATGTCTTTCTTGGTTAACAAGGTGCATTAAACAGGTTGATAACTAGGCTAAATGTTTCCATAGGCATAGTTGTTATTTTAACATAATATAACATAATTTCAACTGCAAATGAGTGCCTAAAACAACTGAAGTATAGCTATGGACCGCACGACAGAGCTGTGTAGAAACATTTTTACTTTTCTTGTAAAATGCTTACGGTTTTGCCTAATTTACCTAAAGAATTTGTCGGTATTTTTACTTGCATCCCAATGCAATCCTTCAGGAACTGCAATAGGATACAATATTAATGTTTAGATTCTAAATGACTCATGACTTTAAGGGAATGTGACGATCAGCTGTCACGTTTTGGAAAATGTGATTTTAAACATCATTGGTTAGCTTAGGTTTCTCTGCTCCGTCTGCCGTGGATGAAAACAAACTGCGTCACGTTGGCAAAAGGGGCGGGATCGCGTAAAATAAGAGGTAATAACCAGAGCATAGCCTTTGGCCCTTAATACAAAAGTAAATCTGTGTTTCATATGCTTCTCATGCAACACCGAGTTAAACGATTCACAACCTGCGCTAAAAATAGCTTGGTGCCAGAGCCATGCTATCCTTTCCCACCCCTCCAAGCAGCGGTGTTACTGCTGCCTACTGACGCTTCATGTTCTCCAAGAACCTTGGGTATAACAACAACAAGCGCTGTTAGCCAATCAGAGCCAGGACTAGCACGACTCACGCTGTCAGGCACTGCAGGCTGTGTAGAGCTGATGCAAACATGCCTGAAGTTCCAGCACGGGAGACCGAGCTAACCGACAAGATACCAAAGAAAAGACCATTACAGGATATATATGATTATCATCCCAAAAAGAAATCGTGCTGGGGAATTTTAACCAGTCAAGGTAAGTGATTATTCCCTACCTGTCAAACTTTAGGCTACCTCATCACGTGTAGCATGTTGTCACTTGTGATAGATCAGGTCTAGTCTTGGAATGGACAAGAGTCTAGACCAGTGTAATAATAATAATAATAATAATAATAATAATAATAATAATAATTAATAATAATAGTAATAAATTAATAAAACAACTTATAATATTCACTCACAATATTGTGAATACATGTAGGTGTTCCTGTTTATGTCACACATGCCCAGTGGGCGTTACATAATGTAGCAATCCAAACAGCAACTCCATACCTTGGTCTGGGTGATTGTAAATTGCACACATCTTGAACTGTCGATGTGTAGGCAATTAATCATTAAATCACATCATATAAATGCACTTATGACAGTGTGGTCTTCTTGTTCTTGTGCTAATATATTATTATTGTTGTTGTTGTTGTTGTTGTTGTTAAGCTGTTATTGCTGTCTACATTTTGGAAGACACTTAGGAAGACACTTATTAGACTATTAGGCTGTGATGAGATAAGAGTGAAGGTCCTACTCTGACCCTTCTACTAGTAGCGTCAGTAGTAGTAGATGACTAGTAGTAGAAGTCACAGTATTACTTAAGTAGAGGATCAGATTGTCATTGACTTTGTGACTCGTTAATCTCACACTCACACTTTCAGGACACTTACAGTGTAACCTCTGAGTCACATGTCTGTCACATGAGTCACATTGGTGTTGTTCTAAAGAGGCTTTATAATGATTAGTTAAACCTTCGAGACGCTGCATTCGTATGCCTTGTATACTGGCCATTATGATATCAGATAATCTCCAAGTTTGCAATGAGAAGGTTGGTCCTTGCAGCTTTTTTTGGAATCTCCCAAACCTGTTTTAGATTGTCCGTCAGTGATATTTGAACTCCCCCAAGCTGCATGGGCCATGTTAGGTAAAATGATGTAACAGCATGCATGTCAGGAATGCTATAGCAGCTACAACTCGTGCACTGAACTGAATGCACTTTTGCAGTTCCAGAATGTAGCTTTTGCTACCATTGCACACTGCACTGATCAGAACATTTACTATGGACAAATGCACATTAGTAACAATGTAGTGCTTGTCTAATCTATTAATTACATATGGCTTTAATGTTCACCGACATCAGTCTTGGGGCTAGTTTTGCAAGGAATTGTGGGAGTGCTGTTGCTGTGTGTCAGAGTCCCAGATGAGGTCACTCAGGCAGTTTGTGCTTGTAATATTCATGAGGGACTGCATTCAGTCAGTTTGAATAGATGGCCCCTGAAGAGCAGTACCAGGCAACCAGTGACAGATCTTCTTTTTGCTAGCAGTGTTCTGTCTATTGGTCATTACAATGACACCACGGATGATATGCAGGTTATTTTGGAGTTAGTATGTGGGAGACAATCTGTTTTATTTTTCTTCCACACTGGGGCCTGTTTCAGTTGTATTACCCATATAGTTTATGGCAGTTATAGCTCTTAGGCCTTTTGGGGTGACAGGCATGCTCTTGTCCACAGGCCATGTCGTACACGTATCAATGGCTAGATGTTCCATGGGGAGACGGGGACATGGGTATGTACCGTCCAGCACAGACACCTCAGCTCCAGACGTAACTGTACTTAGGGAGAGTGTCTGTGTGTGTGTGTGTGTGTGTGTGTGTGTGTGTGTACTAGTGTCAGTCATAGGCTGGCAGTGGTATGTATCCCTGGTAGAAGGCAGATTTGGGTGAACAGGAGATATATATAGCTACTCTGATGTGGCCTGTTGTAACAACTGCAGCAGTGCTAGCCCCATATGCATGAGAGCTCTAGAGGACTTTTTACTGACGGGTAGTGATTACAAAGAAAAGTGAAGTACCACAACGTGATTCCATGCTTCAGTGCATGAGAAATATAAGTACAAAACCCAACTAAAGTAAACTGGGGTCCAGACCTCTTGGCTAAAACAACAAGGGGAGTGGTGGAAATGGGGAGGCGGTGGGTAAAGTTAGCACATACTATGAACAGGTTAAAGAACAAAACAAACTTCATTTGATTGGGGGAGCAAGAGAGGAAAGGACCAGGAGCACATGGCATTGCAAGATAGACGCCCATAAGCATGTGTCTAAAAGCCTTGGGCTTCTGTCATGAACATGTCAAATCAGTAAGCTGATGATTAGTGCGGGTGCTTATGTTTCTCTGAGTTAGTTGTATATGCATAAGATATTGCATGTGAATTACATGTGTACAGAGCTGCTTGCTAGACTAATTGCATTAAGGGAGAAATGTGAGAAAATGGAGAAAAGCATGTCTCAGACGCATGACCACACATAACATGTAATCACTCATCACTTTTCACATCACTATTGTTTTGCTTGAAAAGAAGTATATACGGAAAGGTACTGCATTCAAAACTATAATATTTTTGGATTTATCCTAACAAAAACACTTATATGTAGCTTATACAGTGTTTTTAAACCAAAATGCATCCTCTTCAATCCATCTGTAGCTTATAGCTCCCTCAAATATGTGAATGATAGTAACACTGATCATCTTAATATTGGGCAGAGAAGAACCGTTATGTGTCTGTCAATCATTGCATACACTTACACACATGAACTCACTCACACACAACTCCATTATGTGTCTATCTGTCATTATATACACTTACACTTAGTAAGAGTCACTGGTGCAAGAGATGCTGGTAATAGGCCTATGTATGTATGATGTGATTATGATTATGATAATAATTTTGCCACATCACGTGTGTGTGTGTATTTTATAGGTTCCTGGGCTGACCGTTCCCCACTCCATGAGGCAGCATGCCAAGGTCGTTTGCTGGCTCTTAGAACTCTCCTCTCACAGGTGCTCACATTATAGTATACCTATAGTGTACCTCATTATAGTAAGACTGCCTACATCACTCAGCTCAGGTGGAAGAATAGACACATAGCTTTAATAAAATAATGCTTTAATACTGATGTGCATAGCATTGTATGCACGCCAATAGGCAACTGCTTGTACAACTGAACTACATTGTTAATTTCTGGTGTGTTCAAAACAGGAACATTGGACAATTAGTGAGTTTGAATAATGGTGTCTTTATTTTTTCCCACAAGGGTTACAATGCAAACATCATCACCATTGATCATGTGACTCCTCTGCATGAAGCCTGTCTGGGGGACCACGTGGCCTGTGCCAGAGCACTCATTCAAGCTGGTGCAAATGTAAGTCATTCAAATGTGTCAACTGACTGATGCTTACTTACATGGTTGAATTGTGGACTGTTGTGTAAAACACACATTCATAGTACTAGTTATCAGTTATTATAAATTATGTATTTAGACATTAGTACCTCATGTTTATATTTACATAACTCTTTAAACAGTCTATAGCTTTCAGTGTGCTTGTCTCTTATACTGTATGTAAAAGTAAATGATGTGCATGCTCTATTCATGTTTCTTTTCAAAAAGATCTGGGTATGAGGCTCATGTGTTATTGTTCAGACTAATGTCATTTAGTCATGTTATGTAGTGTTCAGACTTCACAATTGACACTTGTCTGTCTCTGCCCACCTATATCACAACTCATTTGCATTTCTGGGATCTCTTAGTGCCCACCAAAAAAGGGGATGACGGGGATGAAATTGAAAGTGACACTGGTAAACAGCTGTTACAGTGCTAGAAAATATCAAAGAATTATTGTCATAACAATTGCTATCGTGTAAAGTTATACAGGTAAAAGCACTGTTTACTTACTGCTGATTTGGTTTATTGTCAGTTGGCAAAGGTTAGTGGTGAGATAGGAATTCCTTAAAATTTCCTTATCAGTGCTTGACCAGTCAGTTCAAAGTCAATGGCCAATACTGTGACTGGCAAGACTCACCCAAACTGATGTGCAAACCAGATCATTTCCTACAGTAAGCTTCCTGGAAATTGAAAAAAAAGGTTCATAAGATTGTGTCTGTTACCCAACAAGATTTTACTACAGTATTTGCAGCCTCAGCCCTATACATTGGGTTCAATGTCTTCTTGGTAGGTGAATGCTACCACAATAGATGGGGTGACGCCGCTGTTCAACGCCTGCTCAACAGGCAGTTCATCATGTGCAGAAGTGCTTCTGGAAAACGGTGCCAAGCCCCAGGCTGAAATATGCCAGCCATCAGCTATTCATGAGGCGACGAGTAAAGGTAAACTACTCACCTATACAAACACTAACCTTAGTACCCAGTAAGAATTGATCGGTGGCACAGTAGTACAATATTGCTGTTATTAGTTTACTAGTGGAATTACCTGTGTAGGTGTAAGGAGGAGGGTAACTGTTTTTAGATTACTGTACTATGTGTAATAACTCTATCCTGTAGTTGTGTCTGTCATGTTTTATCAGTTGTTGTTGTTGTTTACAGAAAATGTTGCTACGGGCATTTCAGATTTTTAGAAAGTTGCTAACATTTTTAAAGAGACTTTCACCACATCAGTTCCTTCTCTGTCTGTTTGTTAAATTCAGACAGTAAAAAATGAGGCTGATTGTGATTCTCTGTTCTCAGGGAAAGCAGCATGTGTAGAAGCCCTGCTTGCCTGGGGTGCAGATGTAGACTATGAGATTCCACACCTGGGAACACCACTCTATATCGCCTGCATCTCTCAAGAGCTCCAGTGCACACAGATTCTCCTAGATGGAGGTATATGAGCATTTGGACCAATTACTTAAGAGTAGAACATGAAGAATAAAAATAATTGTAAAAAAAAAGTAAAATATGCAAGATATAGAGATAAAATAAATTGTTGGACAATAATAATAATGATGATGATGACTTTCAGGAGCCAATGTACAGAAAGGCCACTTCCTAGAGACTCCTTTGCATGCTGCTGCTCAGAAGGATTGCACAGAGGTCATTAAAATTCTGCTGGAGTTTGGGGCTAACATAAACGCCAAAAACTTGGACTTGAAGAGACCAGTTGAGACAGCGCCGCCTAGCAGCGTAGCAGAGGGCCTGCTGCTACTCTATGAAGGTAATGGTTTTTATTAGTGAGAAGCACTTGCCCCATACTGCTGTGTAATTTTTAATCTTGCTGTGGGGCAACAGGCCTCTGTGGCTGTATGCTTAGTGTGAGAACCAAAAGCTTTGGCAGACATTGAACAGAATTGGTATCTGGTTTAAGCAATTTTCAAACTTTCTCTGAGTGTAATCTTTTTTGTGTTCACTGCTGTTATTTTCATGTTACTGTGAGTATGTAGTGTTTTAGTGCCTCTTGATGTAATCATACTGTCATGCATTTCTGAATATGTGTTTATGAGCTGTTATGTCGATCCTTACAGCAACGCCTCGCTCTCTGTTGCAACTGTGTCGTCTGAGCATCCGAGAGTACCTGGGCCGCTCCAGACTCCACCTTATTCCCCAGCTCAAGCTGCCCACACTCCTCAAGGGCTTTCTGCAGTACAGATAGACATCCACACACTCTCCCCCTCCTCTTTTGCCTTCTCTATTTCCTCTCTTTCTCTCCGTGTGTGTTTAAGCGTCATCTCTCACATTTTTTGACCTCCTAGTGGCTTACGTATGTTTTCTTTCTCTGTAATACTTGCCAATACACAGTGCATGCAACAGTAGTTTTCACCAGTGCTGTCGGTTACTTGTATAAGTGCTATGTGTAAATTGTTTGGGAGCTTTTCCCTGGGCTTTATGCCTTGATGCTGGGATGATCAGTGAGAAAGTGATGAAAGCATAATTTTACACAATTCTATACTGACTGTGTGACAGGTAGGCAGGTGATATTTACATGAAGACACTACTTTTCCATGCACCAGATACGCAATCAGATGTGGGAAGTGGCTAATGATCAGATGTCTGTGATACACTCATTTTCACCATGGTGGATATATGTCATAAAGAGTCTTTACTTCCTAAATATTCATAACCTGGTGTGTGCGTGTGTGTGTGCCTGTGTGTATGCGTGTGTGTGTTTCTAATGTTAACACTGATCATCAGGTTTTGTGAGTTTCACTGGGGGTGATTGTTGTCAGATATTAAACCAATTAGTGAAGTTGATGTCAAATATGAGATATGACAGAGAGGGTAATTTGCTGTGCCAATGACTCTGACCATGGATCCTGTGTGTCCTGTCTTCCAAAACTGCATTCTACTCTACTGATCACTAATTTGAGCCAATGCCTAAAGCATATATTATTTGAAATATTAATAATTGTTGTTCAGTAGATACATCTTTTTTTCTTTTCTTGTAGGTCAGTCATAAACTGTTGTGTATAGTCATTTTATGCACATATCCGTGACATTCAGAGAAAGTCACGTTCATTTGTGTGAATGTACAAAGGTCAAATAAATTTTTATTTAATTTCTCTCTCTCTCTCTCTCTCTCTCTCTCTGTGTGTGTGTGTGTAATGTAATTCCATCATAATGCTCAAGACTGTAAGAGCTATGGAATAGCTTATGGGCACTGTATGTATCTCTCAACATACCAAGGGAATAGGCAATCTTTAAAAAACAGAGAGAAAAACATGGTTGTGATTCCCAAGTAAAGATGCTCCTTGCCATCCATGTGATGCCCTTAGTGTTGTGTGGCCTGCATTTGAAACCACAGACACTCTGAGGTTGTCTTCTGTTTATTTCATGCTTATATATAAGGATAGCTGTTGAACATCACTGACAAGCCTACTCTGAGCTGTGTGACCTTACAACAGACAAGACACTTGTGTAAATTGTGAAAAATTGAATATACCAGAGCTATACTACTACTAGAGGTTGTTTTTGTTTTGTTTTTAATTACAGAAATATAGCTATAAACCTTAACTCAATAGAAAGTAAATCAGAATCAGAATCAGTTTTTATTGGTCAAGTACACTTGCCTACACAAGGATTCACAAGAATTTGACTCCATTAGATGTTAACTCTCCATACATTCAAATACATGTATGTACAAATACATATTGGTTGTGAATAAGCATTGAAAATATTCGTCATTCAGAAATGGTAGGTAGGTTAGCCTCTGGACTGGAAAGGTCAACATTTTTGTCAACCACGCGACAATGCAAAGGACTTTCAGCAGGGGGCAGAAGAACATTTCCTCAGTACAAGCCTACGATACAACAGTACCCTGTTAACCGTGACGCTTGCGTAACATGTCAGATCCAAAGCTGTCAATCGCTGTCAGCGTAAATCCCGCGGTAGATCTATCTTATGTAGACTGTTTAAAGTTGATGTCTAAACGTCAGTCAGGTATCATAATAAGCTACTTCATCTCGCTGTAGTAATTGATTACTGAGCGATGATCACGTAATTAACACCGAATGCCAATTGCGCGTTAAATTGCGCAATCATCGGACACATGGGCATTACCTAAACAAAATCTGATACCTATGTAAGATAACTTATAAGCGACGATTTGATGACGGTTCAGGGTCAACATATTATTTTGGAAGAGCACGCATGCGTTGATCACATATCACATGCAGCTGAATGTAAACTGTTGCCGTACACTGTGTATAGAAGATAAGCTCACTCAGGGCGAATCCGTTAGTCGCGTGAAGCAGAGTACCTTATCGCCCTGACTGTTTTTCTCCTGCATTGGAAGTATGATCATGACAGCTTTCAAAGACCATATCAAACGCCAAAGAGAAGTAACATAGACGTATATCTCCTATTACATGTGTCAAGTTTGGGATTGTGACGAGATCCGGAAGAACAAAAGGTAAAAGACATTGGGATCACCGTGGATAACAAGAGCGTATTCTGATACTTTGAGCAATCAAGCAAAGGAATGAGTGATCTGCGATTCTGGGACCAGCTGGAACCTGGCAGCTCTGAGGTCGACTGGTGCGAAGGCAATTACTTGATATATCCCAACATCGCGGAGTTTTACAACACGGTCTGTTCTTATGCTTTCCCTCCCAACTTCTCTGAGATTATGTTCGGTAATGTAGAGTAGGCTATGTTATAATAACATCGTCTCTTAAATTGAGTTAATCGCTCACACATTTCGACACAGATTAGAATGGACGAAAGTAAGGAGAACTTGAATGCTGCCCGAAGGCAACCATCATGGCCACATGCATTTACCCAAGGATTCGATACTGAAAAATATATGATGGCAGCTATTTTATGATTAGTGTGACAGTGTCATGCAGACATATTTTATGTTCTGTTAATAGCTTTTATAGTCTTTTGTTTTTATTTTGCTGTTGCATTTTGTTGCAGTCATTTTGCTCATAATTTACTTTTCGCAATTGTTTTATCATTTCAGATCAGCAACATCTTGTTTTTTATTTTGCCACCTATATTGATGTGGTTATTCCGCCAATATGCCACACATTACAACAGTGGAATTTATCTAATATGGATTCTTCTGGTGGTTGTAGGTAAGTATCATTATGGCATGGCTTGGAAAGGTGGTCCACAGCTGATGCCTTGTCTGCCACCTGGAATCTTCATCAAATTTCATCACTAAACACAAAGAAATAACTCCCTGTCATTAATTACAGCAGTTATTTTATGATGTATTTAACAACCCACAGGTCCTCTATATATTTGGAATATGTCGTTTAATAAACCACTAACATGTCTCTATTAAATTCATTTGCATTACTACTGATCATTACTTACAGTTTTGTCAGCACAGTTCAATTTAAACAACACAAATGTATCAAGTATCAGTTTACTCATGCTTATTTTCCAGTCAAAGTTTATTCAAATAACCCCAGTGCCATGTGTAAATTGTAGACTATATGAGGAACTAGGCCAACGTTTAATCCTCCGGTCAACCACAGATGTGCTGGATGCTGAAAGACATCCAGCTCATAAATATCTTGAGAGGTCATCATATTTCAAGCCATGGCTGAAATAGGCCATAGTTCTCAGGTCATTCACTCCACATCTCCAAAACAAGCTTGCTTCCTTTAAACACCATCAGAAGTCAAAGCTAACATGGCCACATGGAATATGTCTATGTATTTCTCTCATGCTGTGTGTGAGTGTGAGTATGTTGATTGTCGGCTTAAGAAAACTTGGCCTTCTAGTGAGTCAGAGCACAGTTTTAAACAATAGCAGTGGGTTTACAGGTATGTGGTTGCTATGCTGATGGGTTTGTTGTGTTTGATTAGTGAAAACCTGTATCTGTTGAACAATTGTTGATTGAACAGTTTTTTGAGTAATCGGAGTACCCAAAGCCCACACAGTGTCACTTTTCTGTTTCCACAGCAGTATGATAAACACTGCTTGGACATTGTCATCATAGATAAAACAGCCTCTGTAGTAGATGCCTGTCCCGCCTGTGCACACCCCTTTTGTGGAGATTGTTCAGTTCCTCCACTGATATCCAAGTGTGCCCACAGCACAAATATCCTGCACCACCCATCAACCTGGCCCTTGGCCTTTGAGTGCTAAAGGTCATTCAGATAATCCTCAAATTTCTGAAGAAGGTTGCGATGAAGTCTGTATGGGCTAGGATTGTGGGCAGTAGTGGTGGAGTTGCTTCTTTCAGAAATCAGTCATTAATCTGTTATTATTACAGGGTAGGGACAGGCCTTCTCTAGTTTATAGAAACAAGGGCAGACAAGTCTGTATTTTCAAAATATGAGTATCTTGTTACAATCAAAAAAGTGTTGTCTTTGGATGTCCACTTTTGAAAAAAGACAGTAATTGGCACAGATATGTAGCATAGCTCTTTTTGTAAATTACAAAGACTGGGACAGAGCAATGGAGTTTGAAATTAGAGTTTTAAGGCAGGGTTAATGAATTATACACAGTGCCAGATCAGTGTCATGCCTGTGGTCTGTGTACTGTCTTTAGGGAAATCACTAATTTCCACACGGAAGTAGTGCAAGCCACTAATCTCATGATAGGTTGCAAAGTTCCTTGATTATTTAGTATATTTAGTCTAACCTGATGATCTATGACTTAGCACCAGTGACTATACTATGCTGGAGCTAAAATGCTACTGTCAGACTCAGAGAACAGTGGAATAAGGTAAAACTCAATTGTTTAACTCCAGGGGAGGTGGAAAATGAGTGTATTTCCCCAAATGGTGGCGTATCCCTTAAATCACTGAACAAATTACAATACCAAGCAGTGCTTGTACTGAGCAGAATCATTTCATGACTATTAAATCCTGAGGCCAGAGAAGGTTATTAGGATATTTATTAAGTGTGCCGTCCAGGTGGTTTTAAACACAATATGTTTAAGCCCACTCTCACATAGTTAGAGTAAAGCTAATGAAGTCTAGCTCCCATGGGCTGTAACTGCTCACATCAGCCAGTAATGTTGTTGCTCTAACTTAGTTCTGTGTCTGTCATTTGAGAATGCCCAAGGACTATTATGTGCCTCTCATCAGCCTCTCATTATCTGTGGTGTTGCATGTGAGAGAAACCAGACTACTCTGTGTTTTTTTTTTCGTTGTACTTCATATTGCTGGCATTGTTTGTAGTTTCAGTCATTTGTTGATGTTCTCCTCCTGTCTGCTACAGGTATTGGATCCACCTATTTCCATGCCACCCTTAGTTTCCTGGGGCAGATGCTGGATGAGCTGGCCATTCTCTGGGTGCTTATGTGTGCCATTGGAATGTGGTTTCCTAAGAGATACCTGCCACGAGTCTTCAAGAAAGACAGGTTAGACAGTTCACACTATAATTAAAGGACATTCATTTCATCATCCATACATACTAGTTGTACTTGAAAGACTGCATGGCTACGCTCAATCATTCTTTGTTACTGTTTTACTGACATTCATTTCATTCACATCAAGAAAAGTGGGGACATATGTCATACATATGTATGACAAATATTAGTATGTGATTTGTTAATTCTGTGGAATGTCCATGTAACTTCCATGTAACTGGTAAAGGACGCTAAGAAAAGGATTTCTAATCTTACCAACCAACTTAAAATGACCCAATGTAGGAATCCTCTTTTCCATCAGTTAGTATGGGGTACTTAACTCACAGACAGTGCAACACCAGGTGCTAAGGGTGTGCACAGGTAGTGTCATATTTCATTGTTCATATTGTTAAAGTCAGTGTAGCTTCTGAATGACTCTGAAGTCATTAGGTTAACTAGGTAAGGAAAACTACATTGTGTTGCTATGAATGTATTTGTAAAAAAAGGAGAAAGTTTGCAGGTTTAGTTTGGTACACATGCATGGTTAGGATAAGAAACAGGATAAGAAACGATGGACATTAATTTCACTGTGTATAAGTGGAAAGTTTTGGAAATAATGCTTGATTCCTTGTCAGCTTCTTAGTCTGTGTTCTTGATTCTAACTCTTTCATGACATGCCATACACATATCAAAAGATGAAAGGCAGATGAAACACACTCACTCTGTCTCTCGGAAATAAGAGTGTAGCAAATTCATGATGAGTGCTGGCTTGACTTGTGTAACAGCACTGCACCAAAGACCTTTGCCCAATATATGTCCATCTGACATAAGCTCAGCCCATTAGTACTGTAAGTTGTCTCTGCATGGGATTTATTTGACTTTCTTTGATAAATTGAGTTGCCTTTGATGGGTTCACCAGGAATGCTATTTTTTGACAGTCTCTGACAAAGCTGGACGCTAAATGTTTTGTCATGACCCATCCTTTTATGATTTTCACCTTTTCCACACTTACTCTATGATTCAAGAGAATGGATGAATGCCATTTTCATTGCAAGCTAGCAACAATATATTGCAAATTATTTGAAAATGGAGCATTGATACACTTCCTTCCAGTAGACATTACATGGTGACAGGGTGAACTTTCAGGCTCACTCTATGTTAAACCCAGTGCTTTCTGGTGTGTTATGTGTCATGTGACCATTGGTTCCTCACTGCCCAAGAATAGCACTGCCCAGACAGAGGGATCGCTGACACTATTACCATGGGCTTGTTGGGTCATCAGTTCATAGTCTATTGTTAGGTAGCAGTGATGGCTGCCTGTCACAACAGCTTGTTCGGTCACAGAAACATACCACAGTATGTTTTTTTTAAAGTCTTTGCTTTTGAAATATTTCTGCAGAAAAAATCACATTGGTTATAGGGGACACTTCTACCAGGATTATTTTCTCACTAGATATAAGGAACACTTTTTTGCAGACCTTTTTATTTGGACAATGTGCATATATGGCAGCCCCAGTGAGCATCACTAAAAAGAGGAAGTAAAATAATCTCTTCAGAATTCTCTTCAGTACCCCAATGAATCCATCCTTCAAGAGAAGCAAATAAAAAAAATGCAGCATAATAAAATTTATATTTTACACAAAATTTAATTTCTGTCTGTCTGTCTGTCGAAACACTAGAAGTAATTCAGATGAATTAACCAAAGCATAAATTTAGAACAAGGCAGTTTGCTGAACAGAAAAGCAAGCCTCTACCATTGTGATCCCAGGTAACACAAAAGCAATGACCTTGGAATTTGGAAGATCAGGATATTGTTATGTTTTTGGGACATTTCTGGTATTTTGGATTTCAGTCTTGCCCTGCCTTAGTGCCATAGTGGTTAGCTAACTGCCCTGGTAATCCAGTCTCCTGGGTTCGATCCCCGACCCCAGGAGTTTTGCAGAGGACATGCTGAGAGTTTTTGATCAGTCTGTTTCGAGCACTGAGTCAGCCAAGAAACTTGTGACTATCCGCCGGTGCCCGCTATAGCCTTCCGAACCTTGGCTGCTGTGAGTGGATGGAATGTGACGTTTCATCACGGTTTGTCTGACTCAGTTAAGGATGGTGTGGCTTCTGCAGGCTGCCCTAGTGACCTGGAACCGTTCATCTCCCATGCCATTCACCTTGATAATCGCTTCTGTGAGCGGCGTCGGGACCAAGGTCCCAGCGGGAGCTATCCTGTCACTCCTGGTCTGTCCTGGAACCCTGTGTCTCCACCTCTTGAGAGCCCAGAGCCTATGCAGATCAGACGCACCCACATTACTGCAGCAGAGCGGGAACACAGAAGAAGAGAGAGTATTTATTGTGGAAAGCCCGATCACTTTCAAGCTACCTGCCCTGAGCTTCTGGGAAAAGGCCAGGCCCGTCCGGCTGAGGGAGGGGTTGACGGGCCCTACTCTATCTCCCAAGCTTCCTGGCCAGTGGGTCTTCCTCCCCATATCCATCTCCTGGGGAGAGTGCTCTCACTCCTGTTAAGCCCTGGTAGACTCTGGGGCTGCTGGGAACTTCATAGACTTTGACTTAATAGACTTAATGTTCCTTTAGAAACACTTGACTCCCCGCTATCGGTAACAGCTCTTGATGGTCGGGCACTAGGTAAGGGGCGGGGTGATCCAGTGTCCTAGGTTCGATCCTCAACCCCGCCGTAACAGATATATTGTATAAAGAGAAATGGTCATTTTCAACTTCTATGATTGGTATGGAGGAGATGTAAGTCCTTGTCTGTGGAAAAAAAACTTGGTGCAATGCCATGATGCTTCATACACAGACTCATCTTTTGCTATTGAGATGGAGAATAAGTCTGGAGACCCTTCATTTACTGATTTCCAGGGCATACCCAGCAGTGAAATTAAAATGAAATCTAACCAAAACAAGCACATCTTTGTTGTATCAAAAAAAAAGGTTTGCAGTTGTTTACTTATCTCCAATGATAATAGATAATATACTTCTATGTTGGTTAACACTGAGACCATTAGTGAAGCCATTGGTTGTGTTGTGAAAACAGCACTGTAAAAACTTTGAAGAAACTGTTGAAACTAAAATATACTGTCTGTCACCATATAAAGTTTGTCCGGTAACACTTTCTATGAACCCAGTATTCATGACGCATTATAAACACATTCATAAAGGGTTATAATACCTTCATAAAGCCTTATAACTAATGACATTCATGTTCATATCATTTGTACATTCTAATGATTGTACTCATAAGGCATTATAATGTTTCATACCACTGCTTGATCAAATTATTATCACCTGGAACGTGCAATATTAACTGATATACGCTCGCCGTGTCGTTCATTATCTCTTACATCATATAAGCCTTTAGAACTTGAAGTCACAAAGCATTATGAAGCTTTAATTTGTTAATTGTCCTTTTATATGTCCAAGTCTTAATGGCAAACAATCAAGAGTTAGAGGCACTCAATGCATACTCTAAGTAAAGTGAGATGAACACATAATTACTCATGAAAATCAATTAGACACCATAACAGACATTTGGTATAATTCCCTCATATGAAAAGGCCAGAGAAGCTTATAAGGCTTTGTGACACTTCAAGTTGTAAATGAATGCATTTGTAATGCTTGAATGAACTGGGTCCACAGAAAGTGTTACAGTGTGCCCTTTGCTGAATAAGTAGTTGTGATTGCTTCCTGGGTTTTTGGTGATTCAAAAATCAGTTTTCAACAGAAAGTTTTCCAGACAGACCAGCAGAACAAATTCAGATATACCTAAGCAATACAAAGCATAAGCTATAAATTATCATCTATGCACGATTCTTGCCCAACCTGTTTAGATCCTGATCCATGTGACCAGTGACTAACGACCTTTCCCATGCTTCTTCCTTGCAGGATGCGATTTAAAATGGTCATCGGCTTGCTGTCAGGCGTTACCACTGGGCTGGCCTTTGTTAAGCCTGTCATCAACTCTGTGTCGCTGATGATGCTGGGTATCCCTTGCACCGTGCTGCTGATCACAGAGCTTAGACGGTGAGAGACATCTCTCTCTCTCTCTCGCTCGCTCTCTGGAAGAGTTACATTTGTTTGAGCAAGTACAATTTGCATTGCCCAGCATTATAATGTGATTTGCACTTCTAGTAGTGTGTGACAAAACTTCCAGGACGGTGTGTGTGTGTCCAAATAAATGCCACAATTGAGGCTTTTCAAGTCTTCCAAACACAATAGGCATCTGCACTAGTCATTTGCCTGTTAAATTGCTGAATGGTCAGTAGACTTGAGAGTATGCAAATGTGAGTGTACTTGGCTAGAAAGGCAAAAACAGAATGGAAACTTGTGGGCCTGATTTTTATAAAGCATTGCATGATCAATCTGACCTTAGCAGGGTAGAATATAACACTGCTGGCTACTTCCAGCTGCTTCATCCGTAATTAATGAGGCAGACTCGTGTGTGTGTGTGGTACACATGCATGAGCAGTAATCTCTGTTTTCTTTAATTATGGTGGCACGTGGCTCTCACTGTGGTATAGTACGTGCTGTTTTTGCCTCCTGAACCTGACAGTATCCTCATGTCATTACTGAATAATGCTGATGAGAAAATAGGTTCCTGCTCTATAGGCAACATGAACGTTAAAAAATAACGTTGTATACATGATCATTTGTTAACTCTTAAATGTTCTAACTGACCATTTTGATGTTTGAACGAGGAGCATAGTTTGTCTCTTAAAATGACAAAATTCCCCAATACAACATAATATAGTTTCACAGATGATCTCTGCGCCGGCCTCATTAGCCATTACTGCTGCGTCTTTTAAACAGTAAATGCAATGAGACTATCAGACTGGTTTGTGCATGAAGGTAGTCACTTTTTAAGAAATTATTACAGTATTTATTCACTGTCAGATTGGCACTGAGAAATGTTTTTTCCTTCTAATGCTGGGTGGAGTAGGGGCTGTAGACATTCAACCTTGACTTACTTGGCCAGCCATTGTTCCCCAGCACCCAGTATTGCATGCTTGTTTATGCACTATGGGTCAGAGGGCTTTCCATGTAGGCCCAAACCTTTCCCCCTGTTTGGAATGCAGTGCTTTAACACAGATGATGGCCATTGTCTTTGGGGCTGAAATTCCTGTGCAGTGGAGGTTGCTGATGCCTTGCCTCTTGCCTTGATTGGCCCCAAATGTTTACAAAGCTGCACGTTGATGAATAAGTGGACTGTTGCTTGAAAGGTGGGTTGAATAATGACTGTAAAGAAAAGAAAACCAAATGCCACATGGACAGGTTTCACTCGATCTGCTACTTCTGAGTTTCTGAAACATTCAGAGATTTTGGATGTTGTTTTTGAAGGAAGTGCGACTGGCGCTTGTGGTATTGTTCCATGTCTATTTGGGTTGTTGGGTGTTGAGTTTAAAATGTTTTTGGCATGGTGTGGCAGCACTCTTTCTATTTATGCTGAAAATGTAAGTTGTTAGGCATTCCTGCCTGATGACTCGCTAACTGTTAGTGACAATGCTTTTTTTGGCCTTATTCCACGTCCTCATTTTTATTATTTTATTCTTGACTCATGCTATGTTTGGTATGCCTGACCCAGGCTATTACCATCCCTTCCATGAACTGATGCATTTGTTATCTCATTCCTAAGTGTTTTTGACACTGTGTGACAGGCCAACTTAGGCCTGGAATTCCCAAGGCTAATTGGCTATTGAACAGGGATAACTTTTCTACTGGAATGATGAATTGTACATTCTTCCTAAATGTCTTGAACACATGTATCATTCTAAAAGGTAAGAATGGTTTTGTAATGGTAAAATTCTGATCCTAAAATAGGAGTTTTCCCCCTAAAAGCAGTTAGGCAGTTTTCTGTAAAAATCCTATATTGAGATTAGGCCCCAGGATGTCATTTGAAGTGACAGCTGAACTACTGGCATATGTGCCCATAGAGAGCCACAAGCAGTTCTTTGTAGCGTTGTTTACCCAAACAGTAATTTATTTTTTGACAAAATAAAATTGTTACAATAGTTACTACAATAGTTAGGTCTAGTTGAAATATTTCAGATTGGACAAGATTACTCACACTCCCAGAAAGAGGAACTGAAGTCATAGAAAGTATGTTGTAAGTTTTTTACTATATATTTGCAAATACTTCATGTGCAAATGATTGTATCTTCATAATAACTGGGTCCACCAAGATTCCTGGGAGGAATCTGTGTTTCTTTGAGCCCATCATTTGAAGAGCCATCTGTTGAAGGGTGGTGGTGTACTTCACACACTTCACCCAGTGTGAAGCCTGTGCGTGTGTTGTCCTGTCTCACACATTCACCTCTTTGTGGGCACCCTGACACCTCAGCCATGTTGTCCCTTTTGAGTAATGTCGTAAACAATAAGGAAGGTCATTTAACAACCAAGAGATGAATTCTAACCAGATCAATTCTAAACCACTTTCTCAGCAAAGCTGCACTATACTGGGAATGTACAGTGTATTTGGATGATAACAAGCACTCGTAGCATCATGTAAACATTTATTTACTGTCTCCCCTATGTTTTCCCCTCAAGGGAAGAGTTGGAAACTCCTGTACTTACTGTTGTGATCTGTTTATATTTCCTCTTTCTTGGTCTACTCCAATCTTAATCTTTATCAGTGTGCTGTCTATGATCATCCACTTCCACCCCCACCCCCACCCCACATGCCTGTTTTTATCGTCTTCCTCCAGTGCTGATCCACACCCTGTCGGTTGTGTTGTGTCTGACCATGGGTATCAGTCACATATGTGTCAGTTATATAAGCATCAGCCTGGCCATAGAGAAGCTATTGTGTTTGGGAGAACAGCAGCAGCTTCATTTGTCAATTAGCCTACATTTATTGTTGCTGACAAATTCGATAGACTAGGAATTTGTTATCAGAAATCAGGGAGAAGAGAAGCTGTAGGGACTACAAAAGATGTCTGGTAACATTCACAGACTGAACAATAAAGGAACCCATAGCCTAAGTGTTAAACAGCTGTCTCTCACTGTAGTGATGTCAACACCATCCCCATCAGTTTAAAGCCATTTCTAGTTTTGGAATTGGGCCTGTAAAAGAGTTTAGTTACTTCCACAACATAATGATCCTGATGGCTTCCTTTTCAAGCTTTGATCTCAAAAGCTTTGATTATGTATGTGTGAGAAAACTTGTGAGACAGCACATGGGTTAATATGTATGTGTGTGTGTGTGTGTGTGTGTGTAATCATAGGTGTGAAAACCCCCGTGTCTTTAAACTGGGCCTGATTTCAGGATTTTGGTGGACACTGGCACTACTTTGCTGGATCAGTGATCGCATTTTCTGTGAAATGTGGTCATCAGTCAATTTCCCCTATCTGCACTGTGCATGGTAAGTGAATGCCCCTCAATTCATCTTTAGGATGCCCCCCATTGTTTTGGTTGGTTATTACCAAAGATAACCAAAGATATTCATTATAAATCAGTCCATACTATCCATAAATCCATATTCTTTGTTGAAAGGCCAGTACCAGTCAATGAGGCCGATATTAACTGATAGTGATGTTTGTTCTTAATAATGGTGCATTTAGAACTTGACTAAAATACAATCCACTGAAGCAACCTTGTTTGCCCAGGTTTGTCGTTTGATTCATGTCCTCTTCCCTCTAGGCACATTCTCATCTGCCTGGCATCCTACTTGGGCTGTGTGTGTTTCGCCTACTTTGATGCTGTGTCAGAGGCCCCAGAGAGAGGGCCAGTCATACTCTTCTGGCCCAGTGAGAAATGGGCCTTCATCGGAGTCCCTTATGTCACTCTGCTCAACGCTCAGAACAAGTCCTCCATCAAGATGACCTAGTACACACTACTCAACGCTCAGAACAAGTGCCCCATCAAGATGACCTAGTGCACACTACTCAATGATCAGAACAAATCCCCCTTCAAGATGACTTAATGCACTATGCTCAACGATCTGCTTAAGTATCCCATCAAGGTCACTTAGTTCACCCTGCAGGATGGTGACCTTTTACATGCTCTACCTCAGATCAACCTCAGGGAGGTGCTCAGAGCTTTACAAAAACACTCACCTCTCCTCAGGGCTGGAAATGGTTAAAGAACACCCTCTACACACGCACAATCATTGACAAGCACATAGAGGAAGCTGGGTATGGTGTGTGGTGTGTTTTCTGCACAAAGAGAAAAAAGTTTGTATTTTTCTGCAGATACAGGAGAACTTTGGTCGGAGTATAAAGAGTTTGTTTTCTAGTTTTTGCCACAATATCAATACATTAACAGTACTCAGGAACGGAATCTCAAAAACATGAATTCAAGGCATGTAGCGTGCATAATTGACAAAAAAAAATTTAAACATAACTTAAACACAGCATAACTAAAAAGAATAGTTAAACAGAGATATTGAATACTTGTAAAAAAGCAATCCAAATGATTTGAGGAATGAGGAATTGCCAAAAATGATTTTCACTTCAGAAATTTTCTTGTAAGAATACAGATTTGTTCAGATTTGTTTACTTACTTATTTGTTTAGTACTGCCACACAACATTTTCTTTGTATGTGTGGTAAGATCATACCAAATGCATGACTACCTAAATTTTTATGAAAAGCCATCACATGTGATCTGCCAAAATGTCTGGTAACATATCGGCTCGGCACTGAGTTTGACCATTCTAGGTGACGAGAATTATGTTGAAATGTTTAAAATTGACTTTATTCATTATATATTATTTATGATTGTGCACTTTGTACAACATCAGTGCTTTTGTTGAATGTCCAGATATGTGTTTTGCCCCGATTTTTTTTTGTCCTGGCAACAACAATCCTCTCTACTTCACAACATATTAACTGCTGACATATTGATGCTATAGTCTGATATACCAGTAATGCAGTCAATGTTACATTAACCGCATTACAGCAGTTATCTTGCGTTTGCGTTGAATGGCAGCTTGATAAGGTTGGGAATATATTAACCATGTCCAAATTATGTTTATTTGTTTAGAAATTATGACATGGCAATATTACTTTTAGATAATGAGTAGAACAGCTGTTTGTAATGTCACTAGGGTAGCACAAACAATCTTATTTACTTATACATAGGACTCAATTATTCATATTTACCACTGATATGCAAAGACATTTCGCTGGATTTGTGTGAGTACTTTTTTGCAATATTTTGTATAATTTTAAGTTTTACATGAATAAGGTAAGACAGAGGATGTTGATCTTCTTATCCATCGTGTATAACCAGATGTGCTGGATTTCATGTCACTGAAATGTGAATTAATTCACATCTCCACATTCATCCTCCTAGTGCTCGCTCATGAGCACACGTCTGTCCAGAGGCAGTAATCCATTTCTTGAGCTCCCCCTGCTGGCTATAATTAGCTGCTGTGTATAGGGATCACTTTATTTTCAAATTACCTCTCCAATCTCCGAGTGACATCTCGTGGACAATGTTACATTTACATCAACAGTGTTATCAACGACACATTTCAGATCAGGTTAAGCCTATGGCAATCATATAGACCTAAACTAGACTGATAGGCCACAAGGCATTTTCAGTGTAAAACGTGACAGCAAATAGGCCTAATGGCCTACTCCAAATATTGTACACTTGATTGTGCACTTGACAATACAAGACTCAATGCAAACAAATATTTTGTGCCAAAGAATAGCTGGGCGATGTCTGTCAGGCAGCAGCTGAAACATTTAGAAGGTAACATTGTGAAGGTGGGCTACATGTAGCCTATAGGCTACTGCAGTGTGAATGTGTATAGAAATATGCAAGAAGGTATTTTTATATTGGATTTGAAGTTGGTATCGTTTGCACAATGCTTGTCTTTCACTGGTAGGTTAAGGGAAAATATTTTGTTTATTTGTGAAAGTGTTCTAAACATTGTAGCTTATAAGGATTTCATGTATTTTAACATGTTAGATCTGTCAAGAAATTTGCAATAAACTGTGTTATAGAACAGCGTTGTATTAGTCTCTTTTTTTATTCAAGTAGATTAGTTACTCATGTTGGGATAGAACAGTGAACAGTTCAGACCACTCATTCATTACATTCAAAGCAACTGTAGATTTCCAAATACACACAGAATTTCAGCTTTGAAAAAATAATAAATGAACTGCAGTCATTTTATTCATTAATTCACACATTTGAATTGACAAGTATTTCTTTAAAGCAATGCCAGGGTTTTCACATGAGAGGAAAAAAATCTACATGCTAGGCCTACTTACAAAATCCTTGTGCGTCTCAGACTAATGTCCAATGCTGGGGTCCATTAGGACTGGCCCACTTTGATTAATAACATTCCTTCCTGCATGCTCCTTACACTGGCATTCTTCAACCATTTTTATGTCTTTTGTAATCTCTACATTGTCTTTACATTTTAATTGCACTACCTTGTGAATTAATTTGACTGGCGAGCACAACAGGCAAGCGGTGGAATCATCACTGGTCCGCGGGTTGCGACATTTCCCGAAGCAGACGTTGTTTTTCAGAAGCTGGGGTTCGCAGTCTTCGTGGGCAACTCTCTGTAAATAATATGTGCAAATAAATCGTTATGTACCCTCTCAATATGCTGGGTCTGATGTTTGGCAAAGTCACAGGCCGTCAGGTCTTTCCTACCTGCCAAAAAGGAATTACCCTACATTTTTCCTGACGTACTTCGTTGTTCTGTATGGGTAGAACAGAATGAAAGCCAGATCGTCTTCTGAACAAGAAATGATTCCAGAATCCTTTTGCATCTCTTTCATTAGGTTTGCTCGTTGGGCCTTGGTGTAGCCTTGCAGACCCAAAAAGTCCGTCACTCAAATGTCCCGCGGGCGAATGGTCTAATGTTGGAATAATCGGCTCTGTCGGCGCTATTTCGCTGGTGCCTAAGCTATAAGAATCTTTTTTCCTTCGGAAGTGAGGTGTTCTCAAGTGTGCCTGAAATGAATGCCCCCACGACTCCATCACCATAACCCAAAGCAGTAGACTAGTTTGACTGACTGATTTCATCTTAGAACAATTGCCCAGCGACGTTTGTTCAGTGAGACAAGCATCCCAACTAAAATGCGAGATGGACTTTTCCAGCCTAAATAGGTGTTGTCCTTTTCATCCATTTGGATACCTTGAGTGGGAACGTGACAACCTGACACCTCCATCAAAAGACGGTCAACTAATTTGGGATTGTAAATACAGCGCCTGTTTTTACAAGACTTTGGACTTGTTCTTTAGTTTTATGCCAGTGCTCAGGGCTGAATGTTGTGTTTATCTAGCCCTTTATTGGACGTGGCTATAACGGCCAGTTCAATAGCATAGGTGAGGAAGAGACTCAGGTTCGTGTTTTACAGTTAATTCCAAAACCAGGCACACGCTATCGTGGTCAGTAGCCAGTGTCACATCGGAACATTTTAGTTAAGTTGTCTTAATACTTTGCTACCAACAGTATCCAACTATATGCTAGGCCTATAAGGAGGTTCTCTCCCAACAGTGCTCTTTGCAGTTCATATAACCTTTGCCACTACTTTACATTTCATTTACATGTACATTTATGCATTTAGCAGACGCTTTTATCCAAAGCGACTTACAAAAGAGGATAACATTCAAGTTACACAACACAATGACACAAAGAAACTAACAAAGAGTGCATATCGCTAACATAAAAACTGCACTATTTTAAGTAGAAAGTGCAATAGTGTAATAAAAAGTGCAGTATAAAATAGAAATTAATTATAAGATGTTAAGTGCATTCTCAAAATTTAAGCCAGGAGATATTCTTGGAAGAGCTGGGTCTTCAAGAGTTTCTTGAAGGTGGAGAGGGTATCCGTTGATCTGGTAGGACTTGGAAGGTCATTCCACCAGCGTGGAACCAAACATGAGAAGAGTCTGGATTGACCTACGCAAGGTGTTGTCCGTGCTAGATAACGTAGTGGAGCGAAGTGGTCGGCGGGTGACATAGGGCTATTTGGAACTTGGGTCTGTTGTAGTTCCTATGACAGCAGTCCCTATAACTATTTTAACTCCTACCTTGGGGTAGGGTATTTTCCCTGGCAGCAGAATACCACAACAGTGATGATGCACATAACTTTTTATTCCTGAACTAAACAGGGAGCTTCTTGGAGTAGCCTCTAAAGTCAGTGGTTCCAAAAACTGTGCTCACATGTTAGCAAAACATGTTAGCATTGCTTTATTTTTGTCACTGATTATTGTAGTTTCTGTAGATTTATCATGGCTGGTTAGCGTGGTGCTAATAACGCCAAGGTAGAGGGTTCGCACTGGCAAGGAATTTTAGAAATGACCTAGCCTACTGTTCGCTTTCAGTCTCTCGGTTACGTGTCCATTGGGAAAAATATATATATATACGTAAGTGAAGGAGAACTTTGTAGACCAACAAGCTCCATTCCAATACGTGGAAAATGTTCATATCAGCTAGTTACAAGTCTTTGACAAATATTATAGCTTCGATGCGCACATGCTCCATTGCAGCGGGAGACGACCCACCTGGAAACTAAACTTGCAGAGGAATGTCGCGGTATTAAAATTTAACGTCTAACCCTAGGTTAAATGTATTGAATGGTAGGCTACATGTAACATATGGGCCTGGTATTAATTCTAACAAATAGGCATGTTGTCCTCGACATCAGCGCAGGCGCGTTGGCGTGCTTTTTTCTGTGAGAGCTCAACCTGAAGTAGGCCCTCCGAACTAGCCTTCATTTTCTAATTACGCTGGGCACCGCAACTGGAAATACTACGGTGTATCAGCTGCAGTAGCGGTTTTAGGCACGAGCGAACAGGGCAGCCGCCCGGGCATTTCGTAGGGGGCGGCCCGTGCGCTTAGGAAAAAAATCTGAAAATCTCTGAATATCTATCATATTACTATGTGGGCAATTGCCACATTGGTGCCCCCTATTTTTTTTTTCGTTTCTTTCGGGGGGCGGGGGCGCTCGGAGGCGGTCTTGCCCGGAGAGTAATCAACTGTTGAACCGCCACTGGTCAGCTGTCCACATGAAAGCTAAATTAATACATTTCCGTAACTGCCAGGGTAATCTATTTATGATTCATGGCTTGTATGATGAGTGGGTCTGAAGATGTAGCCTACAGTGCTTTGGTCATGAAGTTTAATGTAGTGTTTAATCGTGACTTTATGGTTATTACACTTATGAATATGTAATTACATATTACCCCATGATTCATTCTCTGATTAATCGTCACCCGTCCAGCTCAGCAGCAGGTGCCAGTATGTAGACAATTTCCAGACAGCGCAAAGGTCTGGGAAGCAATGGAGAACGCATGCGCCCTCTCATGCGTCTGGCCAGCAGGTGCTTGCATTGTGAGGAAAAGATGGAGTGAAAGGGATAGGGACACAGCGCCCTAGTTATAATAATAATAATAGTTTTGTATTAAAATAAATAAAATTCCCCATTAAGCCCGTATAATATATTTATGCAACATTTAACTGTCACGTGAAATGAATCAGTTTGCCTGCAAGCATCCAATACAGTGAAACTAGCCCACTACATTCTGTCGTCCACTCGTTGGACAACCTGTGTGAATTGAGTCCAATGTCATTGGTCAGTAGCAGGCCTATACACACATACTCCCTTCTGTATTATGTCTGTGTAGTTTTCCCTTTTGTCAAATATGTGGTTTTTCCTATGAATAATTAAATATATAAATAAATACATGCCTACATACATAACCTCAGTAGAAGTAGCCCAGTTAGGCCAGTCTGGAACATTGCTGCATCGACTTTAATGCGTCGAATTTTCTATGTCAGATGTCAGCTTAATATTGAATTCAGGATAGGATACAATTGTTATCGCCTTCATATAAGCTAAATATGAAAAACAGCATGAAACAACCGACAACAGCAAGTTTTCTATATTGCTGTTGTCGGTTCTTTCATGCAGTTTTTCATATTTAGCTTATATATGGCTGAGTTGTCTTGTTAGTTGTCTTGTTGGTTGTTTCATGCAGTTTTTCATAACTTCATAACATATATATATATATATATGGCCGTCCTTCTGTCTCGACCGAAAAGCTGCAGGTGCTCTAGGGTAACTTGCCGAGCTCCGAGCGGGCGTCGTTACGATCGGCCTTTGCCTGGCGCAGCGCGCCCTGGGCCGCTCTAATTGAATTCCCAGCGCAGATTGGATTATGCGCTGCAGCCCTTATGCTGTGGTGGATGTATGGTCGCCTTCGACTCCAGACTACTTAACCTCCGGGCCCTGGATCAGCCATCATGAACGTGCGGAATATATTTTACCCATCAGGTTTCAAGGTTTCATTATTATTTTATCCCTCCCCCAACACACGCACATACGCGAGTAGAGACAGTATGATTTTTTTTTCAAATAGATCTATTTAAAGATCTTTAAAGATCTATCTTTAAATACAAGAAACGTATGTCAGTACCTGTCCATCTGTCTGTCTGTGTGTTGTTGTCAAATCATCATGTCAAAAAACAAACAAAAATCAAAAGTTACCCTCTCTCTTCAACGGTAAGCTATAGCTTACACTGTTTTAATTTATCTGCTGGAGCAACAGCATGCCAGCACACGTCAGCACATGGGTAGGAGTCTGTGAAAATCTGGTTTAATGTCCTGAAGCCTAAATTGACTGAATTTGATCTACGACAGACAACGTTACAATAAGGGATAACTTCTGGGCTCAACAGACATGGCTTCTGTAGCCTTCGCCAGCCTGCACTGTAACTGCAAGAGCTCAAACCACATGAATAAGGACCTAACCTACCTGTCCACATGTAACTGGGCTTCCAGTTGTCTGAAAACTATGCTTCATATGTACACTGCACTGGTCTTTTATTGATTCATTTATTATGATGATTTTTTGTCCTTCATATGTTTTCTTGTCCTGGAATTGCATTTTTTAGACTACGCCCAATTGCCAGCATGCATGTCAGCATTTATAGATAAATATAGCCTACAGTATGCGCTTAAGTCAGAATGGTGCTGGGTGCTGATTTATTTATCATTTCAAAGTGTTAGTTCCCCGTCTTCAGACTATAATGGATAGTCAAAACATTTACAGCATTTCCTATCACAAAAAAAATCCTCATGCTAAACACCTAACAAGACAACTCAGCCATATAATCATATATATGCATGTAGCTCAAATGTACCATTAAAAATGAATGCGTAAATAAACACTAATACCATTTGTTATAACCTGGTACTGTGACCATAGTCTCCACAGTGGCAATGGGTGCACCACTCTGGGCTGTAAATGGCCAAATGGCTGCCAACCATCCGGAGTCTTTGCTTATTGAGTTAGGCTCCCTTTCCAGTCATCAGGAGGAGGCATGTCTGCTCCTTACACCACCTGCTCCTCCATACTCTCCGCTCCTTAGCCCATCAATCTCCCAGTGACACCCGACCTAAAAGCTCTCCGACTGGGTGATGGTGGAGGGGTAGGTGGGGGTCAGAGCCAGAACCAAGGGGCTGGTGGGGCACAGAGTGATTTCTGACCACAGGAGGATGCTGACCTGAGGTCTAGTCTCAGACTGCTAGTGGTGGACACAAGAACAGGGAGCCCAAGGGATTCAAATACTTTGATATTATTGTGGATGGTGTGTGTATGTTGTGAGAGATAGTGGTAAGAGCTGTTGCATCTTTTCTTTCTACACATTCATTCACATGCACTCACTCTCTCCTCTTGACACACACACAAAACACACACACACCAGTAAATTAAAAAACACCACACTGCAAAAACACACATTTTGTTTCCACTTAATACATTCTCAGATCCTCCCCCACCACCTCCCTTTTGGCCCCTTTCTCCAGCCTGCATTTGCTTCCTCTTTACATCAGTCCAAATTCAATTAGCCTTGAGCTAATGGCTGGCACTCTTCGGCGTGGAAGCCTAATGACCAGAGGCAGGGAAGCAGAGAGAGAAAGAGAAAGAGAGAGGGAGGGATGAGAATGGGGAGAGGGAGAAGAAGGAGAAGAGGTTTGTCTCTGGAGGGTAGGACAGGACCAGGTGCACCCATCTGCAAATCAAGTTATCTGAAGAAATGCCACATTCAATCCTGGAAAATTAATGTGAGAGTTTGCAGTGTATGCCTGGGGTCTTACAACAAAGGTCAGCACAACCATCCAGTGACATCTAACCAGCACTCTCATCAACCAGTCCTGCCCAAAATTCAGGTAGAATGATGGGCAGGAACATAGCAGCAGCTCCCATTTTACTGTGCAAGAAAACTTTGTCATGTTTGTGATAGAAGTACCAAACCAATCTATTATTATTATTATTATTATTATTATTATTGTTATGTTGTTTTGTTGTTGTTGTTATGCCATCACCTGTTCTCCACTTTTATGAAGTCTACTCTTATTTGCTTCATTATAACCTTACGAGTTTTATAATGTCTAAACATTCATAAAGACCTTTGTTATTTATGAGACAATCACCCGCCTCCATTTGTATCACTCTCTTGCATAATACATACTTACATTAGAGAAGTACGCTAGGCTGTATTTACATAGGCAGATGTCCTCATTGCATTATTTGAACAATTGCAATGAATGTTCGTAAATTAAGCATTGACAGCTGTCTTGTGAAGTTTATGATTGATGTCATTTCGCATTTATGACGGCCTCTGAATAACGCAACGTGAGGCTCTTGGTGCATAAAGTCATAAAGGCACGTGGTCATTAACATCGGGATCCACTCAATCATCTATGTCCACTAATGTGAATCTTATTCAAGCCTTTTCTCTCTTTCTCATAGGCCAGAAGGACGAAACAAACATTTCCGCTAACAATGAACATTTTAGGTGGCGACCTGTTAGCTATGGTTTGCTCGGAACATTTCTACAGGCTGTGGGACACGTGCCAGCGGGACACGTCAACGGATTATGCCCTCCGGTTAGAGTGGGTTGAAATAACACAGGTGGGGGTTGCGATCTTGACATTGCCACCAGCAAATTCTTATTGGCCAATTTCAAATTCCAAATTACATTTGCTAACTGATGTATGGCATGGTATGGGTTATTATCTTACAGACGTGAATAGCTCCCCAAACCAAATTCTATGCCTGTTAACACCTGCAGGCCTGCAATTTCTAAATCAGTTCCACAGGGTGTCATTACACAGTTTACCCACATACGTGCAAAACATTTCAGAGTGTGGAAGAGGCATTCCTTAGTTAAAAAGGCGTTGGTAACTACTTAAAATTAATTAGGCCAACTACATTTAATAAAATTAAAGGCCCAAATACTGACGCCTCTTATAATATGGCTACATTGTAGCCTACTGTAGGCTATAATATACAGAGAGAGATAGAGGGATATGCAGGGATGTGTAAATTGAAGCCGTTATTTTGTCTTATAATATGGAAATTTGGGTTAATATGTGAATACCTCGGTGTCGTATTTTGTCTGGTCTCCTACCCTCAAAGGAATAGAAGAAAGTAGAAGTTAATTTGATTTTCGTTCAGCCACCACGCGGGCCAGATGTCCTTTTACATCTGCTCCTTCTGTTTTCGCAATCTTTTCCAAACGCTGGCCTACCTCTTAGAGGTCATCCAAACCATAACACATCATTCTCTCGCGGATATTCGAAGAGTTGTCTAGTCCTCGAAAATGTTTGGTATAACTGTTGGTAAAATGTATTGCCTCTGAGACGAAAGTAAACCACTTTCACAAATGATAATTTTGTATATGACGATGGATGTATAGGAGCTGAGAAATTAAGAAAGAAAGAAAGAAAGAAAGAGCGTTCGTTACCGAATTCTCTATTTTTTTATACCAAATCTATGCTAAAGCCTACAAAATGTACACAATTATCGACTGAAAATAGCAAATACTTGGGGCCTCAGCGCAATTAAACTAGACATCTGATATGGTGCAGCCATCACATATTCAATATCTGTTTATATATTCAATATCATATAAAATAGACCTACATAATCGGCATTAATAATCAGTTAAAATGCATGGCTATAGAAGCTGTTGCCGATACGTTTGCTGTGTGGTAAATTGGACATTAAAAAAAATCTGCGTGATGCATTTTGTGGTCAAATTGATCTACAGCCGTGGTACGTGTCCCTCGCCCCCTTTAACCCTGGAGTCCTGTGAGGAGGATGAAAGAAGGAGGCCCAGGTAAAAATTGCACCGCGGCTGAATGATGAGTTAAAAGGCTTAAAAGCTCGTGCGAAATTTGATCAGGGAGAATCGTCACCCAACTCTCATTATTTATAAGTGCTTTGATTGAATTAGGGGGCGCGGAGATGGAGGAGAGGAAAGCGACCGTGAGAGAAGTGAGAGGGGATGGAGAACAAGAGAAGGGAGACATGGAGTCTTCTTTGGTAATGGAGGGCGCAGTATTAAAGTCTAATTAGAGATGGGCGAGGGAATCGATGATGGAAGAGGTTGGACGTGCGACGGGTCCCCCTCGCGACTGCAAGGGCCCTAGTGCACTGATGAGTTATTGTCATGTAAAAAAATCGTGGGTTTGAGACCCACCGCCTGGCGGCATTATCCAAGTCCTTTGAGTGCTTACTTGTATGCTCTGGAGACCACAATGCAAGGTGTTGCACGCGAAGGGCCTCTAACAAAACTAGTCGGAACAACCTTACCTCAGCACAGTCAGGAGAGGCAGCAAGAAGAGCACATCGTCTGGGCATTGTCTTCGCATTGCTGCTGTATATAAATAAGTCATTTTTCATACAGCAGACACCTAATTAACTCTCTGACCCATATCGTCTTGGAGCGCAGCACTTTTATTTCGACGCGTGATTTCCAATGTATAAAATGGAATATTCTTACCTGAACTCATCTGCTTACGAGTCTTGCATGGCTGGAATGGATACTTCCAGTCTCGCATCAGCTTATGCAGACTTCAGCTCCTGCAGCCAAACCAGTGGATTTCAATATAACCCCATCCGGACTAGCTTCGGGGCAACGGCCGGGTGTCCCTCACTGGCACCAGGCACTTGCAGCCTAGGCCCGTTACGAGATCACCAGAGCGGCGCATACTCTGCAGGTAATAAAGGGTTCTGCTGACTGTGACATGGCCAACACATCCTGTTGGTTATATAGTAGAGGGGGACTTTATTGCATTTGAAAATGAAAATGTGTTTAGTATTTACCGAAACGAAATTTGCTTACACAAATGAAAGTATTTATCGTGTTAGAAGCGATTGCAGGCGAGCGGTAATTGGGTTATGCGGTTACACTATCCCTGTCACACCCTCAAGAGCCAACAAAATTACCTCAAACTGCCAAAATGATTGGCATAATTTATTTACTTTGCGATGAGACGTAAGCTCGGGAAATAATTCAATAAACAAGGAGTAAAGTTGATTACGGAACTGTACAGAAGTCGCAAGATAAGAGCGACCAGCACGACTGTCAGACAACTTTTTTAAGATGTACGAATAGGAATTTCTAATACCCATGCGTATCGAAGTAGCCATAAAGTTTCAGATGTATGACGCATTTAAATTCTGTATATCACTCCATATTAATGTTTCATTGTACTATATTTTGGTAATAATTGGTTGGCTTCAGAAAAGACCATAGCCTCCAGTAACAGAACAGCTTGACATGGCATGTCATGACACTGACTGACTGACACATTCTGTAAACATTCTTTGTCTCTTGCGCCATCATTTGCCTGTGATTTTTTTTCAAACGATCATTTTTTCTCGGGACTATTATGAAATTATATCCTTTATATTCTCAGTTCCATACAAGCTGTTCACGGATCATGGTGGCTTACACGAGAAGAGGAAACAGAGGCGTATAAGAACCACTTTCACCAGCGCGCAGCTGAAAGAGCTGGAACGAGTTTTCGCCGAGACGCACTACCCAGACATCTATACCCGCGAGGAGCTTGCTCTCAAAATAGATCTAACCGAGGCTCGTGTGCAGGTATCAAGATCATTTATCCAAGCCTAAGTTTATGTGGGTCTAATGATAATAAATAAATTCAGTTTACAAACCATTGGCAATGTCTAATAATAACTGGCAACAATAATAATAATTTAAATAACAACAACAATATGCATGATAATAACAACAACAACAACAATAATAATAATAATAATGAAGATGATGATGATGATTATTATTATTCTTATTCTTATTCTTATTCTTATTCTTATTCTTATTATTATGATTATCATTATGGTTATTATGATTATTGTTGTTTTATTATTAGTAGTAGTAGTAGTAGTATTATTGTTGTTATTGTTGTTGTTGTTGTTATAATAAACTGTTTTCGTTCCCTCCAGGTATGGTTCCAAAATAGGCGTGCAAAGTTTCGCAAACAAGAACGCGCTGCTGCTGCTGCATCTGCCGCAAAAAACGGATCTGGGAAGAAGTCAGACTTGCACGAGGAAGACAACAAAGAATCTAAAGTCACCGATCCGGATAGCACAGGAGGGCCGGGGCCAAACCCAAATCCAACCTCCACCTGCGGTGGACTCAGCCCTTCCCCGGGTGTAGCAACAGTCACCGGCCACATTGAGTCCATCAAAACGTCGCCAAGTGAAAACTTCGGAGGGACCACATCCAGTCCTGGGTGGGCGTCGCCTACAAACGCCATCTCAAACTTGCCGGACTCTCTCGGCGGACCCTTCGCCAGTGTTCTCTCTTCCTTGCAAAGACAAAACGGTAACAAGGGAGGATTGGTGAAGACAAGTATTTTCTGATATCCACACACATTACCTCTAGAGAGCCTTCAGGAGAGCACTTGGGTCAGAGGGAACACACATTCCATAGAAAAGGAAGAAAATCAGTGGTTTGCGGATAACGTAGTATTCACATGGACAGATGTGTTCATTAGTGATTTTCTATAAACAATAGGCTTGATGTCACGGACGCAATCGAAATGTGTGTGCTGAAAGTTTCCACCAGTTTCTTTTGAGGGTAAAGTATTCCCTGCAGTATTCTTTGTGTCGCACCTTAGTTATTGTGCCTAAAGTGAGATAGAGATGTTTTTTTTTACTGATATATCCGTGTCCTTCAATGTATTTCAATTGGGCTTCGACACCCTGATCGGATTTCCATGAATGCAATTAGGAGGAGTGATTGCGATGATTGTTGTCAATAACTAACCTACAATTTAAAAGCCTATTTATTTGTAATATATATTTATTCACATGATGTTTTATTTAAAGGTATTTTTTTAAATTGACCGCGTTCTAGATTTAGAGGGAACCTCAAAAGTCGGACATGCAACGAGACATTAACGAAAGCGATAGGCTATTTATATAGTATGCATATTAGGTTTAGTATAGATAATAAAGCGATGCGTAGTAGACTAGCCTACGATTCTGCCAGTTAAGTTTTTATTTATTCTGTGCTGTGAATGGGCCTAACTACCATAACACATTGCATTATTACACGAAATAAATATGATGTACGGTATATTAAAGAATTTAGCACCACATCCGTCGTTTTCTTTTCAAATCTAGGGACAAAATTCAGTACCACGGTCCAACTAACATTTCTATTGAATAACACACTCACGCAACCATGCCAATTACATACAATTTATAAGAACAGTGCATCTCCAACGTTTTATTGTACAAACATACACTTGCTATAAAAGCCATTGCATAGCAGTTCATTCTTCTATTTCGTTTCAGTTTTTAATTGATTACAATAAATACAGAACTTTAACATATCACACGATTCTTCAGGATTCCATGTCCACTTTATTGCCGTTTTATCCGGTTAAAATCGTTCTTACCTAAATGCATAAGAAAGCAGAACAAAAAACCCCCAAAACAAACCAAAACAAAAAACTGCATATAAAGGGAAAGCAATAAAAGCAACGCTAGTTTTGCAGAAGTGAAACAGAAGGTCTATTTTGCGGTTAGAGAGGACAGTCAGTCAATTACAAAATGGGACTAAACTACCAACAAGTAGCTAACAGGCTATCATTCAAACCCCGCAGAAAGATGTATATCTGTGCATGGTCACTTAAAGGATATGCTTCAAGTTTCACAAAATATTCACAGAAAACAGGAAAATGTAGGTGACATATGGTTTTGTCAAAGAATGAATAACAGTTTCATTAAAGACATTGTAGAAATTTATTGTGCTCTGAACATATGCCATTCTAAAAAAACAGACATGCGTTAATCTGTTGAAACGCTGAAACAAGATTTCCAGGGTACTTCATCAGTTGGTTTGGTTGGAATTTTTGCTATGACAGGTGCTCTTTTGTGACATTCGGATTTCAGTTAGGCATCCACACCATCTCGTTGTAGTCCAACTGAGATGATCTTTGGGATTTTCATTTTCATTTCAAAACTCTCTTAAACTGTGCAACCACCTGCGTTTATAAGGCACGTAAGTTGATGCAAAATCACCCCTGAAGAGGGAAAAGAGGAAACATACAATGTACACACAGAGGAAGCTAATAACTGTTTGAATGAGATACATTCCTAAACTTAAATACAAGGATATATGGTTTGCATCAACCATGCATTCGAATAAAGTTAAATACATTACAGCGAGTTACAACGAACAGTACGCTAATACTTAATTCAAAAACGCAATGTAAGTAGTGTTTTGTGTAGGCTACACATCTTACTTAACCCACGATGGCGCAATATGGGTATATGTTACATGCTCCTCGCCTGATAAAATCGTTTGGAGCGCCTTAGAGTTGGTCATGTGTTCAATAGCCTAAACGGAATTTCCTTAGCAAAAAAACCAAAAAAAGTACACAATCTAAAAAAAAGCACACGCCAGACCAGCGGGGGAATTCGACTACTACTCAAATAAATCAGAGGATTAATTCATGCAAAAAGCTCTTTGCAGTCACCGAGCTCAGCAACTCGACAACGTCGTGAATGATTAAGGCATTATACATGTTAAACTGCACAGACACAAGACATGATTCTATTTCAAAAGCACTGAGATACTATAGACCTTCCCATAGGATTCCGTATACAGAGAGAAAGATTACTAGTTAAAGTTACTAGTGTGCTTCATACTCTAACTTATGCCTCAGATAAAAATAAAAAAAAACAACACACACAAATACTATAATGAAGGTGCAAAATGAGCATGTGAGGAGGCCATTTGAATATAAATTTCAGTGAGGAGGAAATCTAGCTTTCAGACCAAGTGATCCCATAGGCTTTAAAAAACTACTTGTATTGAAATACCCAGCTCGTAATCAAGTTAAACGACTATTCTTATTGACTTCCTACAGTGCACTTAGTATTGCAATATATGGGTCAAGCACAACAAAGTACAGGAGGAGGGGGAAGGGGTATTTTACAAGTACAAAAATAAAGGGTTGTTATCCCATATTTGAAAAATGAGGGCTTGATTTAAGGAAACATTAGTTAGAGAGAAGTGTGTAATATTGGGGGGTCTCTTTAAACCCTCCTAATCAGTTGGTTAATCTGAGATCTGAGATCACTCCACTGGAAACGTTGCCTCAGTGGAGATTGTCAAGGTCTTTGTCAGGTGTTGCTGTTCCTACAGGTTTCATATAGCTCCACAGCAGCTCAAAGCGTGGTAGGCTGACCAGCAGCTGAGAAAGACAACAAAGAACAACAAACAGTTTAGTGTCCGGTGTTGTCTCACACTGAATGCATCTACTACTATTTTGCGTCTGTCAATTTGCTCACCACGCGATTTGATGTAGCACTCTTGACAGTTGAGGAGACCATTCCGAATCCTGACATCTGTTCCCGTGCTGGTGTCACCCAGAAGTCCTTTACATACTCCACACTGGGGAACACATGGGGCATATAAGAGGGCTGCGCAGACACTGTTAACATATAAATAATACAGTAACAGGGGTAGCGCGGTGATTAAACAACCTGGCTAGGGCGGTCGTGGTGTAGCGGTTAAGGAACCTGGTTAGAATGCAAGTAGCCTGTGGGTTTGAATCCCAGCTGCCACAGTTGTGCCCCTGAGCAAGGCACTTAACCCTAAGTTGCTCTAGGGTAGGGGAGACTGGCCCAGAACAATTGATAGTTGACAAAAAATGTAAGCCGCTTTGGATAAAAGCGAATGCATAAATGTAAATGGCTATCATGCTAGTAGCCTGGAAATTGTGGGTTCAAATCCCGGCTGCCACTGGTGCCACTTAACCCTCCGCGCTCTAAGGGGAGTCTAGCCTTGAACTAATTGATAGTTGACAAATGAAGGTTGCGTTGGATAAAAGCATCTGCTAAATGCATAAATTTAAATGTAGAAAAACCATGCATTCCAACGTGTGCTCTTTTTTTCCCCCCCGACATACCTTGAAGCACTGTATGTGAAAATAGAGTCCCAGTGTCTCTATTATCATGGCGGCACCCTTCCCCAGGGGCTGAGCGCAGCTAGAACACAGTTTCTTTCCACTCACAGATCTGCAGGATGTGACAAAGAAAATAATACTATTGGCAAAATGAAGTCGAAATGTATCATCGAGTAAACAGACAAGTCAATGTAGGTGTTTCTGCAACAGCAGGTGTCTATGCTCTGTTTGTTCAGAAGTGATTACAGGCTGTGATCAGCATGCATGGGCATCAGTGCTTGAGCCTTCGACCGTCCCCTTGAGTCAGACCAGGCACTCATACAAACGTATAGTTGCATGTCCATGCAATTAGAGGTGGATGTTCTGCATGAGTGGAGGGTGTTCTGTCTTTGCAGGTCCATGTTGATCATAATGTGTGAGTGATGAACTTGTAAGTCTCCTTTGTAACAGTGTTCGTGTGTATGTTTGTGTATGTGTGTGTCTCTGAATGTTAGTGCCAAACCAGTACCTGCTTGGGGATGGGGGCTGGGTGTCGGGTGATGTTGGAGATGGTGTGGATGAGTGTGTTCCTAAAACATTTTCATAGGACCCTGACCTGGAGGCAACAAGGCAATGCAACGTTCAACTGCAGCATACAACTACACATACTCAAACCTAGCCACTGTCACATACTAAGCAGAGAGAATTTCTGGGAAACCAGAATGTATACTCCTCATCACCAATAAACTCCAAACGTATGCAGCATATGCTTTTACATGCAAAATGGGAAAATATTTCTAATTTCTGCTCTAAAAAGGCAAATGGATGCAATTGGTTGTCTTATTTTGCTATCTAATTTTGTCAAAATGTGTCAGTACAAACAACATGCATACATGTATCACACTCACACATGTACAGGATGCATACAAGCATACATCCATACATCCATGCAAACGTACCGCCTCATCCCAGCAGTATAGTTTTGTGGTGGACTGAAGTTGCGATCCAGAGAGGCCGTCTTCTTCCATTCGTCACTCTGAGGCTTTTTGTCAGTGGGCGAACTTTTCCATGAGCCGTCTATTTGGAGAGCAATGCATCTCAGTATAAATGCACACATGAATGACGGCACATTTGTTCCACTGAATGTCTTTACATAAGAATATTAAGTGAGCTTCAAACTGACTGTGTCAGCATGTGTACATATCCATTTTTGTGCCTGCATGTGCGTAACTTGAGTGAGTAAGAATATATATATATATATATATATATATACACAGTATATATATGTGTGTGCATGTATATGGGTAAGCAAAATCACCCTGGATGAACTGAAGATGTGGGGTAGCTGACTCGCTGTGGTCAAGAGGAGAGGGGACCTTCCCATTTTGTTGTGCTGATGCAGTTGCCTGAGCAAGCCTATTGAGGGTGGGACAATACAGAAATGGGAAAACATTATGGGAAATGTAGTTGGTAGGATCAGTCTTTTACTACCTGGGATACATATATATTACTGTGTGTGTTTTCTACTGACCTATCAGTGTGATCCACTCCATTGTGTGTGTTTGTGTGTGCTCCGCTTTCTGCCTGCTTTTCTTGGGCCTGTTTCCTGTCCAGACAGTCGGACAGTGACGGCACAACGCTGTCCTGCGTGGGTGGCGGGGAGGACACTGGATTGACCAACCCTCCGCTGCCGTGACGAGAGGTCAGCGGGGTCATTGTCTCTTCAAGGATGCGTCTCTCCTATCGTAAAAAAGAAATTAGGTTCAGAAAAGTGACAAAAAGTCCAAACATGGCAAATCAAAATTCAATTGAGGAAATGTTCTGGAAAGTAACATCAGAGGGCGAGCAAAGAGTTTGAGTGTGAGGAGGCAGCAGATTAACTGCTTCTCTCAGACTTGTCTTTCTACACACTACTAATGGCCAACTGAGAACTACAAAACCACCAGTTGCGAGTTACTTGTAACAATACACACAATTTTGTAGAAGTTTAACACAGCATCAGCAGGTGTGGTTCCTTTAGTGTGTGTGTGTGTGTGTATGTGTGTGTGCGCATTCTGATGAAGGGACAGTAAAGGGGAATGCTCTGTGCTTCCACACAGAGTGACCTTGCTTCTATCCTCTAAAGATGCTGAGGACGGCTTAGGCCAACACATGCCCGTCTGTGATATGTTCTCAGTCAAGTAAATATATCAAGAGATAAAACTTTAGAGCGTGTTTCTTTTTACTTTGATTCACCCAAAGTCTCAAATGCTTTTTTTGGAGTTGAGCACATCTAGCTCTCTCAAACAGAGGCCTTCTCACCTCCTCGTAGTGCCTCTTCTCCTCTTCCTCCACCTCTCTCTGGGCCTTCTCCCACTCCTGCTTCAGCTTCTCCTGTTCACGCTGGTACTTCTCCTGCAGCAGCATGTGCACGGCAGGCCAACCAGCAAGGAAGGAGGACAGAGAGACAGAAAGAGATAGAGAGCATATGAGAAAGTGTATGAGAGCATATGAGAGAGTGAAAGAGAGAGAGGGCAAGAGAGAGAGAGAGAGAGAGAGAGAGAGAGAATATGTATAGACTGTAAGGAGAGAAGCGTCTGAGGACTTAGAGGCTGGCTACAAAGAGACACCTGATACTAGACAGGACACAGGCAGAGGGAAGACACACAGGCAATCTCCTCAGAAGCACATATGTGCACACACACACACACACATCACAAGATATTCAGCTCTAGCTCTGTGCTACGATGGCTACATCAAACCACCGCTCTAAGAGTCATGTTATATGATCACAGCTATAGCAGGCTAAGGATGGGCAATTATTTTTGCAAATATTCTGTTTGGCAGAATAGCACAACACACTGCAAAACAAGCCTTAAGGGGAGGCTTGGTACAGCGCTGTCAACCAAAACTGGAACTGGAATAAAAAGAGAAGATGTCCGGGATATGAGACCAGGATAAACATGCAGCAGGTGACTGCCTCTGGCATGTTTATGTAGCTGTACTGAGCCGTGGTGCCTGTATCACACTAATATACCTGAAGCAAGCGTTCCTGCTCTTGTTGCCATCTTTCTTGACGTTTGCGCTCCTCATTGGGATCCCATGTCCAATGGTCAACTCTCTTAGCCAGATTCAAGATAGGGGTCTCAATCTGACATACCACACACACACACACACACACATACACAAAGGAACAAAAGGAGGCACACATACACACACACACACAAGGAAAAAGGAAAGGCAAGGAAATTGATAGGACAGGTTGTTTGTGCCAACAATGTTTTGACTACAGAGGAAATAGAAAGGTAAAGATTTCTGTAAGAACAACGGTGAAAATGTAGACAGACGGCAGGTTAAAGGGAGCAGAAACAAACAGAACGGAGACCTGGAGAGGTGCTTTGATGGTGCACAAGAAGTACTTACACACTCCATGGGGTTGTCAAGTCCCTCTGAAAGCAAAAGAACACAGAATTCATCAGAACAGACATTTCCTTTCTCTCAGCTGTGCTCGATCTCCTCTCACACACAGGCACACAGCTCATAAGGCCACGGCAGCCTCTTAGCACTAGACAAAAAATGACATAGCCAGGGAGGTATATATATATGAAAGAGTGAGGCAGAGACACACACAGAATGAGAGAGAGAGAAAGAGAGAGATATATGGAGGGTGAGAGAAAGAAAACAAGAGAGAGAGAGAGAGATAGAGAGATTTCACATTCAATATCCTACACTATGGCTAAACATGAGACAACTACACTACACAAGGCAGAGAACTGAGTCAAAGGGCCAGAAACTTCATTTCATTCCACTAAATGAACAATTCCACAAGTCCATTCCATTAGGATAAATCACATTTACATATGGCATGACTACAGAAACCTGTTGAGGTCAAAATGTCAACTATACATTTTGAGAAATTACAAGCAAATGGAGTGTTGTACTGTAGGACCTCAGCAGGTTTAGGTAGACAGAAGATCTGGCCTAAATCCACAGAAATGAGACAAGTAGAAGCAAGAAGACCAAAAACAGAGACGGAGGAGCAGGATGACAAGGGGCACGGCAACGACGCGGCATCCCTACACAAAAGCAGTATGTGGAGGTAGGGGAATTGATTGGTTCGTTTCCTATCTTGGCCAATCACATTGCAGCTTTACCTGGCATAGCGAAGAACTCCCAGCGCAACCTAGAGCTACCAGACGTGTGTGAGGAATCTACACATCACCCACAGCACCCCCCAGCACACCCCCACAAAAGTCCAGCCCCAAAATACAGACAGAGGGACGGACAGAAAGAGGGGAAGGGAAAAAGTAAAAGATCTATGAGGAAAAGGTTGACAGAAAAACAGAAGATCTAAAGCAAAAAAATACATGTTTTGAAGACAAAAAAACTTTGTTGCATAACTAAAACAACATTTTTTTCCAGTGCTGAGCTGGTTGACCTACATTAAGTATGGGAAGAGGTGTGTTGTGGGTAATGTAGTTTTTATACCTGGCACTGTGGTGGAAGATGAGGTCAGGGTGCTGGTCTGTGCCGAATCAGTCCTGCTGTACTCAGAGGAAGAGACTGACTGGTCCTCAGGTTTTTGAACAGAACTTGCAGAGCTGTTCATCTGAAGAAAGCATGGAGGGGTTACACTGGATATGAATACTGGATATTCATTTCAGTGAAAGATGCTTGGATAGCTGCCCTCGTTTTCCTCCCTGTCCCTGCCCTCATTTTCACAAACATGTTTATTAGGCAGTGGTTAGGTGCCAAAAAATGATAGGCACACATTGTGTCATGCATGTAGATTGGCAGATCAGCGATACATGGACGATTCTTTCAGAAAGGCTACATCAATAAGTGTTTGTGTCAACCTGTAAAAATCTGGGAAGTTGTGACCGCTAGAGGGACACCATTTTGAAGATGCTAACTGGCTGTTGCTAACCATCCATAAACCCTCCCACAAACAGTTTTCTACACTGTAGATTGGTCCATGACTCAGGCAGAGGACAACATGAGCAAAGGTGATGGAGATGATTATATTGCAACTGCTGGTGAACAGCAAATAGCAGGTCTGACCCACCCATGTTCTAGCGGTTGCATCAGCCTCATCGATGACCTGTGTGTGCGTGAGTTCCGTCACTATGGTCGTCTTAACAATACAATTCCGTTTCCCTCCAGCAGCGAGGTCCTTTTGTTCTGTCACTGCAACACCAACATCCAACACATACAGAAATATCATATTACACACTGATCTTAACAGCAATGAATATTTTTTCAGTCAAGAGTATGCTGTACACAGGTAGTGTGGCATTTCAAAGACAGTGCTAATGGGTTGTCTTGGAAAAAGGAGGCTCCAGGGGACACAGTCAAAGAGCCATTTAAAGACAAAGCATGGTTCAATGTGTTACCAGACAGCAGCTGAAAACACATGCAATTCTAGCTAAGTCCACTAGATGGCACTCCATAACAGGGCTTGAATGAGTCTGCCAGTCAGAGGCAGAGCAGAAAAATCTAGAAGCCTCCACAGAGCAAGCTATTGCAGCTCTGCAGAATGGGGCTCACCTCTGCCAGGAGACTGGGTGACGTCAGCAGATGCTTGCTCTCCTCCTCGGCTCTTCTCCGGAGACGTGGGAGTGGCCCGCTCCTCCTCTTCCGCCTCCCCCACGTTTGTGTCCCTCTGCGGGGAGCTGGGCTGAGGCTCCTCCTGGGGGGGTTTGGTGCTCGCCGGGGGAGCGACGGCCCCTCCCTGTGCGGACGCTGCCACGTTCTGATTGGCTGAGGGAGCAGGAGGCTGCAGTGACGGAGAACTTAGCCGAGTGATCTCTTTTCTGTCTTCAGTGTTCATTTCTCCATTGATGCGCACAAGGCCATCAGTCTACAGGTACACGAGCACACATGTGCACACGTGCACACACACATCACACACACAAACAAAGACAAAGATTTGTGCAGTGAAGCTTTAAAAGGACAATCTAGCAAAGCTTTATCATCACATGTCTGGGGTAGCATTTACACAGGTGACCTAGTCCAAGCCTCACCTTAACAGGCTTGTGTCCACTCTGGTTATGCTTGGGCTGGCTGTAAGGCTTGGGCGTAAACAGAGGCACAGGCTTGGACGGGGCAGAAGGGGCACGTGTGGGCGATTGCTCCGGGGACAGAGGTTGGCTCTGAAGATGGAAAGGGGGGCTCATGGTTCGCGTCTGCTGTTGCGAGGGCACTTTGGGTTTGGGGGCGTCTTCGCCTGCAGCCTTTGTAGTGGGGGCGATTTTGGCTGGGGAGGGAGAGCGCTGAGGCTGCTTGGGCTGGCTTGCAGCTGGGGTCGACGTGGGCTGGGGTGTATCAGCGGCCCTGACGGTGGTAGTGGTGTTGGTGGTGGTGGTGCTAGTGGGAGTGGTTTTGGTTGTGTCAGCAGAGGGAGGCTGGGGGCCCTCCTTCTTGAGTGGCTGTGGGATCTGCAGGCGCTCCAGGATGGCGTCGCTGATGGTGAAGCGCAGGGCGTAGCGCTGCAGCACGTTGGCCGCCTCCTCAGGGCTGCGAGCCTTGGTGTAGGCCTCGTGCAGCTCCTGCTCCCGACGCTCCCTGGAGAGGACAACAGACAACACAGAGCATGTTCACATTTGTTTTTAAACACATCGGTGGCGTAGTTGATCTGCAGGGTATTCTACAGAGGAAGTTAAACAAACTTTATCTAAACCCTGATCTCTGAGTTGATTAACCCACAAAGGGCAATATACACAAAGAGGCCATTTCTCACTTCTCTTCAACAATCTCCTTGTAGGTCTTGATACTCTTCCTCCGTAGTGCAGATGCTTGCTCCTCCAACATCATCTTCTCCATCATCTTCCTCTCGTTCTCCTTCTTTATGAGGTCTTGGGATGCACTCCGCCTCCGGTTTTTCCAACGAGCCAGGTCCTGGCCAGGAGTACAGATCATTCACACGTCATAGATCATTCATAGGTTGCAGGTCAGACAGAGGAAAGGTGAAAGGATAAAAAGACATCTTAATTTTTCATTGTTTACTAAACAGGGGGATAATGCTTACATCATCCATTCCATTTTATTCATCTCCCCTTGTCAGGAGCCTTCTCACGGGCAAGCCACACATTATTTTCACAATATTTTCAGAATGGATTAACTTGTTGAATCTGTTAGAAACAGTTCTATTTTAAAATCACAAAGTTTACTTTGTGATTTTTGTGAACTCAGGCCAGGATGGGTCATATGGGGTTAAAGGACGCAGCTGTGGGTGCTGTCTGCCTATCAGACCGACGACCACCTCCGCAGAACCCCTTCCCCTTCCCATCCCCTTCCCCTCCTGGTCTGGGTGACTCACGTCCTGCCACTGGTCGTCTTCCTCACGCTGCTTGTTGTACTGGTTGTGCATGAGCTCGTGGCGCGACTGGCTGTGCGGCTGCAGGATGGCCTCCTCCTCACAGCGCATGTCAAACATGCTCATGCTCCTACAAACAGCAAAACAGGAAAAAGGAAGTGTTCACAGGAAGACAAGAGTCTCCAAGGGAAAAAAACAAAACAACAAAACACAACAGTAATGAAAAACATTACTGCCTCGCAATCAAGTTGATTGTTCAGAAGGGTAAGTAAGTGTTGGTCATTTCTGGAATCTCAGCTTGAACTGAGTACAACAGTGGCCTTGCTGAGATAAACAGAAGTGCTTGGCACTGCATGAAAGATTATGTGGGAAAAACAGAGGTTAACACACATATATAAGACCATTCCTGAAGATTTACACTAGGCACAGTGAGTGTTAGGCTGTGAATGAACAAAACTGTAGTTAGAGTTAAAATTGTTCACGCAAATTCTGGCTGCAAGACAAACAAAATGGAAGCATGCAAAAACCAAAGAGGTATATTTTCTGATGAGGCATTTCCACATGCTGTGATGGCCTATTCTGTCTGTTACAGACAGTACACAATCAGTCACAATCAAAAGGACACACAGCACACATGTTTCACTCTCTGTGGAATGCTGTGTTTTCTGAGAGTGCAGAGACACGGGGAAGTGTCTACTTCCAGTGGTCCCTGTTCTGAGTATTTACCATTTAACTCAAACACTATGGGCTCAGAAGAGATTACTGCATAACTACAGCCATCTCACTGTACTATTTCAGCAGAGTAATGATGGCCTGACCATCACTCTGTGGGTTTGGCCTAAGTGCGCTTCAGACAGGCCCAAAGTCAACACCAGTCTGGTCATAAAACCCGGCAGGAAAATTGTGGGCAAGTCCAACACAGGCCCAAGACAAAGAGTTGGCTATATCGCCTTCTGTAATGCAAACCAGGGCAGGGCGAAGAACAACAGGGAGACAGCAAGCCTGAACTGGGACCAGTCTCTTCCTGTGCCAGTGGTGCTACCGGATAAGATGGGGCCCAGTTTATCTGAATACACAACAATAGAGAGCCAACCCCAGGCCAAAGAAAGAGCTGAGGCAACATCTCTTTGCATTGACTTTCGGGTTACATGCAGTGACTGTTACTGATTTTCACCTGTTACAAAAAGAAAGATTTTGACACCACACGACAAACAGAGAACTAGAGAACATGCACATGTGTGGTATGTGTGTGTGTGCGTGTGTGTATGTGCGAGGGCACACATGCGTACATTTGTTTTGTGACGTGTATGTATGTGTGTTTCATGAGGTCGACATGCATTGACGGGTTAGCAACAGAGTAGAGGACTGTCAGACAGATGGACCTGTATGAAAGTCTTAATGAGAGACAGAGAAGGTCCAGAGCGTGAAGACAGTTTATGTGGAGCAACTACCTGCATGATGGAAAGAGTGTGTGTGATAATGTGCGGTAGGTGTCTTTGGACATGCGACAGTTCAGTCCAACAGAAGACAAACTCAGGCAGGGGGGGAAGGACACAGAAAGTTCCGGAAGGTGAGACTTACTCTGACTCATCAGCTGCACTAGCAGCTCTGTGGCTGAATCTAAAAATATCAAAAACATGGACAGAAAATCAAAACAACAACAACACAAACAGGAAATAAAACAAAAACGAGGCAAAAGTAGAGAGAAGTATTGAGTATTGACAATAGATCTGTTTATGAAAATGGACATGTTAATATGGCTTGAGTGATATTAAAAAAAGAAACATGTACTATAAAAAAGTGCTATTTTATGATTCACTCAAGGTGCACTTATGGTCTACATGCTTTGTTTAGCATTACATATATACGTAATTTCATCACTAATGGTAAAGCCCTCACATGGAAGGTTTTAAACACAGGAAAAGCCTCTTTGGATTAGTGCATGCTATTCGTATTTCACATCACGTATCAACATTAAGGAAATACTTTTTGAGGGTTAGCTACTGTACATGCCAAAGACTATGTGAACATCTGACATCATGTTCCATAGAATAAACACATTATAAGGACACACATCATTTTACTCTGCAAATATTTTCCATTATCATTGATATGTTTTTGAAGTACACACACCAGCTTATGTTAGCTTAGTAGTTAAACTGGCCAGAGTAACTGTAAGCACTTCATGAAGATGTCATTTCATTCAGTTCTCTTATCTCAATCTCATGCAATAGCCTGCTACTCATCAGAGAGTGCCTGTAAATTGGGGAGGAGCATGTTAGTCTGCAGCTCTCACTGCCACCTAGGCAGGGACAGATTACTGGTAGACTAGATACACTGAGACACTGATAAGACTGCTCCGACTGCAGGGAGTCAGATGGCGGAGAAGGGGGGAGTTGGGAGGGCGTCTCACATTGGGGGTAGGTCATCGTCCTCCAGCCAGGAGGGTCGTCTTTGCAGGGTGGCGAGGCCCTGCTGGAGTGGAGGGCCAGGGGCAGTTGGGGTACTTTTAGGCTCATCTGCCCCAGCTGCTTCCCACAGAGGTCCCAATGCCTCTGCAGAGCCTGCCTCCTCCCTGTCCGTCATCTGAGGGCACTTCCTGGCAACGTCTCTGAAGCCGAGAGAGTTACCATGGTTACAAGAACGAGGATAAGGGTGTTGGGGGTGTTGGGGGGAGAGGAGGGGGTGATGAGGAGGGAGGGTTAAAGGCAGTGTTTAACAGAGGACATGTGTTCACAAAGCACAAATAAACATGAGCACAGTCACATAACAACAATCAGCAACACAGTGACTAGGCAGTAACCTTGAATAAACAACATTAAAAAGTGGCACAGACATTAAACGCAACCCCACAGGGTAACAGAGCACAGTTGTGTAAGGGAGCACAGTGAATGGCTTTGGTGTTCTAAGTATGTGTATGTAGTGTGATGGTTTTAAAAAGAATAAACGTCAGTCGCCCAGATCTCATTAGTAGGCCCTGAACAAAATAACATGGCAAGACAAACAGGTTAGTCATGAGTGCACTTGTGGCACGCAGGCCACAGTGATTTACACTCTGCACGGCACACTTTAGAGCGCACACGTCGGCTCTGACCTGTCCTTGAGCTGACGCAAACCAGAAGCAGTGGAGCCTTTATGCTTGGCTTTGCCAGGAACAGGGAGAAAAGGTTGCCCTGTACCCCCCGCAGCTTTTTGGTATGTCCCTGTTCTCCGTGCATGCATATCATCCTTCTCCAGGTCTGGCAGAGGACCATCGTCATCATATTCTTCATCCCAGTCGTCGCCACGCTCTCTGTCCACGCTGCCCTGCCTTTGAGCAGGTGTGTGCACTGGTGGAACCACATGAAGATCCCTCTGCATCTCTGTGGAGACTGCTGGTGGAGAAACTTTGGGCTCTTGTTTCTCAGACTCTTTTCTGTTAGGGAGGCATCATGTTTACTTTCAAAGAGGCACACACATAGAGAGGCTGTAAACAAACAAATGAACTCGCACGCACACTCACACAAACACCCACAACTAGGCTCCAATAACAAACCAAGGTACTGTTTATCAAGTGAGCAGCAAGTTCATGTTTTCCAAAGGAACATCTCCAGCACCTTTGCAGACACACATGTTGGCTTCATTTCACTTAATTTCCCTCTGTGCCCATCCTCACACATTTGTTTTGCAAAACAAGCTGAGCGGCACACAGGATCAAAGAACTCCCCACTCACTTCTTCCTTCCTGCACTCCACCAAACCATGCTTAGCCTCCAGCCACAGTTAGTTCACACCAGCCCCAACACAGCAACCACCACCACATGTGTTAGTTGAGGAGCGATAATGCGGCCCCCCCCCCCCCAAAAAAACAAAACAAAACAAAGGCCCTGTCCCATCCCACCTCTGGCCGATCCAGTTCCTGGCAGTCTTAATGTTCCACTCGGAGTAGCCCTCCATCCTGGGTCTGTTCTCGTCCACGACCACCACCTCTTTTCGAGGAGTGTGTCCATTCTGGGCGCTCTCTCTCTGGGGCTGGGCTTTGGAACCGGGCATGGGAAGGAAGCGGTTGAAGGCCTGGACAGCGCCGGACTTCTGATGGGTGCCCGTGCGGCGAGCCAACATGTCGTCCTTCCTCAAGTCAGGTTGTCTCTCCTCCTCTTCCTCTTCTTCCTCTGGAGCCCTTCGTCCATACTGGGCCAGCAACTCATCGAGCTTTTCGTGTTCTGTCCCGGTCAGAGGTCGGCCGATGTCACGCACGGAAGTATATGCGCTCAAGGTTGAAGCGTGGTTGCTGGGCATTTCAGCACTACAAATAAAGGCATCCAGAACAGTGAGACATGGAGAGAGTGAGACAATGAGAGATACAGTAGAAGCTAACAGAGCCTATTGACACACTCCAAACAAGTCCCCACACAGACCACTCACAATGCCACCCCTAACAATGGCAATCCTCACCACAGGCAAACGTTATTGAGTCATTCTCAACGACATCACAACAGCCATCACTGGGTTCTCTTGTGAACCGACATGAGGACGCGGCGTTCCATGGCGTCACCGAAGGCGTATCAAAAAGCCATCAAGTCACCATCTTATCCAGGCACATTGCCACGTACTCTGTGTCAGTTACCTCATGCATGACGAGTGCGATTAGGGCGAGGGGCGGGGGCGGGGGCGAGGGCGAGGGCGAGGGCGGGCGAGAGGCAGGCGAGGGGCGGGGGCGGGGCGGGCGAGGGGCGGGGCGGGGCATGGGCGAGGCGGGCGAGCGAGGCGAGGCGGGCGAGCGGGGGGGCGGGCGGGGGCGAGGGCGGGGGGTTGGTGCAGTGGGTGAGGGGGCTAGGGGGAGGCTGCTAAAGCTGATGAGCCAGAGGCTGAAGTTATAAGGACTAGCCGTCAGTTCAGGGATCAGGATGCAGGCTCCAGTCACATACATACACCATCATCACAGACCACTCAGGGTTGAGGGAGCTGCCGAAGCATAGGGCTGCACACAGATGCACACACATCTGTATCCCCACAGGCAGTGGATGTGTGTGTCTGTGTCTCTCTGTGCTATACGTTCAGCAGTAAACTCTCTTTGTCTCTGTGGAAGTGTATGCATTTCTTAGCATTGAAAAAAAATGCAGGTGAGTATTTTGTTCTAACTATGATGGAATCACATATTAGGGGTGTCATCATGATGCTGGTATTTACCACAAATAATTCTAACACCCAGGAAAATCGTCACTACAAAAAAAAAGTTATTTTTTAAAAAGTTTTTTAAAGTTTTAATTAAAAGTTTCAGCACGAGCACCCAGCTGTGAAGAGATGCATCCCCTCAAGCATTAGCTGTGCTTGTAGGTGTCTCTGTGTGGTGTTATACTGCTCAATTAGCTTGTATTTGAGCACATGTGTATTTCTTAGCATTAACATAAAGTGCAGGTGAGCCTGCTTGTGCTAAAGCTGCATGTACTGAATACACATACACGTATTATATACTATGTGTACTACTGGGTAGCAGGCTGCAGGGTCAAGCAGGGTTAGGCAACACGGGGCGATTCCCGGTCCAGTTCTGGCTAGCAGCGGGCAGTACCTGCCCAGCCTCTCTCGCAGCGGAGAGCTCATCCCAATGGTCGGCATGGTGACGGGAGCTGTGGAGAGGAGGCGCCGGAGTGTCTGCGATTCGTCTCTCTCCTCCTCCCCCTCCTCCTCCTCCTCGTCATCCTCCTGCCTCGGCTGTGAGATGCTAAGGCGCTCCCAGCACCTCTGGTCCATCTCTGTCACCGGGCCGAACGTCACAAAGCGCTGCGGCCGGCCACCCGGCAAGCGACGGTTGCCACGGGCACGCCGACTGGCCAGGTCATCCTGGGCCGCCGTTGTTGTGGAAATGGCAGGAGGCTGGGAGATTTTTTCAATGCAGGCCTGACATATTGGTGGGGAGTCACTGCTACTGATGTGGTACACGCCATGTATACACACAACACATAAACAGACACACACACACACACACACACACACACACACACACCACCAGCACCCAGGTGCACATCACACCACCAAACCCAAAGCCAAGACAAAGGAAATAATGAAGGATACAGACTGTTAGTCCAAAGTCAAAAGAAAAGAAACAAAGGCAACACGCCTTGCACTCTAAAATAGCACATCTCTCACCATATCTGCTGTTAGACATGGTGTAGAATAACAGTCCCACTGCTTACTTCGACAACACATCCAGCATTGGAGCTCCATTACAGAACCATATGCTATATCTTCACAATAACATATGCTATACAACTCAGACATGTTAGGAATCAGCTGGTACCAGAGTCTGTTAATTGAATTCATTTAACAAAGGAAAAACAAGTAGAGGAAAGCTTTGCCATCGTAATGACTGGACGCCCTTTGATCAAAAGTGTGGATTTGGGGACATTTTACCCCCTCAGTTGTAGGCAGGCTAATCAGGTATGGAGAAGGAGGCTGCAGCCCAGTCTTAGCTCTGATGAGGGTTCATTAAAGAGTCTCACTTGAGCTCTAATCCTGGGCAGCATACAGCAGTGTCTTTTCAGAGAGGAAATGGCCACTACCAAGGAAACATAGGGGCTACTGTGAAAATCTCCACTGATCCTCTTTGGTGTCCTCAGAGGTGAGACAATGATTGCAGAAAACAACCCAAGACCAAAGCCAAACTACGCACAACATGCTCATCCAGACACACATACACACACACACACACACACACACACACACACACAGTGTGTGGCTGCCAAGGAACTGCAACTGTGAATGCTTACACATTTCTCTCCCTCTGTCTCTCTCTTTCTCTCTCTCTTTCTCTGTCAGCTGGCCAGCTGGCCAAATGTTGTCCTTCTGTAAGTTTTTTTTACAATCACAGTGAGATGACTGGATCACTACATGGCAAGAAGAAAGAGCAAATATCTTCTCTAAGGGCCAGGACGTCCTTAGAAGTCCTTAAGAACTATGGTACCATCTTTATCCAGCATGCTTTAACATTAATCAAAAAATCTTCAGCCTTCATACAAAGACAAGTAGTATCAAGGTCCCTATCGACCACATAACTTAAACAGAGGTCTGTTTCTTTTTTTCTGCTGTAAAGGCTCAAACCTGTGTAGGATATTTGGCTTGTCTGTCCTCTGCATGTTGGATATGACACATACAGCAGACATACATACAGAGACACAGCTGAGCGACACCCAATGGTTTTTTAGTATTAGTGACACAGCAAATGGGTTATGAAGCCCCAAGCATCACAAGTCAAGTCAGCACCTGTCTTCTGTGCTCATCTTTAGCCTCTGCCATTTCTCCATGTCTGCCTGAGTGATGGACGCTTGTACCAATGACTGCAGCGGCTCCCTGTGAGAGACAGGCCCGCTCAGTGCCCGCCTCCTGGCCAGGTCGTCCTTGTGGATGTTAGGCACCACCTCACTGTTTTCCTCTTCCTGACCCCCTGCCTTCTTCTTTTTCTCGTCCTCATCCTCTTCCTCTCCCTCACCCCTCTCTCCTCTCTGAGGGTTTAAAAAGGGGTTCTCCTTTCGCGTTATGATTGCCACCTCAGGAGACTGGGGTTCACCATCACTGTGGCACATTAACATGGACAAGCAGTTCAGGGTGATATTTGTGCGTGTGTATGTGTTGAAATGACAAGCAGTGAATCTATCTTCAATCTCATTAAAAATAAATATCTAAAATAAAATAAATATCTAAAATCTCATGAGGAAGTAACTCATAATATACAAATAACTAAATGCAATGCAAATAACTAACTCAATGCCTTGCTCCATCAGTTTTCTTTTAAAAGAACATGGCAGCACCTGGCCTCTGTGTTCAGCTTCAGCCTCTGCCACTTCTCCATGTCTGACTGATTCATGGAGGTCTGCAGCAAGGGCAGCAGAGGGTCTCTGTGTCCTTTGAGTGAACTGCTTTTAGCTCGCCTCCGGGCGAGGTCGTCTTTCTGTGGGTTAGGCACCGCTGCTTGGTTCTCCACACTCTCATCCTCCAGTGGAACCCGCTCCACCCTCTTCAGATTGCTCAGGAAAGGATTATCTGTACGGGTTATGATGACCTCTTCATCATCAACAGCCTCACTGAACCACAGGGAACAAGTGTGGGATACACACAAACACACACACACACACACACATATGCACACACACAAACAAAAAAGACCAGATCAAAGTGATGAAAACAGACTCCAGGTGATGATATCAAGACGTCAAGATGCCAGCACATGGTCGACACAGAGCCTCAAAATAACACCAAGGCATAAGACAAACGTCCACCCACAAGCAGCGCAAGCAGGCACCAGCTGAAATCCCATTAGTGGAACAAAGGAGTGCATTGCTTCACACAGACCAAATGTTAATAGCTCCTCAGTTCCCCTCTATTCTCCTGACTACAGATGCACAACAGCTCTGTGTATGCTAGCCTCTATATTTGACACTCAAGCGGTGGCAATCATCAACAGGTAGGTAGGAGCAAGCTTGACACAGACTTTTTACACTCTCTGGAGCAAAGCTATGACAAAGGCCCACACTTTCAATAAACAGATTCTTATATAATTGCACATATTTCAGTTGTATGCCTTGCAAATAAAAAGTAATTAATGTATACTAACTACTCTCATTTTTTCTTTTTTTGTTAGTAGACGTCAGTGGATCATCTATGTCCAAAGCTGCTTCAAATACTACAAGCCCACAGAGTATCATGCCAGCACACTCTCAGGCACAAACAAACTTATTTCATCAACAAACTCAGCTTTGCCATTCCTGGGTTGACATGAACAAACTACCACATGTAAAATCACAGCACTTCAACGCAATGCATCAGTACTGAGGCAAACAGTAGAAAATCACAGTAGAGCAGCATCATTCCATCAACAGTTAAAGGCGCACACATCCTGCACTGAACACACTGCACACTGCACATCTGAGATCACATGCACTGACAAAAGCCACCCTATGCTGAGCTGTAGCTCATCCAAGTTAATGCTCAAGTCTCAATCCAGCCAGCACCTCTTCACCTCCCTCCCTCCTTCGCTCCCTCCACACCTCTTTTTCTCCTGCTCCAATCTCTCCATCTTCTCCAGCACGGCCTGCTGAGAGGCGCGGCGGATGCCCTCCCACCTCTCCTGGTCCCTGCGGCTGCAGGCGCCTGGCAAAAACTGGTGGGCTCCACGGGCCGGTGAGCGGTTCATGCGTGCCCGCCGTGAGGCCAGGTCGTCCCGCCGCACGTCAGGCACCTTCCTCTCATCCTCCTCCTCCTCCTCCTCTTCTTCCGAGTCCCAGGCTTGCGGCTGCTGTTTGTGCAGGAAGTCGTTGTCACACCTGAGGATGATGTCAGGCATGGCGGGTTTGACTTCCTCTGTCTCTCCATCAACATGCTTGGGACTGAAAGTAGTGGGGTTGGTGAGAGTGTCAGATGTGAACCATTGCCCCCAATCACTTTAAAAAGGTGTTAGATTCGAAAGTCACTCCAGGTCCACATACATCCAAGGTTAAGGCACAAAACACTTTCTGCCAAAGAACGAACAACAGCAAAACCAGACCAAATAAAAAACCAAGCTTTTTCAGAGGCACTGTTCTAGAGTGTTGGGCACTGTTCTAACTGAAAGACAAAGGAGCACAGACACTGGCGCACACATGCACAAATATACCCCTTTAAAGGCACTTATTAAAAAAGCACATTAACATTTACAATCCTATAATCAGTCCACCATGTTGAGAGAAAATGTCAAACAGGCAAACCATTTTTGAGCAAACCCTAGCATGGCTTCCTGCTGGTAAATTCACTCAAATCACACCATGCTCAATATAGTGGTTTTAAACATCCCCACATCCAGTGTGAATTAGTACCAGAATAAAACAGCTATGGTCACACACACACAAACTATCCAACAACCAACCACCATTAAGCAGTGTCAGTGTTAGTGGTCCAGCTGTAAACCAGTGCACAGTCTCCATGAGGCGCTGACCTGCCGTAGCGTACAGACGCAGGAAGCACTTTGATCCCAGCCTTCTCTAGCTTCTTCATCTTCTGCATCTCCTTCACCATCCTCTCCTCCTCCTCCTCTTCCCCTGCCTCTCCATCCTGCGCCCATGTGACGGTCTTGGGAGGCCCTGTACCCCTCGGTGCTGCCCGCGCCTCCCTCAGGGAGCTGGACGGCCGCTTACAGGGGCCCTCCCCCTGTTCCCCCTGAAAGTCAGCGCCCTCCTCCTGAATGGGCTCAGGGTGGCTGAGAAAGGACATTGGTACAGGGGTAAGTGGGGGTGGGCAGGTCACTCTCTTAAGTTGCCCTCGATTCCACCCCCCTGCCCACTCACCCAATGGCGCAGTGTCAGTGTAAGCGCTGTGTTGCGTCAGTATAAATGATGTATGTAGGACACATTTTGGAGAGGTTAGCAGGCACAAAGCAAAGAGAAAAACAAGTGAAATCAACACGGCAGGAGAAAATAATGACATAAAACAGGTCGACTGTGATTCAGATGGCTGCGGAGGGGGATGGATGTGGAAGTAGATCCAGCAGGATGCACGACCGTGGAGCCCCCAGCAATCTGTTGGTGAGCAGGTGCACAAAATAACCATGGTAACCCCTCATTAAGTGGCTGTGAGGTTTGCCAGCTCCAGTTGCCATCATGTAGCTGTAGCAAGCTGTTACCTGAGGCAAAGCTTAAAGTGGTTACCTGAAAAGACACTTTCCAATCTTCCCAAACTCGGCTGGCCTGACATTTCCGCTGCACGCGGGTGGATCACACATACACTGTGCTATTCTAATTCAATTTGATTTTCGCCGTCCTAAGTGGATGAGGCACGGTTACCTGTAAGGTCGCTCAGCGCCAACGGGCGAGGTGGCGTTGCTCCAGCTTTTGCGGCCCTCGTCGCGGTCCGTCCTTTTCTTGCGCAGTGGCGTGGGCACATAGGCACTCTGGTTGCTCTTGTTGGGCAGGTACTGGTTGAAGGGCATGGCAGAGCGTGGCTCGTTGTAGGAGGTGCGCCGTGCCAGCATGTCATCCTTCCGCACGTCCGGAAGCTTCCGGGAGTCGCCCTCGGAGTCACTGCCTCGGCCTGTGAAGGAGGGGAACAAAGGAAAGAGGTGGGGGCAGGGGAAAAGAGGGGTCATGAGATCAGCGGCCTGGAGGGAAAAATGTAACTGATCCAAACACAGCAGCAACAATCCCATGGGCTTTATGTTTCAGTGAACTACAATTGCATTGTTTACTAAGCCACAATCTCAGACAAAATCCATGAAATCAGGTAGCAACATAATATAAACATTATACATTTCACACACACATGACTAAGGAGAAGTGTAGGATTTCCTATAAAGCCAGATGAGCATTCTGATTACCCACACATGTGCATACACACACACACACACACACACACACACACACACACACACACACACACACACACACACACACACAAAGTATTAGTAGAGTCTGAATGTGGTGTTTAGCACTGAAGTGCTTTGCGACTGGGCTCCTCTAATCCACTGTGTAAATTCCAGAGTGGGGTGGCTGCTTCATTAGGTCATCCAAATGTCAACAATTCCACAAGCAACCACAAGATGGCACATCAAATTTCCCTATTATTACTGAAAGGTCCCTAAGAAAAATGAAACCTGAAAATCACACACAAGGACACATACACACACTTCAGAACATTTGACACTCACGTCATATTTCTCACTGTTTTACTGTGGGAAAAGTCATTATCTTTCTAAATGAGAAAGGAAAAGTACTGTCCTTATCCTGACCTGGCTGGCCCTGAGTATGATGACAAGATGACATCCCCCCCCCTCTCTCTATCTATCTATCTATCTATCTATCTATCTATCTATCTATCCATCTATCCATCTATCCATCTATCTATCTGTGTGTGTTGCTGTAAGAGTGAAGGAACTATAATGGAATGGCCTGGGATATGGCATAGGCCTGTCAAATGATATAACTGATGATTACATACAATTTGAGCATTGACTCTTCTTGGTTGTAGAACTAATTTACTCATACAAATACCATGGCATTTGGCACATGGTCATTATGGAATGCTTTCATTGCCTGCATAATACATTTAAAAAGACCCATACACACTTCACATACAATATACCCCCCCCCACACACACACACACACCAACACACACACACAAAGCTAAGATGCTATGCCTCTTCCTGTATGCATACACATTAGAGCCACTTGTGTTCACATCCTCCTCCCCTTCCCCCCATCATCATGCCCTCATCCATATGGTTCAGTTAGAGGCAAATCAGAGGATTCCCTTCATTCGCTGCTGCATCAGCAAGCCTCAAGCACTCTCAGGAGAGGTCAAAGGTGGTATCCATGACTACGCCTGAGTACTTCTGTCTACCCTACTGTAAATGCCCTGAGGTGTGTGAGTGCGAGAGAGAGATAGAGTGTGTGTGTGTGTGTGTGTGTGTGTGTGTGTGTGTGTGTGTGTGTGTCTAAAAAAATAAAGAAATCTGACCTAGTCTAGAGTGCCCCTCCATTTGCCAGCCAGCCAGTTGCCATGAGGCATCATGGTACATTAAAGCTGATTCTCCCATTCAGAGCAGAAACAGAGACATGAAGTAAAGAGCAGTAAGGAGGCTCTTCCACTGCACTCAGAACAGAGCAGAGCAGCATATCTCCTCCTGGGATTATAACCAGTCTTGGACTGCATCTCATTCAGAGATTCCCCATTTTCAATGCATTTCAGGAGCAGAAAGCCTCATAATCGCAGTCTGGGAATGTGGCCATTACGAATTTTCCACTTCCGTACCGTCTGACCTAGAACATTCTCCCAAAGCTCCACCACTACTTCCGCTTCCCTCCCATGGACTAAGAGTGGTCGCTTGCTGATATGCTTATGCTGATATGACCCAAGCATGGTGAAAGCTCAGTGTTATGTAGCTAAGAGGATTTTATTCCACAGCAGTGTCAAAGTTCAATTTAGAAACCAGATTAGTAAACTTTCATTTTCATTTATTAGTGAACTTTAAATGCTGAGGGGATTGGGGATATGGTTCGGCTGGTGCACACCTGGCAATGAAATGGCCATGGATCAGAGAGCACAGGGGTGTGCACCAACTGTTGTGAAGAATGTCATAAATGTGTGTGTGTGTGCATGTGTGTGTGTGTGTGTGTGTGCGTGCGTGCATGTGCGTGTGTGTGTGCCATATGACTGTGTGTGCATATGTATGTTGACAATGTGTGAAAGAAATAAGGAGACAGCTGCAGTCCCCTCTCTGCACTCTCAGCTGTGAGTGGACAGACTGGCTGTGAGTGGACAGACACAGCTGCACTATTAGAGATGAGCTGACTGGACAAGCCAGCCCTGATTAACCCAGTCCAACCCAACCCAACCCAGCAGCGATTGGACTGTGAGGGTCCCTCCTGACACAACCAAAACACACCCACACACACGCACATGCACACCCACACACACACGCACATTATAAAGTATTCATACCACTGCAAATTTCCTATTGTGATGTGCTATTTAGAACATGCGTTTAGAACATGCGTTTAGAACATGCGTTTAGAACATGCGTTTAGAACGTGTGTCAGATAACCGCACACCTATGAAGAATGTCCACTTTTCTGACTGTATTACACTTGCATATCAATTCGCCCAACTCAATGTGAAGTTTAAATGAACAGTCACATTGACACAAGGTTACAATTTAGCAGCCTGACCGATGTTTGCAGCAAAGCAACATTTAAACTTGTGACCAAGATGGATTTTAAATCTGTTACACTGTGTTTGGGAGTATGAGAAACTATGATTTCACAAAAGCCAAGATGGGATAGAATCTTTGGATGCGCCGCTTGACGACAGACCGAACTAATGACCCGCTTTTGAGCACAGCAACCATCCATTTGGCAATTTATTGAGTGCAGCAGAAAGAAGTAGCTCTGCAAATGAGCCTGTGTTAGCTATGAAAATGTGTAAATTGTTAGTAAAACTACATAGAACAGATGTGACAACAGTGCTGTAAGTGGGATAATGAACTCCATGGCGTGTGTGTATATCAGTGAATATTGCATATCCGTGAATGTCGGTGAATATTACACGCTCTGCATCGGGGCCTTATGACTACCTTGAACATGCAATATTGACCGATATACACATGCTGTGTCGTTCATTATGCCTTATGTAAGGGTTCTAATACAATCCCTCCGAGTGACACCATGTTTGCTTTCAAAGACATATGGAAGACATATGGAACACACACACACAGACACACACGCGTACACACACACACACAAACACACCACCACCACAGTAGGGGTGATCATACACAGAACAACCATGCAGTGGGCCTAGACCAGTTGTTGACTGTGCCAGACTTCACAGCTCAAGAGCTAAGCATGGAGTATGTGTATGTACCCATGTGAGAGGATTGAGAAGCTAATCACTGCATGAGTTAATATAACCGAGCTCAGAAATGTACCCGAGTAAAGGACAAAACATTGCCTAGATTGTTTCCATTCACAAAGTGCTGACATTCACAGTTAAGCACTGTCAGATCTACATGACTGGCAGTGCATGAGCTAGCGGTGTTAACTTCCTTGAGAGGAGTCATTTGCATGAAACACAGACACACACACTCTTATCAAATACAGGAAACCAAATCAAACTAGTTTTAAATAAGCAGTATGACAGTTATCATCACTTTTTTATCAGAGTAAGGATTTTCTGTATTCCTACAGTGATGCTATGCATTTCTCATTTGTGTGTGCGTGTGCGTGTGTGTGTGTGTGTGTGTGTGTGTGTGTGTGTGTGTGTGTGTGTGTGTGTGTGTGTGTGTTACATGGTGAAGCTGAGCACTGCTAACCTAATGCTAAAGCAGTACATACCATCACAGTTGCCTCGTAGGACGACATCTGGGGAGGGCGTCTGCTGGGAGCGAGAGCCGTAGGAGTCCAGGCTGTCGAAGGAGTCGTCTCGGCCATGCCGTGGTGGGGACAGAGACTCGCTCCGCTCCGAGTCCCAGCAGTCAATGTAACCACTGTCACGGATACTGCGCTTGGGGCTCTCTGTGTCCTCAGACTCCTACACACACACACACACACACAGAAACAAACATAAACACACATCAGCATCAAGATCGACTCCCTGTCTGTTTCTCCCACCAAAGTGGCAAGAAACCTAGGTGTCATGATCGATGACCAGCTGTCCAGCTGACCACCTTTGCAGATCACGTTGCCTCTGTGGCTCGGTCGTGCCGTTTTTCGTCGTGCCGTCTGGTCTTTAACCAGCCAAAAAGGGCACGTCACACCTCTGTTCATTGAACTCCACTGGCTACCCTTGGCTGCTCGCATCAAATTCAAGGCCCTTATGGTGGCCTACAGGGTGATTGATGGCTCTGCTCCCATCTACCTGAATGCTCTCCTGAAGCCCTATGTCACCCACCGACTGCTTCGCTCCTCTAAGGAACATTATCTAGCACGACCAACACCTTGTGCAGGTCAATCCAGACTCTTCTCATGTTTGGTTCCATGCTGGTGGAATGACCTTCCAAGTGCTACTAGATCAGCTGATACCCTCTCCACCTTCAAGAGATTCTTGAAGACCCAGCTCTTCCAAAAATATCTCCTGGCTTGAATTTTGAGAATGCACTTAACATCTTATACTTAATTTCTTTTTTATACTACACTTTATTACACCATTGCACTTTCAACTTAAAATAGTGCAGTTTTTATGTTAGCAATATGCACTCTGTTAGTTTCTTTCATTGTGTTGTAGCTTGAATGTTATCCTCTTTTGTAAGTCGCTTTGGATAAAAGCGTCTGCTAAATGCTTAAATGTAAATGTAAGGTAAAAAAAAGGCACCCAAAGAAAGCACAACCTTTCAGAATGAGAGAAACGTCTCTACACTTACAAACAAGACTAGTCTGATGTATTGCAAAGGGCCATGACTGGCAATGCTCTCCATACCTTTCTCATGTGAGACAGCAGTCCTTCAAACTCCCTAAGGTTGAGGGTGGGACCACTGTATGTTGCACATCCATTGGCTGCTTTCCCAAGCCAGTATATGGTAATCAAGACCTGAAATGCCAGTACAGCAGCAATTTCATATAGTGTCTGTATCAAATTATACAAATATTTACACAATTCAAAAAAATTTATTCATACATTCATATATAACTGTATAGACATAACAGATGCTATGGGAGCTAAAACAGAATAGACAAATAAGACTGTACTTACATTCTTAAGCTTCCTGTTGCAATCAGAACCACTGATAAAAAAGAGAAGCAGAAAGCTAATGAATGTAATGTTAGACATACAGCAAAACCCATTTCCACCTCACACACACACAAACGCCCACCATACACACACGCACATCATACACACACACATCCACAGCATCATCCTCCCTCAGAGTGGACCCACGTTAAGTTAGCGCGTATGGAAGTATCCTGAAGATCCCCAGGGTCAAACAGCTGTGATCCTTTCAGCCCTAACTCTTCACAGCCTCTGAGGAACAGAGTTAGGTTGTCCTGTATGAGAAAGAGAGAGAGAGAGCAGAACATTATTAACATTATTAGGCATGCTGCCAATACACACGTATGCAGGTTTCCATATTTCACACACACACACACACACACACACACACACACACACACACACACACACACACACACACACACACACACATTTATGCTTGGGTTAACATATAGGTCTAACTTAAAAGAGATTGTTGTTGTGAAAAAACACCAATGCTTAGTAATGCTTAATTCCTCTGCTCATAAATCGGCCCACATCACAATAGGGTTGTCTTTAATCAGGTTAATCCAGAATTTTGACAAATGTGTATGTGTGTGTGTGTGTGATGCGTGATAGTGGGTGAAACTAGGTGTTCCTTTGTGTATCTGTGTGTGTGTATCTGTGCGTTTATGTGTGTGTGTGTGGGTGTGTGTGTGGTCAGCACTAATCAAGCATCCTGCTGTTATGTGAACAAGTAAGAGCAGGATATGGCTCCTCACAGATCCTCCCTGACATCACTGCTCAGTGATCTTAAGGTCACATCAGTTCAGTGCACTCCACGATGCACAAGTCAATGGCTGCACGCCAGGGCTGTTACAAGGGCATACAGACACACACACACCCACACACAGCATCAAACACACAGAGCTCACTCTTAGCTGTCTCTCTCACAGGCACACAAACAGTGACAGATAAGCTCACCCTGTCCCATTCTTTCCCCAAACACACACAGACACACACACACACACACACACACACACACACACACACACACACACACACACACACACACACACACACACACACACACACACATTGTCCCCTGACAGTGAAGGTTTTGTTCCCAGTCTGCAGTGCTGAGAGAGCAGGTTTGACACTAGCTGAAATAGGGAGGGGGCAGTCACGCTACCCACTAGCATGCACTCACACAAACACACACACACACACACACACACACACACAGACAACCATGACTCTCAATATACAATCACCCTGATTGCAAATCCACACCCCAACCACATCTCAACACTCCCTAAAGCCACTGGCCTGCATCATCTCATCACTTACAAGCAGACATTCACCCATACGTCCACACTCAGAACAGAAAGAAATTAATGCTGCACGCACGCACGCATGCACACATGCATGCACACACGCATGCACACACAGTGATCTCACCAGTCCAGCTATGGGAGTAGGGAGTCTGTTGATCTTCTTCACAAGCCCTGGTCTGATGGAGCTGAGCAACCTACAGAAACAAGAAAGTCACAATTTATAAGAGTGTGTGTGAGTGAATGTATGTGTGTGTTTGTGTGTGTGTGTATATATGTGTGTGTGTGTGTGTGTGTGTGTGTATGCACATGCAGAACTATGTCTCTCTGTTCTGAAATATGTGATAGTGGGAACAGCTGGGGGGTGAGGCTGCAACTTGTTTCCTGATAGGAAAGGTCTGGACATGAGACACATCATGAAGTCTTTGGAGGACAAACAAGATGTGTGATATAATGTACGATGTGAAACACAAACACACACTGATGTGATGATAGAGAAGGAGTAAAGGGAGATGATGTCTGGTTGTCCTTGTTTAAATGCTGACTATGGGTTTCCAGAATTACACACACACACCAAAGTTTTTGTACTTATATCATAACAGGGACTTCTAGAGACTTCCATGTGCTTACATTAAACAATTTACCTAACCCTATATATATATATATACATAGAGAGAGAGATATTAATAATCTATCTATCTATATCTATAGATAGAGAGATAGATATATATGTGCCACACAAAACCGTTTTTACCTGTCATTGTTGACATATGACAGGTCTGTATGAGTTTGTGTTGTATGGTGCATGTGAAAATACTATCTTCGTTGTCTGCAATAGCCAGTGAAAAGAAATAAATGGAAAAATCAGTCCAATACAAAAACATTGCCTGTGTTACATTATCCTGCCTATCTCTAAGCCATTGGCAGATTTTTTTCTTCTATTTAACATTTGGAAGATCAGGCTGTACCCAACCCAAAATTAAACCCAGCTCCTGGTACAGACCCTGGTTATCTTTTGCCTATGACAATTGCAATGCCCTCCTATCAGGTCTTCCACCCTGTGCTGTGAGAACGCTACAGATGATCCATTCATTCATCATTTATGCATTTAGCAGACGCTTTTATCCAAAGTGACTTACAACATGTCAACTATCAATTGTTCAGGGAGAGCAACTTAGGGTTAAATGCCTTGCTCAAGGGCACAACGGTGGCAGCTGGGATTCGAACACACGACTTTTCAGGCTACTTGCACGCTAGCCAGGTTCCTTAACCACTACACTACCACCACCGTAGAATGCAACTGCACGCTTCGGATAAAAGCGTCTCCTAAATTCATCAATGTAATTGTAAATGTAAATGTAGATAGCACGAAATGTAGCACGAAATTATTGACTAATCTATGCTGTCCTGTATTTGATTAGTACCCACCCCACAGAATCCTAACTATGCCAGATCAACGAATATCTGTGAAATGAAGATAGTAGGCAGAAGAACAACAGCCTTGTTTTTTACCTGAATAACTAAATAAATAAGAGCTAATGGACAAATGGAGGCCTCAGAGAACAATTTAAAATACCCTATAGATGTATAGTAATTGTATAATAATAGTAATTTTATGTATAATTTTCATTTACTTTTACAGAGTTGGCATCTGTCTTTGGATAACTTACAAATGGATATAATTATTTCTTTGACTTGAGTACATTTCTAACTCTTCCCTGATCATGCCTATGCAAATTCTACAGCTTCAAATGTCTTCTTTAACAACAACCATGTGTAGCATGGGGGAAAGTCCAGGCCTATTAAGGAGCTGTGACTGAGTGAATGAGACCACAACAGAGGAAGTCAACATCCATCAGAATTTCCTCCACAGTACCCAGGACCACCACAACTCCAGGCCAGGAATCTTTTAAAAGAGACACTGGTCAATTTACATTAACAGCCAGATTCTTTCATTTCAAATCACAGCCACAACAGAATGGCAGTCTTTGTCACAGTCAGAAATATGCTGCAGAAATCAGCAAAATCCTCTTTTCCTTTTCTCAATTTTTGAAGGCCAGCACTTTCACATTTCCACTGATGCAACTGCTAAACAGCTGAGCTGTGCTGTTTACTTTCTGAGGTCATGGATAGTGATTGATAGTGCATATGTAGTGTACTGAATATGTCAATTATGGAGTGTGAGCCACTCACTCGCACAGTAGAATGCCATTCTCCAGACCTCCACGGAAGTCCTTGTCTCCAAAACTTCTGCCTGTCACTGCCTGTGAAAGTAAACACACATACAACTATTAAAGCACCGTAAAAAACAGGAATAAAAGAGCCAAAGAGCTGATGTGTTTTACATGGAAATAAACATGGGGGACTTCAGCTGGACAAGCTGGAGAGATTACATCATACTTATGTGCAGTTCAACCATGAGGAATTACAGACTGGTGACCACAGTTTAGGGAAAAGTAGGGCCTCTCACCCACATGCTCTCCAATGTCACAAGTACATGGGTCATTCCACATTAATTCAACCAGTGCCCATGCACTTAGGTTTCAAAAACATCTGAAAAAATCACCAGGTGTACCTATGTTCCTGTCACCCAGGAGACACTATAAAATTATTTTAATGCTAAATCAATACTTTAGAAAGTATTTACAGCAAGTTTTACTAGGAGAGGAAGGTGTTGATTTTGTTCAGACTCTTTTTTTGTCAAAGTTCACAAGCCCGTAGCTCAAGAACTAAACCATCTAGGAGGCTCAAATACAGTATTTGTACCCAACATAGGCTCTTGATTTTTAAGATAAGTAGATAAGAAAATATCATTTATATCATTTTTTTCTTTATTCTCCACAATCCCTTCTTTTTTAAAACACCAATTTGACTTGCAAATCTTTCATTTTTATTTTCCACCCTAAACATGGGTAAAATGTAATTTTGTTCCAAAAATAACATCATAACAGAAAGAGATATAATCAGAAATAAATCATCAGATGCACATTAAGCACAAAACAAACATGTTACCTCATTTGATCATAGATAACAATTAATCACGACCAGCCTAATTTCTGTTTCATTTAAAGAGTAGAGCATCTTTGTCTTTGAGACCAAGGTGGTACTACTTTCCACTGACAGCAGATGCACTAAGGAATACAATGATGCACTGTAATGGCATCCAACAAATATCCTCTCTAGGTGGCCAGTGGAAAGATGGAGCAGAATACTTTGGGTGCATGAAACATATCTGGATGTCTGATTCTGCTTGTCACAAATCATACCAATCCAATCCATTTTCCGTCAAACATGCTCCTAACATTACTAAGACAAGGTTTTTTATTCCTGGGTACTGGGTGGTTAGCTAGCAAAGTGTGTCTGAAAAGCTCCAGTAATGTGACTTGACACAGAGATCTCTGAAGGCACCCAATGAGTAACTGTGCCTCTCAGGTCATATTTGCATTGCTACAATGACCGGCCCACACTGTACCACCCTTCATATCTGCAGCACAGGTGTGGTTCATGGAACCAAAATGGAATGCTTAAGCATCTTAAACATCTATTGAATCTCTCAGTGAAAACAATGCAATACAATGCAAGATGACTAGTAATGTACCTAGCAGCATGTCTGATAGCCCTACTCTGCCTGTCACGCACATCCCCACTCGGACACTAGAGGCGGGGGAGGCATGACACACACAAGGCATATCACACAGCATGCCAAATGCCAAACAATGTATTCCACATTCCTTGTATATCTCAAAGCCTGACCCACACTGTACACATTCATACCAGGACTCCTATAGGTTAGCCAGTAATTACCAGTTTTTGCTAGGTCTTTTTTACCTAAATAAATTAAAAAACTTGCTAGTCAAATTGTCTAGAAGAAATCCTCATACTCAACATATAATGTTATATTTCATTCACAGCATGCCAATCTTCGCATGCCAGTGCCTTCACCATGTCCGCAGTAGAGGTAAACAGAATTACACTTGCATATCAATTCGCCTAACTCATTGTGAAGCCTATATGAACGATCATGTTAAGGTTACAATAAATTTTGATATAAAAAGTAAAATTAAATTTAGATATAATATAATTTCATTTAAGCAGCCCGACCAATGACAGCACAGCAACAATCTAACATCAATATGGTTTTTAACTCTGTTACACTGCATTTGGGAGTACAAGAAATTGTGATTTTACCCAAGGTGGGATAGAAACCTTAGGTATGGTGCTTGACAATGAGAGATGGAACTAGCGACCTGCTTTTGACCATAGTAACCATCCATTTGGAACTAGTAATGGCAGTTTACTCCACTTTGTGTTGTTGGACATACGTTATTTTCTTCATTACCCCCCACTTACATTGTGCATAATGGAAGTGTGTTTGCTGCTGATTGTTGGTACACTGTAACAGGGGCAGTGTAAGTGAAAGTGTTACGCTGGCTATTTTGGTTTCACTAAAGTTTAACTAAAAGAAGGATAGATTGACAGATTGATTACATCAATTTGGAATGAAGAGGTGTCAGGCTAACCCAATTGTAGTTGTGACTCATATCTCATATCTATGGTCACATCTTTCTTAAGAATATATCTAGTTAGAACACAACTTCTTAGTATAATATCAAACTACCATAAATACCAGTAACTATGCATGTGCATGTCCATTCTGTTGTAGGTGTGTTAGCAACTCCTGCTGACTCCCTGAAGTCAGAGAGGGGGCTGTGACCCCTGTGGAGTGGCGTAGAGTATTGTAAAACACAGCAGTCACCATTGTAGTGACCGCAGGGCTTATGCTCACTGGGGTCAACACAACCAAGGCAATCAATGAACTGTGTACGCAGATGTACTAGGGTTGTCACAGTACTAGAATTTCAAACATACCGATACAATACGATACCGACCCAGAAAAATGCTGAACATAAAATACCATTTTCCATACCATGGAATGGAAAAATATGTTAATTTCCAATGCAATTTCAACTAAAGCTCATCCTGTGTGTGTGCGTGTCTGCCCGTCTGCAGTGGTACTGTGTGACATTGTGTGTTAACTGCAAGAGGCAAAGACGGCACAGTTGGAGTCGATATTGTTGCAAATGAGTAAGTTTTTAGTGTTGATTAGTATCCGAGTGTCAATTTTTTTGACATACATCCACATACCCATTAACATACAGTAAGCCATGTAAAAGGAGTGTGTGTGTGTGTGTGTGTGTGTGTTTAAGGACACATGTGCTGCTATGTGGGCAGCAGGTATTGCACAACCAGCATAGCAGTGATGGGTAGGGTCTGAAGGGCCTCTTTCAGCCATCACACTCTAATCCAGATTATTATAAAAGGAGTGTGTGTGTGTGTGTCTGCAAAGTTAAATAACAGGAGATAAAACTCTGACAAATGTAAGAGTGACGAGTGCAATATAAGTGGCACTTCATCTAGCCTGGAGACATGCTAGCTCTTGTAGTGGTTCACGTGGCCCTGCAGTAAACACATGAACCAAAGCACCACTGAATACGCTAGTGGCACACAGGACCAGCGCTGGATGGGCAAGCAGAGACAGTGGTGCCAGAGGGCCAGAGCAGAACAAAGAGATGGGGGAGAGAGGATAAAGAGAGAGAAAGAGGGTGAGAAAGAGAGACAAAGTGAGAGAAAGGGAGAAAGAATAGACTGATTCATGGAATCATTCTCTCCTGCTCCTGAAAAAGCACAACAGCTGACACTATATATGTTAGTGAGGTCAGTCATTGTCATTTATAGCAACAGACCCTGTTCCTCCAAGGTCACTTGGTGTGTGTGTGTGTGTGTGTGTGTGTGTGTGTGTTCGAGAGAGAAAGAAAGAGAGACATAGAGATAGACATCTAATCCTAATCTTTTCATGTAGGTTTTCTGGTCATTTCACAGCAATCACACTTCATCAAAACTTTGAGAGACTCACTGTCATGGTCTGTAGAGGTCATTCTCACTGTCTCTTGCTGTCTCCACTCTCCCTCTGTAATACCCCCCCCCCCACACACACACACATATACACACTTGATTGGGGTCAGTGATTTTATTGCTTTGTCAGGCCAGATGTAGAGAAGTGTGACTACAGACCAACTTCAGCTGATGGGGGGTGCACAGCTTCAGATAGTAAACTGAGAGCAGAGAGGAGGTCGAAAGTCATGAACCATGGAGGAGCTGATCAGCAGGAGGTCAGCAGGCGGAGAGCCATGAGAATGTGTGCTGAACATGGGTGGTCTGTCTGAGCTGAGATAGCAGCCACTGGACTAGGGTGTACAGAGCTATGCTGTAATCAGCTCAGCCCTCACACCCCTCTTTCACACAAACACACATGCACACACACTAATCCCTGCACATGCATACACATACACACACACATTCATTCACTTAGGCACACACACACATGCACACACGCACACACACACACACACACACACACACATTTGCATACACATTCACATTCCCAGACAAATACACACACCCACACCCACACACACACACACACACACACACACACACACACTCACACACACTTACACACACACTCTCACCATAAAGTTTTTGTGCATCGCAAACAGCCAGTGAGCCAGAGACGGACTATTTGAGCGTGAAACAGAGAGAGAGAGAGAATGGAGTAGAAGGAGTAAGAGAGGCCCAGGGGTTAAATAAATGCTTGGGATGCTGCAGTGAAAAAAGGCATCAGCACAATAACAACCCAACCCCCACCTCCAGTCCAGTCCAGCCACCTACACACCCCCTGCTCACCACAAAACAAAAACGCCTCTGTGTTAGTGAGGACCAGCTCACTCTGGCAGCAGTGATGGTCACGCATTAACCACGGCGTCCACCAGAAAAAACTTAAACACACACACACACACACACAAAACAAAACAAAGCACTACTCGCTAAAAACAAGCCAAGCATTTATCCCACCAACCCTATTCATCCTTACTCACCGTACTCCACAATGCACACACACACACACACACACACACACACACACACACACACACACACACACACACACACACACACACACACACACACATAAATCCTCCACAGGCATCTTGCACAAGAGCACCCTAGACCAGACTAGTCAGGGGCTGCTGCAGGCCTGCATCCGTAGCCCTTGTGTCCTCCACATGTGTGTCTGGCAGCCAGGGCCCTGGAGAGGCACCAAGCTAGGAGCAAGCAGCCCAAACCACCTCAGCTACTAATTAGACATGCATGTGGTACTAGGACCCTGTAATATGAGACTGCCACTAATTGGGGTGTGGGTGAGCCATTGCTGTCACTCCAAACACACTCCCCAGTCTCGATTACCTTCTGTGTTAATGAGGCCTGGTTGAAGTAAAGCTGGAGTATGTATGTGTGTGTGTGTGTGTGTGTGTGTGTGGTTGGGGGGTGCTGGGGTTGTTGGTGGGGGTCAGGAAATGGAGGGTCCAACAATTTTCCGTTGTCTTAATCAAGGGACCAACCTACTGAGTAATGTCTAGACGGCACTACAAAGTTATAGCTGTAGCATGCTATGACTTCCAAAGGAACACATAAAGGACAAATGGGTATTTTGTAGCTATTAGTCTTTTCAAAAATTTTACATGTTTTAATGGTACACTGTTTAAAGGTTCACTGTTTTTTCAAAGTGTGAGTGGGTGCAACTGTGGCAGTAGAGTTGAAAGGTTTGATTTATTGATTGACACACAGCCTGGGGTATTTTCTAGAGGGCACTAATGTACACACCGAGCTTTTTCACAGCTCAGTCCAACTCATGACATCATTATGTGGCGCACTAGAAGGGGGTCCCCTTCAAAGATCTCATTAGCATTAGCCATTATCTAATTTGGATTGCATTCATCAAATAGAAAGTTTCAGTACGAACCCCAAGGCCTGTTAAAGTAATCTTGACGTGATCAAAAGTCCAGTCTGCACACAGAACACACACACACACACACACACACCACACCACACAGACACACTTCTGTCTAATTGAAGCCGTGAACACAGCATTGTTTCTCTGCTTGTTACGTGAATGCTCACCAGATGTGTTCCAGTTTCTTCCTGTTTCAGTCACCTTCCTGTCCTACCCCCCCCCCCCAACCTCCCTCCTCTACCTCCCTCCACAGCAGAGACACAGTCAATCACTCCCATTCCTCCTTCCCTCCACAACAAAGTAGTTGGTCTTCTTCAGAACACAGCCAAGCAAAGGACTGTTAACTTGGGAGACCAACAAACACTGTTTGCAGCAGATTGATGTTGACCACCCATGACATGAAAAGATGATTAAAAATGTGAACGAGTAAACTAAATACAATGATATACATGATCTGCGAACCTCCACTGTCACGTATGTCTAAAGAGACTTGGCCTTGTTTTCTGGCAATACTGATTCCTTCATGTACTGCAGACTGCACAACGGACATCTACTATACGAGTGTAGCCTACCACAGACTGTTCCAACAGCAGACATAAATGAAACAGAGGCTACATTGCCCACCAGGACCCCATTGCCTGGCATGCCCTCTCTCCGGTCCCTGCCGCTGCTCTGTCTGTGCCTAATGTGGCGGAGATATTGATTTGGCAACCACACGGGCGGCGCACCTCCATTGCTATCTCTCGGCTAGCAGCTAGCAGCAGCAGTAGTGCTAACTGTGCCACGGCGCACGGTGCCAGCTCTGGAATGTGGGTCAGTGCCATTGGCAAAGCTTGATTGGTTTCTGCGGTGGAGGCAGTGGAGACATCGAGAGTGCGGTTGCCGAAAGAAAAAAAGGAAGAGGGGAAGAGAGGAAAAACGAGGCTGTGATGAATGCAAACCCAAACCAGAGAGACTTTTTTTATGGATGTGGTTTCTGAGTACAAACACACACACACACACACACATATACATAAACAGACACACACCCTTTGTTGGCTCAGCATCCCCAGGCAGTTCAGTGTTAGAGGGTGTGTGATGCTGGCTTGATTTCACCCGTGCAGATTGCTAACCACCTCATGCTTGAGCACACACTCATAATCAACACTCCCCGGCTGCTCAATGAGCTAATGACTTCATCCATACATCCTCTCTGCTTACACTTCCATGCAAGTGTGTGTGTATGTGTGTGTGTGTGTGTCTGTAACTAAGGAGCATATGCCACGTGGAGATGTGGGAGAATGATGCAGATGTTCTCTACATATAGTTTCTAACTTTCCTCAGCCAGCATACAGTCACAAACACAGTTGTCACAGGCAAACACTCTCTCTGTCTGTCCGTATGTCTCTCTCTCTCTCTCTCTCACACACACACACACACACACACACACACAGCCGTTAACGTTAAGCTGCGACTAAGCCTTGCAGTTTCATCGCCCCACAAATAGTGGCCTCCCAGTATACTGACCATCACCTGGTCTCACCTAGAGCTTTTCAGCAGCTGGCTAGTCTGTGTGTGTGTGTGTGTGTGTGTGTGCATGTGTGTGTGCGTGTGTGTATGTGTTTGCATGTGCTGCTGGCTGGGCCCTCAGTGGCCCAGTAATCTCAGTCTCACAGGCCACCCAACCCAAGACCAGTCTGGGGGTAACAACTTTTCATATGACTGAAAGAGGAACATTAGGATGGGAATAGAGTGGAAGTACAAACTGATCTGAAATCAGATGAGGAAGGTGGAAAGGGGGAAATCCATTGTGATTGACAGCAACATGTCTGAGGGAATTACATCACGTACCAAATTAAACCGAACAGTTACTATGGCTAAAAATGACACACCTGCTGGTGTCCATTACATGCACACACACACACAAACACACACACACGCACACACACACACACAAGCACACACATTTAACTGCCTCCTCTAGAGAACGTACATGTGTGTAGGCGTGCAATCACATATGTCTATGTGTGTGTGTGTGTGTGTGAGAGAGAGAGAGAGAGAGAGAGAGACAGTGTGTGTATATGTGTGTGTTTATATATGAGTGTGTGTGTGATTGCGGCACTAAAGCAACGATTACATAACCAGCCTTTCTTTTCCTGTTCAACATCCACCAGCCCCCAGACTTTGTGTTACTACCACAGGGAGATTAAAACATGGAAAGTGTGTGTGTGTGTGTGTGTGTGTGTGTGGAGAGTAACCAATTTTCCTTTTCCCTGATGAGCGCAACCTAGCCAATTAAGCACCACACACACACACACACACACACACAGATAATGTTTACCAGAAGAAATGCACAAAACAGTGTCAGATAAATTTGTCTTGGGAAAAGTGTTTTTACTTTAGAACTGAGTGTATATTATCTGAGAGGTTCACACTATGCAGGACCTAGCAGGTAACATAATCTCTTGATATGGCTCTGACAGGCACATGCACAACCCAACAGAACTGAAATATTTATAATGTAGTGATTATTTTTTTAACAGAATAAATCAAATGAGAGGAGGCTGGGTGTATGCTAGTGTGTTAGATGCCTGTGCATGATGTTGATGTAGGGTACACTTCAGTCTGAAATTAATTTGTAAGTCATTTATCTCAATGGTGCACTGGAGACTGATGATGAGTGAGTGTGTGTGAGGGTTTGTGTTTTATTGTATTGATGTGTGTGTGTGTGTGCATGCAATACATGTACATGACTGATACATTCCCAGTGGCAACTACATAATTCATTACCTCAATATTGCTACAGAGCTTTACCTCCTATAACTGCAGCATAAGCATTTATACAAGGAGAATCAATACTGATTTAAACTGCAGACCCCTGTATGTAAATCAGTTATAAAAGCACACCAACAGTGACAGTACTGCACCAACTCGGTCTTACTTCCTGACCCAGGGTCTGTAAAATATATGTAAAATTCCATTCACTTCCACCACCTCCACTTCACTAGCTACACAAGCTGCTTACAGTAATATTGGCAATGGATTGGAATGGATTTCTTGTTGTTACTACTTTGGTAGAGGTGCTGTTTGGGTTTGAATCCCACTCTGCCTGACCCCATCAAAGTGTCCTTGAGCAAGATACTCAACCTGCCACTGGTGTGTGAATGCATCACTCTGCTTTTCTAATATAATCTCATTTTTTTAAGGAAACATAGTTGACTGCAATTTGGTTGGCTGTGTGTGTGTGTGTGTGTTAGTAAAATCACAAGTTAAAAAGTGTCAAATACTCAATTCGACAAAATCATGTCTGTTTCACGCCCTCTGAATGAAAGCAGTGAGAGAAAGTGAGTGTGAAGGAAATCAAAGGAGAGCAACAAGGAAACAGACCCAACACTGTAAACACCACAATCCTTGACTCCTGCCTCTACCTGTCAGCCATGGGGTCTGATTACCCCTGGCTACCACCACCCAGCACCCCACTCTGTGCATAGACCTCCACTAGAGAAGGCAGTAGGGGGGTGTGTGTGTGAGTGTAAGTGTGAGTGAGTGAGAGAGAAAGAGAGAAAGAGAGAGAAAGAGAGAGAGAGAGACATTCTGAGGGGCTCCTTAAAGAGGTTTATCTGATGTCAATCACCCTCTGCTTCTGCAGCTGAATGAGGGGCCAGAGTTCTGACAAACTAGTATTTTAGAGCACAGATTTCCACCATTATACACATGCACACACACACAAACACACACACACAGACATACACATACACATACACACACACACACACACACACACACACACACACACACACACACGCACAGACACACACACACACACACACACACACACACACGCACACACACACGCACAGACACACGCACAGACACACACACAGACACACACGCACACACATATTTGGGGCAGGAGCTCTTCTTTAGCTGTACACAGGTCACAGAAATACCAGAATGTGTATACAGTTGTATAAAGGATGCATGCAGTGAATCATTTGCACAACACCATCAAACCAAAGTGTAAGGACTACAGTAATAAACTAGTAGCCTTTCCATAGAACTTTGAGCCAACAATGGACCACAGAAACCTTATTCTGTTTATGACTGAGAGGAAGTTTAACTGTAGTATGGAATTTGCAGACGAACACACACACACACACACACACAGAGAAGACTAGCATGTTATCTGAGCCTGTGTAGAGAGGCTAAATTACCAGGGCATCTCTGTCCGGGATGGCAAGCAACAGTTCCTGAATAAGCACAGCCTGACCACAAGCTCACAATAGCATCACGTCAACAGCTTAGGCCAAAAAAGAAGACTATTCGTGGCCCCTGAAAAACCATGGGAGGTGGAGAGAGGAGAGCATGTCCTCTAGGAAGGTAAACCAATTCTCCAAATCCATTTTCACATGATACTGTCCTCAGTATGGGGACAAGAGGCTTTTATGGGAAGTGGCAACCAAGAGCAGACTCCCACATGACTCAATAGCAATAGCAATAGAAAAGGAGGTAGAAATGAGACAGAGAGCAGTGCAGAGAGAGAGAGAGGGAGAATAAAAGCAGGTTATTGCAGCATCTCAAAATCAGGACAGTGGATCCATGCTGCAGCCATAATGCACTAAAGTAAACTAAACAACACACACCTTTTAGTCTCTGTAGTGGGACACATTTCCAAAATCCCACAGCCTCCCGTTTCCCATCCATCCCATTTCCCATTCACCTCATTCACTCAAACACACACACATTTTCAGTGGCACCAAACAGCTCTCCCAGGCCCCTGTCCCCTGTGCCATCTCCATTGGTCTGGATGCCCACATGCCCTGTGGACCTGCTGCTGTGGTCTGCCCTTGTTTCCCCCGGCCCTCGGCTCTTAATCTACAGAAGCCCTTCATCCCTCTATCTCCACTTCTTTATCCTCTCAGCCTGAGTGTGTCTGCCACTGATGCTGTATCTCTCCATCAGACACTCTCCTGCACACACACACACACACACACACACACACACACACACACACACACACACATGTATAAAACCAGCCAGGTAATCTCCTTAATGAGCAGGCCAAGTGAAAGGCAAAATGACTACCAGGTTTCTGTTGCTTTCTGGCTGAAGAAAAAGAGGAAGAAAGGGAGGCAGAGAGACAAAAGACAGGAGGGATACTGCGATCCAGAGCCGTGTTTCTGGACGAGAGAATCAGTCTTGTTTCCTGAGCTGAGTTGATCAGGGCAACTATGTTACTACCACTAAAAAGGCTGAGAGTTAGAAAGACAGACCAATAGAGCAGAGAAAGCATGCAAGAATAAGTCAAAAGTGACAGACTGTGTGTATGTGTGTGTGCGTGTGTGTGTGTGTGTGTATGTGTGTGCGTGTGTGTGTGTGTGTTCATTATGTTTATTGGCAGGGATCCATGCAGAGCCCAGTATGGAGTACTATCAAGGTCCATCTGTTAATTGCAATACACATTAAGTGAGATAGCATAGGTTGACCAATAATGTAGATCTGTGGTAGCTAGCATTAGTCCACCTGAACCGACACAGACATTGTGTGTGTGTGACACATAAAGTTCCTCAAGATCTGCTTTAGGTAGCCAGCTGTCAGCTACTAGCAACTCTGTTCTATCAGTGAAACAGTGTCATTCCAACAACTGAACATATATCTTAGTATGCTAGGCTTCACAGGCAGCACAGGTAGATAAAGGCACCACAGTGGCTTATCTGCCCACATTCGACTATTACGTAACGCCCCCCAAATATGTGATGCGCTGTAATCAGATGAGCTGCGGACCTGGAGAGGGGATTTGGAGTCGGATATGAGACAGAGACGAAGGCAGGCCGGCAACGCTCCATTAATCTGAAAGACAAGCCTCAGGAGCAGCAGCTGCAGCCACCCTCACTAAGAATAGCCTGAGTGACACACATGCACAGATGGGAAGAATCCCTGCAAAGGCTGGAGCTCCAAGGCCATGCTGAGAATCTGGAGCAAAGAAGGAGACATGAAAGCAAGGACACCAGTTCAGAGCTAGAGACGTCAGAAACTGGACTGCTCTTGAAAAATACCAATGTGTGCCACTTTACATGAGAGAAAAGAGACAGCTTGTATCTCTCTCTCTCTCTCTCTCTCTGTGTGTGTGTGTGTGTGTGTCATGACGCAATAACTCTGTGTACACAGTCTCTACATCAGTGTGTGTGTGTATCTGTGTGTGTATGCACATGTCTGCATTTGGGATACTTAAGTGGATGGCTCAGATCTTTTCTATCGAGTGTGTGTGTGTGTGAGGAAAAAAAGTGTGCAAGAGATATTTTCAACACCCAAAGCCTGCGCTTATAAATTTTCAGTCTACCTAATTCATATGGAATGTGATCAGCTGTCATACCCCAGCACAGGCACATTTGCTCACACAGCTTCTGTTGAAAAAGTGTGAAGAAATACGTCATTTAAACAGCTGCCGATGATCACACTAGCTTAAACACCAGCATGCACTTCTTCATTGGAGTGCTTTAACTAACATATTTCACGGTACAACTCATTCCCAAAAGAATATTTTAAAGTGTAGATGTGTGTGTTAAATTGAAGGTTAAAGAAATCAGTTTGACTCAGAAATCAGCTTCAAAGATCTGAAAGCTTTTGATGCACATTAGCAGTACTTCTTGTGGCTTTGCAATGCTAGGGGCACACCCATACAGAACACCATGTGGTTCTGAATCATACCCATTTCCACATGAAGAACCATGACAAACAGTGTGTATGTTTCTGTGCAAATGTGTGCACACGTACAGAAGAACAAGAAAGAGTGGTCTTGAGGGGCATGGGAAAGGGCTCGGGGGTTTCCTGGTAGTTTAATTCAGTGTCTGGGGCCAAAACTGATTATGCTTCCTAAGTCTACCTCTCACAGTCACGGTCTGTGCACAACACCCCCAACCCAACACCACCAATCACACAGGCTCATGAACACTTCACACACACCCATGTGTGCTTGTTGTACACTTACACTCTATCTATCACTCAAACCTGTCAAACAGACAGAGAGAGAAAGACAGAGAGACAAAGAAAGAAAGAAAGAAAGAAAGAAAGAAAGAACTTTCAGTTTAATTATACAGTACTTTACATGTGTTCAGACTTGGATCATATGTCATTGCATAACTCATTTCACAGGATCTCAATGTATGGACCTGGCGCCAGCCTTCTTACCATAGGGCCATGGGCAAGAGGAATTCTCTGGAATCTATGGAAGACTGACCTAAGTTAAGGCTCTTTGCATAACCCTAAGCATGATCCTGCATTTTCAAAACAGCAACGTGCCCCTTTCTGCCTTGAAAACACACACACACACACAATCACCACACACTGTAATATTGTGCTTTTCTGTCAGTTTATGAAGAGTGACCCTTAAGCTCTTGCATTGAGGCAAGTCCAATATTGTGCAATTCAGGCTTTTCTATGCTAAGCTACCTCGATAGCCAAGAGCCATTTTATATTACCAAGTCTGATACATATCAGTTGACTGTCTCCGTGTCTAAAGCACAAAAGCTTTTTTTCACCAGGCTTAATGTCCAGATAAAGTCATGTCTGCCCTCTATTTTTCCCCTGTCTGCATGCAATAAAACAGTCATCCTATGAACCTGCACAAACACAGGCCAACCAGCACTGGTGCAAGCTTAGCATGTGATACTATTGGTGTCTAAAAACAGACTGGTCGTGCCCTATTGGCATTACTGACCAAGGCAGCACCTCTAAGAAGCAAAAGCCACTTAATTGAGGATGAATGAAAGTTCAGGGAGCCTCCTTCCATTGTGAGCTAATATAGCCAGGACATTTAAAAAAGGAGTCTGTCTGTCTATGTCTGTGTCAGCTGGCATTATAGGAAATGTGCTTAGCAAAACTTTGTATCCCAGAGTCAAGGCTTTGACTAGGACAGCAGGACAGCACAGCTTCAACATAGTCTTCTTTCCAGAAGACATATTTATACTTTTTAAATTAATTTCCTGCAAAACAATCAAACCAAAATTAAGGACAATGTCATCTTCTTACCATCAATGGCAGTCTCCTCTCCCTATGGAGGCAATACACATTTACATTTAAATGCAGTTTTATTGCATTTAGCAGACTCTTTTATTCAAAGTGACTTACAAAAAAAGGACTAACAAGAAATGCACACAACCGCTCAAACACTCAGAGCTAGGACAACATGTTTTTTTTTCTAGCCCCCAAGAAATGACACTCACAGCCAGAAGAGGCCAAGCAAGGCTACCGTCAGAACATGAATACAGGAGCTTAAAGAAGCATTCAGAGAAAGACAGCCACAGTTCAGTAACTGCAATTAATCTTCTGTGTGTGTGTGTGTGTGTGTGTGTGTGTGTCAGAGAGAGAGAGGAAGAAAGAAAGAAAGAAAAAAAGAAAGAAAGAAAGAAAGAAAGAAAGAAGAGAGAGAGAGTACCTCCCACTAACAGTAAAGCACAACTGTGACAGCTGGGTCTGTGCAGTTATATGACCCTTGCAATCTATAATGTTCGGCTCCGCCATCGACTGGCATGCACACACACACACACACACCTTCCTTTCAGCTTTGTCTTAAGGCCCATACAGCCTCTTTACTTGCATAGTATCCATGGCAACCCTGTGTTCTTCTAGGGATGCAGAGCTGGTACATTCTAAAGATTTATCACCCGTACTACACTCAGCCGGCCCACCACAGCACTATCCGGCTACCAGAAGGAAAAAAACTGATTTAATTTCCTCAGTGAGCTGGACATGGAAGGCATGTGTAAAGGCAGGACGCCATGAGCACCAGCCCAGGCTGAGTGTGTGATGGGGTGGGTAGAGGACCACAGGCAGAGGGTCCCCCCACTACAGCAGGATTAAGGATATCATATCTACAGGATTAGGTGGTGGCACTGCAGGCTTTCATGGGGGCCGTGCTGCAGCAATGAGATTCAGGCGGCCCCTCTTGAAAGACTAACACAGTGAGACTGAGACACTTCTTGTGGGGTTATAAACTCAAGTGTGTCTGTGTTTAAAGTCCATAGATAAAAATGCATCTGTGTGTCAGTGTGTGTGGTTTGAATGAGCACCTGGTGTTTGGCTGGCAATTTCAGGAGACTGGGTAAAATGTCCCCTTCACAAAGCATCTCAACATAAAAAATACAGGTGACCTTTGACCCAGGGTTTTCCTAGCTTTTCCTGTTGTCCCAGTTCAAGGGCACCTCCATATCCTGATTCTATTAGGGGCCTGGTTTTCAGGCTGTTATAATAAGCGGTGTCAGAATCCCATTTTCTTTCAGGAGGTCTTTTTGCTTTTCTGATTTCAATTTTCAGTGTTTCAAAAAACTGTTGAAGCACTTACAGTCTGGTCAATTTGGAGGAAATTCCTATCTGGCCCACTGGTGCAACCCAGGCTCCGTCAAGACTCTGTAACACGAGAGGCCATGGCAGCACGGCTGGTGGAGTTCCTGTAACCCGACAGGCAGCCTGTGTTTGTCTCTGCACCAGTGGCGTTGACTGGCGACCAGCGACACCCGATCTAGGTGAGACGTTTTCAGAACCTCCCAGCAATGTCATGCATCCGGACCTACGGTGCACAACAACAGTATACTGCCCCAACTAGTGCCCCCCCTCCCCCCGGTATGGCCCCTACCCACTACTCCCACACCCCATTTTAACCTGCCTTCATATGTGACCTACTGCTGGAATCCAATTACTCAGAATTCCATTTCCTGTCAGCCAAATAGCAAAAGGGGGTCACACGGAACCCCTGAGTCACTCAAGACAAACAGACTGGACTCAGTGAAAGCAAAAAGAAAGAAGGCCAAGGAGAGAAAGCAGAGAGAGTGATACAGAGAGAGAGTGAGAGAGTGATACAGAGAGAGAGAGAGAGAGAGAGAGAAAGAGAGGCCTATGCTACAATGGTAGCATTCTGTGTACTGTGTGAGCTCTAATGTTTCAGGCTCTATATAAAGACATATAATGCGCACACACACACACACACACACACACACAAACACACACAAAGTGACTGATCGCTTTTGTCATCCCAACACACCATCCCTTTGCTTTCTCTCTCTGGACTCTGTAAGCACAGCTGGGACAAGCTGGTGTGTTAATCTATGGGTGTACTACATGTAGGCCTGAGAACATCTCTGCTGTTCCCATGGCATAGAAACTTTCAGTGCCGACAGACACTGGTCTAATAACAGTTTCCATATTTGAATGATGGGGAAAAATGATCAGGGATCTGTCCATAAGTGATGCAGTATCCAATAGTGGTGTTTTAGGCTTGGGTTGCTGCAGCTTCAATTTTTTCGAAACTATTTCCAGGACAGTAGGGAGCAGGGCTATATTTGTTGTACAGCTATAAATACTGCTGGCAGACACAGGTGCCTGCTTTTTTCAATGAGAACAAGTCAGTCATCTTCTACCTGGAGACAGTGGAACTGAAACAAGTCAGAGAAGTCTAAGATAACACTGGGTTACATTGGGTAGCCTGCAGTTGAACAAACGCACAACGGCTGTGTGATCATTCCTCTTGAGAGTCAATGATAAGTGGGTGCAACATAGCTGTGTTGTTCAATTTACTGATGTGAGAGATTCATAAACTAAATATGTTCCTGGCATCATCTCCCAACACCTGAGCATAAATAAAATTGACACATTGAAAATTAAAGGAGTCCTCCATCCTGAAAGCCCCAGTCAGAATCTGAATTAGACTCAGCCCTCCAGTGGTTTACTGTACCATGGCCCATTTCACTAAAGTGGAGCAGTGACGTGACCACCGCATGCCACCAATCCTCTGCCATACACAGGCAGCAATCTTCCTACAAAATAGGTCACAATATCATTATCTGAGTTTCAATGTTGAACAGTGCGGGATCTCCAGGGATCTCATATGCGTGGAGGATAAATGGCATGGAGGATAAATGGCGTGCAAAGCGATTGTAAAGTAGCCTATGTACATTTGCAGAGGCGATAAAAGCTGGCGAGGGGTGGACTTGCATGCTTGGCAGATATCCATCCCTCCAAGGCATCAGAACAAACAAAGGTCCGCTTCACTGTCTTCCAGCACCATGGCAACCAGAATCACCTCTAAAGGGGGCGTTTCTGGGAAAGAAGTGCTTGGTGCACTGGCCTATTAAACGCACCAAAACACAATTTTCTGACTCCTTATTTAATGAAACCATTTAGGTCTTATTTTATGCGACGACCAATGACTACTTCATTCCGTTATCGAACAAGCCTTAGAATTGATTCGGCAAACAAATCATACTGTCATAATCAAGAGAGTCATGTGGTTCAAAAATTCTTGAACGACAGAAAAGCCGCGCAAGCTAGTCCGATTACTATACAAGCATTCCCCACACGGCAAAATCCACGGCACATGACAGCCGCATTGTGTTCTCCCTGTTCAATGTAATACAATATTGCCTATGCGCCCAGTGATGCGTCACTTGCCTCACAACAGGTAAATCTACAATACTGATGATAATTTCCACTTTCAAACATACCCTGTCTGTTTGTGCCATGCGTACCAAAGGCTGAAGCATTTTCATGTCACGTTAGGTAGCACAATCGGCGGATTCATGATTTTGCTCGTGTCTTTTCCCGCATGGTCAACTCACCTCTATCCATTTTTGAGCTTCTTGGAATGCAGGCTCAGGGGTCGGTTCTGGGTGTTCGTTGTGGTCTTGATTCTTAGGGCTGTGATCTGCCCCTGGGCTCGCCATTGCCTACTCACAGCAGACGATATCGTTTGCAACTAGATATTATGAGTAGTAGGCTCACAAGGTCAGTTCGCGAACTGTATAAGTATCCTGATACAGAGTAACCTAAGAAACTTCCGTGAGGTTCTTTATTGTTTCCAGGGTTCAATACAGGTGTATCCTCTCCGTTGCGTTAAGAACACGTTCAGTGTCCCAAGGACTTGTCCCTGTCCACTAACAGCAGGAGCCGCGATACCAACATGCGTTGCCTTGCCGCTTCACTAATGGATGGCCGTAAAGGCAGTAAGATAGCTTCCCCTATCACGCACTGAAGCGACTGCAATAGCAGCCTGGCCGATAGCTAAAAATAAAGTTTTAAAACCCAGAGGTTGTCCTCCTGCATCAGCCAATACGGAACGGGCTGCCGCCTCCTCCAGCAAGCTGTGAGGCTATCGCATGCCTGCTGCCGATCACTCTGGCATGCGCAAGTGAGAGCAGGAGGGTGCTGAAGAATTTTATACTCAGAAAGGAGAGGGTCCGTTACTGTTCCGTGTATGTCGGTTATTTCAGCCCATACGCGTTCAAAGCATAAATACTTTGAGCATAAATAGTCTTAAAACTTTAATATATTTACTATATTTGACTTTAAAAAGTCAAAACGAGTTCATACTCTAAACATTGAGTTGCTTGAAGAGGCAACAAATTATGACTGACTTGGATTCACATAAAGATCCACATTAGGTATTAAAATATACCCTTACTAGCAACTAAATGTTTAGGACCAGTAAAATAGAAGGAAGGCAGGGTGTTTTATAAATAAATCAGCGCCATAGAGCCACCGATTCAAATGATAAGCCTGCCATCTGCTGGCTGTAACTGGCGAAGAAAACAGTTCTAGAAAAGGGATATGAGACACAGAAACAGACACAATTTCACTGCCTGTCTTACACTCAGTATCTCTATGCATGTTACAATAACATTTCCTTGCATTACCTGTAGAATGTAAAAGGGTTGCTCATGCTGAATGAATGGTACACGTATTACATGCACAAGCTGAAATGTGCCTTTATTGCCTCCTCACCCACAGAGAAAACACTTATTTTAGCAAACTATTAACAGAAACTCACAGAAATCAAGTTCCCCATGAATTCAAACACAACCAACAGTCTGGCAGAGTACACATTCGAGCATTCGGTCATTATGTGCTTGGCTTAAATACCAGTGAGAGTCTTCACCAAACTCATCTCTGCCACTTACATCCTGCCTCTCTACCAGCCCAAACCATATCAATAATTCACATCTTCCAGGCAGAGATTCCAGTGCAAGGCAACACAAAACAGTCTAGAAGCCCAACTGTTTCACAATTAAATAAAGTGCAAACTAACTGAAGTAACACAGCAGTCTGCTTTGATCTAAGGCCATCACTTATAAGTTGGCAGTTCAATGCTATAACAACCAGTCATTTGTTAAACCCCCACACAACTGCTCTTAGAGAGGCTTGTGCATTGCAATACTTCAATTCCCCCCACTTGCTAAGACAACTTGAGAGTGATATATATATATAAAAAGCCAAGACCTTCAGAGTTTGACCACAGTGATCAAGAAAAACAGCAAACACCACAACAGCATGTTGACATTAACAGAGGAAGCTTGGAGAAGCTTGGATCTAAGTGCTGGACAGCTCTGTGCTGAGTGTGCTCCAGGAGGGGTTTGGTGAGTTTTGTTTCCTGTTTTTGGTTGCTCAGCGGGGACCTGACTCAGGCCTTGCACAGAGCCACAGCAGAGAAACGCACCTCGTCCTTTTCTCTCTCCACAAACTGGCGGCACACTTTTGCCGCATCCTGTTGGTAAGAAGGGAGACAGAAAGATGAGGATGCTGAGTTTTTTTTTTTCTTCTAGATGTACTGTGTGCACACCTTTCCTTTACCCTGGGGTTATGCGAGTCATACTTATGGCATAATGTGACATCTAGCGTAAATATATGCATTTATTAATAAGTAAGTTGAGGTTTCCAAATGCACATACTGTCTCCAAAATCTACTGCACAAATGACATTTTTGAGTGTATCTAACATACATCAAGGAGAAAAAAATAACTGAAGGTGGGTCTTGGGAAATGCACGAGAGCTCTCAGAACACACAGGTAATAAATAGAAATAAACGCATTGACACAAACACAAGCCAGTGGAAACCCAGCCCAGTCTGCATTGTGTACGTCTGCAGTCTGCATTGTGTACGTACCATGATGAAGGACCCATCTTTGGTTGCACCATGGTTTACTGGTCCCTCCATTCTCCCATCTTAACAATAAAGAAATTGTGCATCAGACAAAATCCGTAAAAAACCCAAAACTTGGTTCTTAAAAACTGAAATAACCAACAAGTGTCATGGATGTGGAAAAAGACGTACATCATCCATTAGCTCAGATTTGTTAAAAATCAAGCTTCTCTGCTATTGTTACTACTGTTGGCAGCAACATCCATCAGTTTACACATTCAATCTCTTGGGTGTTGAATGGGATGAACAGAATTACTTTTTATATTCAGTCCCAAATGTGGTGATATACAGAAGAAACTCACCCAGCTCATAGAGTTGGCCATTCACATTGACAAAAGTGATGAAATGAAAATTCACTTTGCCTTCCTCTACCTGTTAAGACATGCAAACACAAACAGGTACAAAATGTTGAATCGTGCCAAAACCAGGGAGACTGGAAGGAGGGGTACTGAGGGTGCTGCAGCACCTCTAACTTTAAGAGCAGCCACCTTTTAAAACAAGTAGGCTAAATCCATTTCAAAGGCTTCCTTTTCCACAGCTGTGACAACAGCATAGAGGGAGACAAATCCTCCATCAAGTATTGTTTTTAATTTGTCTTTTGGATGTCCATTTTCCTGTGAGGCTGTCAGAATTCACGTCTTCCAATATGTTAAGTAGTGCATTTAATAGCAATTTTGTGTTACTGTCTTTCAGAAGCTGTGGTATGGGTATATGTGCTTTTAGGATGGGTGTAAAGGTATTAAATGAAACCAGACAACCAGATGCATCCATAAGTGCCACTTGTTAATGTACTTGCAGGGAACATGAGTATAAGAAAATGGATTGTGTTCTCTATCCACATTAACTCGCGTAAAAATAGCAATGATGGCAAAATAACATTAATAAATATTTTTCCTGATAATTTAGCAGCACTCCCAATTCTGAGCGACTTCCAGCGTCCCTGGCCAATACAGTGACAATTACTTTTTACTTGCACCTTGCAAAAAAGCAAGCATGTTGGAACACTGTTTAAAATAGGTTTCTGATAGATGATAACAGTGCATGTGAGCAGTTTCCAGAAATGTGGGAAAAAGTGAGAATTCTGCAATTTTAAAAACGATATCTGAAAAAGGCCTAGGTTTCAACTGAATGAGAATACCCTGCATTGTCCATCAGCTGCCACCTCATCATGGGTTGTCTGGATGGCCTGAGAGAGAGAGACAGAGAGAGACAGTGAATGCTGAATATTTAATATTATGTCATCATACTATATATTCACTCCATCAAATTCCAAGTGCTGCATGTATTTATTGTATTTTAGCGCCGCCTATGGGAAGGATTAAGCCTTTCCTTTGCATGTCTGCAATCCCATGGAGGTAAATGAGCAACAAAGTCAATAACAGACCAAATGGTAGAGATTGGGTTACAAAGCAATGTGCAATGCCTTACCTCGTTCTTCTCAAGCTCTTTGGCCCGGTCAGCAGCAGACATGTTGGCTGTTGCTTCTAGAAACTTCTTTAAAGCAGAGTCATCGTCTATCACATTGAAGAGCATAAGTGGAACGATCATTTATAGCAAGAATTTCCAGCATGCTCTTTTTTCATAGGCAGTACTGAAACCTATACCCATTTCTTATTCTCTTATTAATTAAACCTCTTTTATTTAGAGGATATTAAACATTCATTTTTGAGATGCAATACATCTTTCCTTACCAAACTTCATTTTATCCTGGTTATTGGCGACAGCATGTAGTAGACCCACAGTACCACAAGAGTTCACTACAGTTTGTTTCAGGAAGTACACATCAGAGCAGGCCTGGTCTATGGCCTGTTTCTCTCGAAAAGCTTCATGCTGACAAATACAAAGAAAAACACATGCACACATTAACAGTTCTTGATACCCTCAGAATGGTGCATCATTGACAGAGCTAAAGACGTCACACAACGTTTAACTGCAGAGACTGGTCTGAGCTAGCTTGTGGCTGTCTTGTGCTGGCTGTGTAGACATGGCCTATGCAGACATACCAAATAATGTGACCATCTTTCCTTTACAACTGTGCTGAGTGAAACTGAAGTGTGCATTTCTGTAAATCTTAAACATGAAAGCCTCAGTCTCGCACTGCACCTTCCTAGTCACCAGAGAAGTCTCAAGCCCACAACATAAACCCAACGTGCCAACCACTTCTCGAGGCCAGCGCCCTTTTACCTGTTGAGTTAACGGGAAAAGCAGCATCACCGCGCAAGACGGCGACGGCACCGAGGACAAAAGCTCATCCTCCAGGCCGAGGACGTCCACGAAATGCCAGCTCGACCCCACGCCTAGTTTACTCAGCACCTGCGGGATGGACAGCGACCATGTGGCCAACACAATATGACAAATTATGGCGTGACCTAAAATCACAGTAGCCTACAACATTGTTCTCCCAAACCCTCACTGTTGAATAGGCACCAAATGTTAAGAAATTCAATATTTAGACACATAGATAGTCTGTATACTATTTGTTCTAAACACTGATATACTCATTTACTGAATAAAAGACCGACGTCACTGCTTTGTCGGCACACTTTCCGCAATAACTCACTGAAATGGCAATTAATACGGAGAACATTCGACACCAATAGATTACACACATGGATTGACTGAGTACACACAATAGGCTACTTAAATGTCATCCTATTGTTCTGAGGTACAGTTAAGCATCGGACCGTAATCGGACCGCACCCAACAAAACAGTTTCAGTTGGAGTTGGTGAATCTGGCCACGTCAAAGACCGAATGACTTAGAGAGCATGACAAAGCATACCCCTGCAGCCTAACCAAAGGCTAAAGGCAACCTTGAGAGTCACTCAGCATACATACTTTATTCAGCATCTGTAAATCAAAAGGCAAAGGAAAGCATGTATGAGTCTCTCACATTAGAAAACGATTTAGCATCAACAAGTCGACGTTTTTAGATAAAGATAAGCCTAACCTCTGGGTTGATCTCCATTGGTTTCCACTCCATGTTATAGGGCAATCTGTGCAAATTTTCTCTTCAACCTTAGGCAGCCTACTTTCGATTGTCAATAAACACGGGAGAACAGCCGACAGGGATACCCATTCAGTCGTCTCAAGCAGCTGATATACAAGCGGTCGTATTCCATTTCTACCGACAAGGGGGGTGTGTGTGTGCTTGCGTTTAAAATCACTTTGTAAACCTGACCACTAAAGACGACGCCACATTTTTAGAACAGATTAGATGAAGTTTAAAACCATTTCACATTACAACTTGCCTCAATCTTGTGCGTTTAATCTCTGCAGAACCCCATTCTTATTAGCTACCCTTCAAAATAATCGCTCAGTCCACAGTCGCATGACTTTTCACAGAATATACTAGCAATGCACTGGTGTATGCGACCACTAGGAGCAAGAAGTGCATTGAAATGTTGCACACTGCTGTTGTTCTTCCCAATACGCATAGCATTGTGTATGTAATGGGTTTTTTCATGATGACAAATTGAGATTAGAGCCAGGTAATTACAAAATTCAAAAAGCTGCTGTAGCCAACAGAGATCAGTAGACAATTCCCTGCTCACACAAAAGATGACTACTTAAATGGGTGTACAAGCATGCATGTTGAACTGATTATGTACATGCATGGTAAAGTAAAGGGGGAGGAGGAAAGTCTCTCTCTCTCTTTTAAATTAGATTGGTGGGGAAAGGAAGAGAGAGGGAGGGTTCAAAGTAGATTAAAAAAAAACTAATGCTCTTTTAAATACCTGAAACAAAGTGGTATTCAGACACATCAGGTGCATGCTGCCAACCAGACCCAGTGCTGACCTCAGAATCAGAACAAGAAACACTGAGGCTGGAGAAGTTAACAGTGAAGACGAGGGATCCCAGCACTGGGGGAAAAAAACAAGGACATCTTCAGAGACAAAAGGAGAGCTCACATCGCACAGTCCCACTGTGCAGCATTACCTCTGTTTATCTCATTCAGTCTGTCTGATCCATGCGTGTGCCACAGCATTTCCTGGAGGACGCTCACTCCTTTCCATTGCCAATGAGCTTGGAGACCAACTTGTACATCTACACAGGATTGCTGCTCATTCTTTTCTTGCTGATCCTCTTCATTCTGCTGCTACTACTCTGTCAGCTCACAACCCTGCAATTGAAAGGCAGCGCTATCCCCAGGAGGTGAGGGGACGAGAGAACGAGGACTGGGAACCCTGGCCAACAGTGGTGGTCCTACATAGGCAGCCTATATGGGCAGCCACTCTGTCTCACCCTCTCTCTGTATTCCCGATCAGGAGCCACAGATTGAACATGTAAAGTTGAGCTGGCCAGCTATAAGGATTAAAAGCATCAGTTACCTCTCATGTGCACTGGATTTTTTTATTTTTTTTGTAAGTCAAATGGCATGCTGGAGAATTATCATATGACAGCAGATTTTTAAGTATATCTGACATTAGAAATTGGTGTGTACAAAAACAGTATTCTGGACAACAATGTATAGTAGGCTGTGTAAGCAGCCATTTGTGGTAACTGTAGAAGAGGAGTTATGTGGGCACTGTACAATCTCTCAGAACCACACTCCAACGAGTGTAGTAACAAAAGATTCAATCAAATAAAAAAAAGAGGGCAGGATACAATGAGTTCATAGGTCGGAGCCCAGAAATAATAAGTATTATTATTATTATTATTATTAATAATAATAATAATATTAATATTATTATCATTGTGCACATCAAAATCGCCAATGTCTCCTTAGGAACTGTGTTAATGAGCAACTGTTTTGTTTGTTTACATTAAAGCAGTTTTAGCATTTAGCACTCCTAATATGAATGTATTATGAAAAATGTTATTTTTGTTAAGTTTATCTTCAATAACCTGTACCTAACATTTAAGTTAATGTTAAGTTTATCTTCAATAAAAAGTATGTGTTTCACGGCGGTTTCACATTTATTAAAAAACCCATGTGAGCCAGGGAGTATTCCAAGAAGGCGGTTAAGTGGTTAAACTAGTGGTAGTGGTAAACCTGATAATAAAAGAGCCTGGAGCCCTTATTCTCTTAACTACACAAAGCTAACAGGCTGCTCTATTAGCAGGTTTATCAGTAGGTTAACTTAGCCAGGACTATCACTTCTTTGAATACCCCCTCCCCCCACACACTTATTTTTCATGTTGACCATTATGCAAGCATTTTTTTTCAGGTATGCTGGTGACACTGCAACAAGATGACTTCAGGAGAATATATGCACACACAACAGCAACTGTCCATGGCATTTTTAAGGATAATGTTCACATTGTTAGTCAGTAAGACACTGCCTCCTCATCAAATACCTGAACCCAACTTGAACTTGAACCTGGCTTGAGATAGGCCTACTTGTGAAAAGATAAATGCTTACTGACAATATTTATACATGTACCAGCTGGCTGGCAGGCTACATCAGGGAAAACAAAAGATAGGGCTCGTCCACTTTGAATCTACACAAATTTTACATAACTTTTAAACTCAGGTCTTATTATGACTGTCATATTATGTATTAAATAGCATCCGTTTGTCATGAATTCTCATATGTGATGAGGTCTCACCAAACCCCATTGTGCTACCAGCAGTTTAACAAAAGTGGATCAGATCTTGAAAGCTCAGATAGCCTAATTGGGTAACCCACACTTATCTAAAAAAAAAAAAATCTAACCTGTCATCAAATATAAAACGAACACACGAGAAGAAAGACAACATATTTTTGGAAGTGGCCGATTCCTAGAATATTTATAAAATTATATGATTTCATGGTTTTATTTTCGCAGTTCAAATGAGGCAAATATCAGTCGAACACGGAAGTTTGGAAACTACACTACCCATGATCCCAAAAAGTATCGTTTTTCATTAGGGTGTGGTTCAACTCCAGGATCAGCCTAGAGGAGTTTTATTCCACTCCAACTCACTACATCCTGCTTGCGGCGAGCAGACAAGACTCTTGGTAAGGTGTGAGTGCAGCTGTAAGGCTGTAAGGTGGAGTGTAGCTCCACTTTTAAGAAAATTAGGCTAGTCTTCTCTACTTTCCTATGTAGTTACGCCACAACAGGTAAAGTGTTACCTGTGCATTAGACAACGTTTGTGGAGGAGATTATTAGGAAACAACTTTGACGTTCAGCAATAATCTGCTTTAATCTGTTTGCAATTTTAAAGTTATTGCAAATTATTTCACAATGTTAAGCATAGGTGATCGCATGTGGAGGCTGTCCACTTCTAGCGCTTACTAATTTCATCCCTGGGTTTGTTTCAGCTTGAAGGTTGACAGGCATAAAAGATTGCGTTAACAATGGTAAGTTCTCTTTTCCCCTTATTTCTAAAATAGGCAGACATCAGATTAAGGATGAGGGTAAATGCTAGGTCTACTGCAGTATCTTAATAGGAGAAAATTGAAGTGAAACTGAACTGAAGTGAAACGTGGTCATACTACTGTGAGATGGTGTACAGGCAACACCCACTATAGGTCCTACTCAAATAATCATTGAGACTCATGATAAATTATGCTGCATTTTGATGATGGGCTGAATGATATATAATCTCTATGAAAGGAACTGGAAACAATGTGACCAAGTAACTTTTAAACACTTGGAGCATTCGAATTTGGGAACGTCTTTGGTGTTACGGAATAACTTGCCTAATATGTGGCCAAAAGAGTTAAACACTTTTTGCCAGTTTTGTTTACAGTAAATAGACGTGTCTTTTTTAGTTGAAACTAGATGAACTGTAATTGTTGTACTACAACATTTTGTCTTCACATAACTGTGCTTTTTGAATGAGGAACAGAACAAAAATTACTGATCTGTTTTCACCTCCCAGTTTAGAGTGCAGAGCAGTTCTCGCTTGGTTTATATCCTGGCCTCAGACTTGTGAGTCTATGACTCATTTGTGTGGGCAGACAGCCTAGTAGGGCGGGTCCCTCGTTTTCCCTGTCTCTCTTTCCCTTTTTCTTTCTCTCTTTCTGGCTGTACTCCTTTACTCCCCCTTTGTCAAAAACTTTCACCACCTTGCCCATCTTGTTTACATTTCTTCATTCCTGTATTTCAAGTGTCATCTTCCAACTCTCTTACAGGTTCCCCTGATGATTTCATTGGTTATGGGAATAGCCGAGCGCTAAAAACTGGTCCTGCTTGCTGTAGTTACGTGGGTGGGGTTAAGCACAATGAAATGACAGCTGTGGTAAACGCACTGTAGCTCTACATAAACATTGATAAAGTGTCCTCCTGTGTGGTACACAATGCTAATTTAGGGTCTCTGTTCATAGCCTACATTTTTCGCATTTTTGTCATTCAGAAATCAGATTAAAAGTAAGAGGGACACAGAAGAGAGATTTATCAGATATGTTTCCTAAGCAACATGGCTTTCTCTCAAAGATTGCTCATGATGAATAGACTAAGCCAAGACTAAGAATGGGGCTTTTAGTGATTTTTTAAAAGTGTGTGTGTGTGTGTGTGTATGCATGCATGTGACATCAGACAAGCTATTGCTGGTAAGTCATGAGGTCAAGTGTACCAATAGGTGACTTTATAACTGAACATGGCATTCATTCCATTTTCCAGAATTAGAAAAAAACTAAGTGTATAACTTACTACATTTATCTATTTTGTAGGTGTATTTTACCAGTGTGTTTAACGTAGCTCGGTGACTCATCTTTGTGCTTGTTTTGTGGTCTCCTTGGAAGAGCAACTGTGTGGAACAAGTACATGTTGGGAAGTAAACCTATGGTAGAGACTGAGACTGAGTCACAATGTGACCACTGCTCCACACAAATGAGTCTCCACAGCACTCTGTGCATAGCCATCATGTGTCCAGCCATTCACTTATTCTCTCAATTACTTTCCCATATTGGATTTGGTTTCAGCATGGTAGAGATGGCTGTGTGCTGGTGAGACGGTTCCTTCTACACCTTCACTGAGCAGCAGTTGATAATTGAGTCCAGAGCAGCAGCTTGGGCTGAAAGTGAATCTGGGAGCACATGATGTGGAGTCAGATAGAGAAGGGGTGGGGGGTGGGGTGGGGGTAGGGATGGAGAGATGTGTTTCAGGTATTCTTCATGGACACAGGAACTTCATTGTTTGAGAGACGTTTCTGGACAATTTTGCAGGGGATGGCTCACCCAGATTACCCAAAATTCTTTGCTGGATTCTTCTCATTCTTAAAAAGCAGGCAATTTTACTGGTTGGTCTCTTCCTCACATTCGAGCAATGGATGCACACAGTAGCATTGAGAGTTGTTAATAATTAGCTTAATTAATGTGGGGTGACTGTCGTCTCAGGTCCATTACCACAGGTCTGACCCTGGCATGTACTGGACTCATTGTTATTTCTGGAGTGAGGACTCTAAAGACAGACTCATTGATTTTGATGGCTTATTGTGTTTCTACAAAGTGAAGGGACAGACCTCTGAGAATATTTGACCAGGTAGGAAATTAATGAGTTACTGCTGAAGGTCTGTTGAACCAGATTTTCAACCACACCCAGGGGCCCAGCTGTAAGCTAATGAGAAACCAGACTATGTGTATGGATGTGTGCATCAATACTATTGATTCTCTCTCTCTCTCTCTCTCTCTTTCTCTCTCTCTATCACACACACACACACACATAATTTACACACAGTTAATCTGCTAAGGAAAGATATTATCAAACACACAGGGATATTCAAGTCATTTGTGCCTATAGCAACTGATTAGGGTGTGCATGGTGATGGTGTAATAATTATCTTTATATCCCCATAAACCAGGGATTGAGGAACGGATTGAAAGATGAAGGTCTGATTTTGAGGAAACTGCCACAGGCACGCCAGCTTCCTTCCTCTTTTCTTGCTATCCCATCCCAGGGCTGCCTGAAGCTGCCAGTGTAGACTTGCTCAAAGATGGCCTCTCCTGTCCTTTCATTCCATTTGTTTTCCAAAGGTCAGCCGTAACTGTTAAAAAAATAATAGGTTTCTGTGCACAGCTGCTGCATTTATTGTGCCTGCCCCTTTAAATGTGCAGGCCCTCCTTACCATTCAGACTTTCCGAGCGGAAAACTGCAGCAAAAAATGTTGTGTTCTTAACTGAGTACATGTCACTCTCAGCCCCAGAAGTTTCTTCTTTTGAATCCTCTCTGAACATGACAGATATGTGTGTGTGTGTGTGTGTGTGTGTGTGTGTGTGTGTGTGTGTGTGTGTGTGCATGCTAATCTGTCTAGTAGTGCAGTGTAACACAGTAGAGTGCAGTACTTTACAGCTGAAAGGCTCATCTCACAGTCTTTCAGCTAGCTCTCAAAGTACTACTAACATGGCTACAGAATAGAACAGGGCCAGTGTAGTGGACATTTGCCAGTAGCCTATAAACCCAAGCCAACCCAAGATTTACATTTGTTATGTTTAGCATTATTCTGTTTAATGCCCCTTGGATCGTACTTATAGTTTAGTTAAATCTTTATTTAATAGCATGTCTGTGTTCTGTGTTTTGCAGACTGGAAGAGGAACAGTAAAGGCCCAGAGTGGTTTCAATGCCAGTAATGATGCTGCAGCCCTCAACAAGGCCATGAAGGGTCTAGGTGAGTCAGAGTTGAGCAAAACATTGCTATAATATTCAGGGGGAGGGTGTTGAATGAATCATCCATTTTAATTCAGGCAATAGTGGTATTTGGATAGTTGTCTATTAAAATTGTTTCAAATTTAGCTGACACTTATCATGTGATGCTGGAATGGATGGTGTGGCTCATGACTCATCATCCTATGCTATCGATCAGCTGATATGGCAATAACAGCCCCGTCTCTGAGGTGGGATTGTTCATGTTAATAAGTAGATGAGTAAGCTGCCTTGGTTTAAAATATCGACCACAAGATAAACTCAGTTATACAAATGTGGAGATTAAGTGGAGGAAAGTGCTTCTGGCATGTTGACCTGAAGGAGAATTGAGGAAGTGCTGATAGCACATTGGTAGCCTATGCTCTGCTTTTATCATCCTGTGTACATTAGTAAGTGGCTAGACTCCCAGACTGAATATTCAGATGACAAGGTTCACTTTGTGGACATGAGAGGGAGGAAGGGATAGCAGATGTTTGAATGTAAAACCATTTTACAAATTCATTGTACACCAGTTTAATATAATTTATGCTGTGGACTTAAAAATCAGTCTACATCCACTAATAATATGTCTCAGTCCCTATGCCAAACATTTATGGATGACATGAGAGAGACTTTACACATAAAACCTTTTAGTGTTTTAGTGATCAGATGGACATTACATGTTTTTTTTAACATAATGTATGGATTTCTGTTCCTGTGCATTCATGAAGAAATAATCTCATGCGTAATTACATTTTCACAGACCACATTTTATAAAGCCATTACTGTGTCCTACACTTTAAAAATTACCTTCAAAGGTTGGATAGAAGATGTTTTCCTGGAGCGCTTTTTACTAGATTGCTTAAAATCCCCTAATTGCAACCAATTAATTAAATGCTGTAATGAAAAAATAAAAAATGTTATTGACCTGTGGAACGGACAGGAGTGGAAAACATCCAATCATTTTAAGTGACCCATTGAAATGATTGAACGGTGATACGTCTATCAAACTCAACTGCTATTTGTCCCTCCCCACTCTGCACTCGTTCCTGTGCTCTGGAGTAGTGGCTTCAATGGGAAGTCTGAAGAAAGGGGTATGAGCTTTTGAATTGTGCATTTTCAAAATATAGCTTGCTCGGATTGTTTTTCCAGGATCTCCTACTCTACCTTTCATATGTGACACTCTCACCCTAATGAAACCTGCTTACATTTTTTGTTGGCTTTTGTTGAAATTTTTGGTTGGCTGATTAATAATCTGATTTGTGATGAAATCCTGGAATCAGATTATCTGTAAATTCCTGTTAGAGAACTGACATGCTCTTGTGGCAGAGGGTAGTTCAAACATTGTAATGATTACTTGAAACTATCTTATAGTCTTTGGAAAGTACACGAATCGGCTAACTCTGGAACTTGCTGGACAATGAAGACTGTGAAAATGGAAAACATACAAATTGCTCCACTGAGTGGAAGTTGTCTATCTTATCTAATGACTGAACAGGACTCTTCTTACCTGTCTCCTGTGATTCTGATTGCACATTCTCAATCAAGACACAGATAAACTCTGGGAATGACATGTCCAGCCATTCCCAACAGCTGTGTGATTCATGTCTAAGTTTTGTTTATATACTATTTTATCCTCAGGCACTGATGAGGGCACCATTCTTCAGCTTGTGACTGCTCGTAGTAACAGCCAAAGGCAGGAAATTAAGTCTACCTACAAGACCTTATTTGGCAAGGTAATCCAACATTTCATCCACTCAACATTTTAAATCATGCCAATACAAATGACATACAAACATATCCTGGCTTTATTAAAGAGTTCTTCAGAAAGCTGCATCAACATAGAAAGACCTTCCCAGTCTTGCTTTATGTCAGGGTCTTGCAAGGTCTTGCATACAGTATGCAAAATCTATGTGCTATAAAATATTCAGGTTTGCAGTACCAGTCAGGGGATACACATGTATAAGTCATTAAGCAGTTCACATAATTTCAAGGATAATGTTTTTCAGAATTTAATTCCAGCTGCTGTCACTTCTTACTGTTTATGGAATGGGAGTGTGTAGACAGATACGTTCCCCCACAAAAGACAAATTCTTTAGTGATGATAAACCAGCACAATGTACTAATTGCTCTAACATGACATTTGTTGCTGAATTCAGTATCCAAATGGTGCTACATTGTGTAACTTTAACAAAAGAATATAATAAGTTATAGAGCCCTGTGATTCAGATCAGCCTTAAAATGTCATGGGCATCCTCCTTGGCCCATTAAACCTGCTTGCTGGGATAAAGTCCTAAGATTCTGACAGCATCTGATATAAGAAGTAAATAAACAGATCAGAGCATTCATGAGGGTCACAAGTTATAGTGACGGTCATTTATCTTCAGTTATAGAGGAGTCCCATTGAGTAAGGTGTGCAATTGGAATGTGTCACAGAATTGATTCTGACCCCACCGTGTGAAGAGCTGTATCCCTATGGTAATTTCAGCTCCAAATTATTTACTTGTTTGACTGTTCACTTGTCTTGTATATTGTACAATTATGTGCATATTAGAGTCAAACAAAAGGCAGATGAAGTCACATTAACTAAAAAGAAAAGCTAAATAATTGCTCAATCATATAAGCCTTAATCTAAATTGCAAGCGTAAGAACACAGAGTGAATTGTCAACTAGCCTCTGTTGATATGACATTACAACCAGCTTGTGTCAATTATTAACTGTTAACATAATATTATCAGCAACTACTATAATATTATCATGAGCCTCATCATCATCATTGTCTCCCACTTCCACTGTCTTCCACTTTGATTTCATATCTTCCCCTTTTCTCATGGGTAGCATGTAGCATGACATTGCTCAAGTTCCTCTTCAAAATTTTCTCTTTACCATTTCCCCTTTCACCCCGTTATCCATTTCTTTTAGCAAATGATATACAGACACCAAGAACATGAGAACAGAATGATGTTCACAAATGAACATGGATAATGACTCATATCAAACCCTAGACAATAGTTTGTCTAAGTAACCTTGGGAAAACTAGACTTCTTTAAGCATGGATTTCAGGTTTGGTAATGAAGTCTTAAAATTCCTCAGGGGAATTGAGCAACAGTAGTATTAAACCCCCCCAGTGTGGGTCTAGTTGCGTCAGCAGATGGTGTTGGGGATGGATGACAAGTGAGGCACACAGTGGAAGTGCCGGGAGGGATCTCCCATTCCCTACAGGAGCTGGAGAACCAGAAGAATATGGCCCATAAATCATGCTGATGGCCCTTACCCTCAACCCTTATTGTAAACAATATAAAATCCTAACACAACATTGATGCAGTTTTATAGTGGGTCTCTCCCTTCCTTTGTGCTGCAAGCACTGACGATAGCAGTGCACACTCTTTGCATTCCTGTGGTCTCTGCATTCCCCATGTTCTGAGTTGGCTGGTTCACATAGAAATGAGTTTGTTAGTGTACTGCTGTGTAATCCTGTCTTGCTGAGCGCAATCTCTCTGGCTCTCTCAGGACTTGGTGGATGACCTGAAGTCAGAGCTAGGGGGGAAGTTTGAGACCCTCATTGTGGCTCTGATGAAACCCCCCATTGCCTACGATGTGGAGCTGCTTAGGAACGCTATTAAGGTACACACACACACACACACACACACATAAACAACTTTTGAAAGCTACCCATAGACAGGGAATGAGAAAGTGATAAAGGATGTTGTTCACTGCTATGCTTCTGGTCCACAGGGAGTGGGGACAGATGAGAAGGTACTGATTGAGATTCTGGCCTCTAGAACAGCCAGTGAGGTCCAAAACATCAAGGCTGCCTACAAGCAAGGTGAGGTCAAGTGTCACATACCTCAAATAGAGTCTGAAGGAATATAACAAGTATAGAGCTTCAGGAAATATCCCCTAAAGTACCACTTTGGAGGAATTCTCTATTTTGTAGATTTTCTACATACTGATTGGTGATTGCCCAATTAGTGCTAAGAGGTTATCCAATTTATGTGGAACCAGCCAGAAAAGGCCATTGATATTTAGTGCAATATTAGGTTTTCATTTTTATGAGGGACTTCATACTCCTTATACCAAGTCAGTGTAGTATCAATATGGGTTTGAAGCTGTGATTTTTCACAACTTGTGCCACACAATTAATTCATAATTCATAATCCATTGACATAACTTGTGTTCATAGGAACTCATTGCTATAGGGAATATATTGTATTATATTGAGCAGATGAGAAGCTTCAGCTCTTGATAATACACCAGTATTAATGGTGAAATTCTGTGCCAGTGACTTAATATCATGCTTTGATTGGGTCAGTCATGCACAGGCTTAGTACTGATTCAGCATAGTAAAGTCAGCACACACCCTTTTTATAACCACCATTGCCACAGGCGTGCAGATGGGAAAATCTGATTTGTTAGGTAAATGTGGGTACCAGAGAGAAAAATGACATCTGTATCAGACTGGAAGACACTGGGGTTTTGCCTGCTGCGTGCCTGCGTCCAAGTTTATTTATATAGCACATTTCATACACAAAGTCAGTGTGTTGTATGAAACACAAACAATAGAAATATGATATATATATGATAAATATACAATAAGTAAAGGCATAAAATTATTAACATAAAAGCGATGGAACATATTGTAATGTGGTGGAGAGCCTTGTAATAAAATAGTTTATTTTGCCAATAATAATAACAACAACAACAATACTACTACTACTACTACTAATAATAATAAATTGTATTGTCATCTTAAATCCAAAATAGTCATGCTCAGTTGTTTTCTCTCTAGAACATGATGCTGACCTGGAGCAAGATGTCACAGGAGACACAAGTGGCCATTTTAAGAGGATGCTGGTGATTCTGTTACAGGTCAGGGTTTACTCCACTAATACACACAAGTTCTCACTCAGAGCGCTTTGTCTGGAAGATACTGATTGACCCCTCTGTAAGCAGGCAAGCAGACAGCAAGGTGTCCAGGAGGGAAACATTGAGAGTGATGCTCAGGTAAGTGTCATTTTTTCTTACAGTGTGTGTGTGTGCATGTGTGTGTATGCGTGTGTGTGTGTGTAGACTTCTGGCGCCAGAGGACTAAAAATATTTATTTTTATTTTAAATGCGTGTTTGCATCTTTGATGTTTAATTGACCTTTTTGGTAAATACATGTGGTTGTTTTTACGGGCCCTGTGTAATTTTATTGATTTGTGAAATAAGACTATGCCTATTAATGTATGTTGCTGCTGTATTTGCGTAGATATTTGAATATTCACATCTGTGCCTGTGTGTGGGTAAATCTATCCTGCCATGTTGCAGACTTTGTTTGCTGCTGGAGAACAGAAATATGGCACTGATGAGGAGCAGTTCATCTCTATCCTGGGCAACCGCAGTGCCGCTCACCTCCGCAAGGGTCCGTTCACACACACACTATAGCATCCACCTCAACATCAAACAATCAATCCATCATGAATCAATATTAAGACCACGTCATTCTATAATTAACATAATCAACATTAATTACTAATCCAGTAATGCATCTATTAATACCAGTTACAACCCATATCTCATGAACAAGTGTCAAACCTTTTTTTAACTTAAGCACTTTTTTATATCAGCCTCTCCCTGGTTACTGCTAGAAAAGATCAAAGAGATGTTTTGCACACACAGTGGTAATGCTAATTGAAGCGCTGATGGTTGTTTTGTGATGAGTGTTATGCATAGCTGTATTGTGGTGATTCACTGATGGTTTTGTCCTCCTCTGTTCTCTAGTGTTCCAGGCGTACATGAAGCTGTCTGGCTACGAGATTGAGGAGAGCATCCAGAAAGAAACCTCAGGCAGCCTGAAAGAGGTTCTGCTGGCCGTGGGTCAGTTTATCTCCGAGTCTCTTGCTTGTGTTTTACTGTCACTTGTACTCATTTTTCCACCCGGTTGTTGGTCTTTTTGTCTGTCATTTTGCTTATTTGTGTTTCTCTTTCTTTCTTTTCCTTCCTTATGTTGCTTTGTTCTGTCTCTCGCATAGCCACACACAAATCAGTGAAAGCTTATTTTCACATGACACCCACATGGCTTCTCTTTGTGCTTGTTTATACCCCAGGCTAAGATGTGAGTCTCCAGACACGTAACTGAGTTATAGCCCACTTTAGTCCTCTTGAATAGGCTGCCATACCATAGGCACACAAAATCTGATTCTAGTCATTTTGTGCAAAATAAAATTTAACTAAGCCATATGATTTTTTTGTTCATCCTCCTGGGCAGGACTTTATAGTAAAAGATGAATCAGGTGAATTATTGGAGTCAAATAGCAATTTGATATAATAACGTGTCAGGCACTATTAGGTTTAACCCCAATCTGAATCGTAACCCTAAACAAAACATTGTACTTTCTAGTAACTTTCTAGTAACACAAATGCTAAATCTGACATCTGACATGTAATTTTGCTCCCCCAGTGAAGTGTGCCCGCAGTGTGCCAGCCTACTTTGCTGAGATGCTCTACTATGCTATGAAGGTAAAATGATGAGGATATGCGGAGAAACAAAATACAGTCCTGTATGTTTCTGTCCCTCTACAATGACGTGTACATTCCCAATAATCACCTCTAGGGGTCAGGCACTGATGACCAAACTCTCATCCGAATCATGGTGACTCGCAGTGAGGTTGACATGCTGGATATCCGCACAGAATTCAGAAGAATGTTTGCCACTTCTTTACATGCCATGATCAAGGTGTTGTATCTTATTCATCTACGTTTAGTCATTCTCTAGTCATTCTCATAGCAAAAGACTGTTGTGTTGCAGAATATTTTCCACTTCTGCTTCCCCTGTAAACGATGCTGTTCCCACTTTGGTGTTGCACATTGCATCACTGACAAAGCTGTGTGTGTGTTTTGGTGCAGGGTGACACCTCTGGGGACTACCGCAAAACCCTGCTCTTGCTCTGTGGAGGAGATGATGCATAGTCTACACACCCACCCCATCCTCTTCTAGTTCACAGAACAGAACCTGAAAGAGGCATTGGGACATCATGCAATAATCCATGCAATAATGACTCTAAATAACAATCTATATCCAGATATGGAAAACCCAAGCATTATGGCCTACTAATTAGGGTCTACTAATTATTTGATATGCTAAAAATATAGAAGATATATCAATGCATGTATTATACTGTATGTACATGCTCACTAATACCACAATCAAAGTTTATGTTTGTTATTAATCCTGATTTTATACTGAAATTATTTAGATATTTTTGCATGGTAAACTATTTTGTTTTGTGGACATTTTATCTGAAGGTAAATAACAGATACTGACCGAATCTCTGGTGCTGTCAAGAGCAGATTATGCTTTGTTTAAGCCAAGCCTCTGTCAAAGACCTGTGCACTCAGACCACTGATGTGCTGAAGTTAATTTCTGAATAAAACAAGTTTTCAATGTGCTGCACTTATTTAACATGTAACACATTCCTTTTTCTGGTCATGTCGGTCACAACTGCTCTCATCTGGCTGATGTCATTGATACACACTGATGGCAACACCACTCCTTCACTTCTGAGTGTAAACTACCAATTACACTTGGTATAAAGCAAATGACCTGTACACATTTCTCAGTCAAGTAATGCAACACATGCATAAAAACAATCTTTTGTGAAAAGCAAAGAGTACACACAAATCACATAATTAAGAGTGTAACAATGCACTATTGCACTGTTGTATCATCTGCAAAAGCATGACATGCATTGTAGAGTCTCAGTAATGCATTAAGGCATTTAAAAATTCACAAAATCACAAGAACTCAGTGAATAGATTCCCACTTATACTGTTCTATAATTTCTATTTTGGTACTTATCCACTTACAACTTTCAACTTTGAGCACACGACTCAAATAGGTGTACATCTATTATATTTTACAAGTAGTCAGTTTGGACTCTTAATCAGTCTTTTCGGCTAGAGCTAAAGTTTAAACTAATAATTTAACATTAACCTTGAGAAATGATATTATCGCCATCATAAATAGGAGATAGGAGTGTGATTTGATTTAATGTAAACGTTGCAATATTGTCTCACTCTGTAACATGACAGCATCAGGCATTTGATCTGGTTAAGTGTGGCAGTGATGCAGGAACTATGTGTATCAGTAAGATGCAGACTAGATAAATGATGAGGGAAAAAGTGAGATCTGCTGTGGAACTGCAAATGTCTGGAGCAGAGATGTCCAGAAGAGCTCAGTCATCTCTCCACAGAAGCAGCAAGGAGTAAAAAGCAGGTGAAGATTGATGCCACCCTTTAGGCTTCACAGGAGAGTTGTATCCCCAGAATAGAAGGGCCAGCGGAGAATCCATCCAGTGCCCACATAGGAAAATAATTGCCTTCTCCCACTAGGGGGCAGTAAAGACAAACTATTTAGAAGCACACTTTGTTCCACAAAAAAATAAGGATTACCATAAATTTGTGCACAGCTTGTTTTATTGACTGAGATTTTTATTTTCATTAGATATTTTATTTGTGTGTGACTGAGTGTGTGTATGCATACGTGTGTGTGTGTTTGTGTGTTGTATGTGTGTATGTGTATATGTGCAAAATCCATCTCATCCCATCTTTCATCTGGAGTACTGAAACAGTACTTCTACAGATAGTGATTATCTTACCTCATTCATAATGTAATTTTTCAGTTTCCTAAAAATAAACATAAAAGAAGACAACAGAAAAAAATTATTGAAACGTGGATTTATACTTGTATTTAATCTGTGTGATGTTCTTGCCCTGACATAGGGATTTGACTTGACTTTATGATATTCAGAGGTAGATTTGTGTGTCTGTCTGCACAAACCTTTCCATCCACTCCTATTCTCATAAATACCAAAGAAAAAGTCCTTTGATCCTTAGTTCAATCAACGTTTAACTCTCTAAAGCCCTAGAGTTCCCTCATTGTTATCACTGTCCTCACTGGCAATGGTACCTCTGACAAAGTGACAGTCACTTGACCAATAGGAATACCCCATAAATATGGGGGCTTGACCAATGGGAGTGACAGAGACGAAGGAGGGAAGGTCAGGCCACCTCGAGCCACGCGAGAAAACAATACCTACATGAACCGCCCCCGAGACAAAGCCTACATCCACATCACGAGATGGGACTGGGGCAGCAGAGAGGGAATGTGGATGTGTGTGGACATGGTGTGTGTGTGTGGGGGGGGGTTGAAGACAAGCAGCAGGGGGATGGGGAAGAGTGGTCAAGAGCCTTTGGCCATAGCATGTGTGTGAGTGTTCAGGCGTGAGCATGTGTTGTTTGTGTCCTGTGTATGTGGAGCGGATGTAATTTTAGTGTTCATAATTGTTTATACATTCTCATGACTGTGCTCATATTGCATTATAATGTTATCTTATAAGCCTTTACAACTCGAAGTGTCACAAAGCATTATACAGCTTCAATTTGTTAAGTTATTGGCTCAGTTAGAGGGGCACAGTGCATACTCTAAGTAAAGTGAGATGAACATATCACTCATGAAAGTCAATAATGCACCATTACAGACAATAAGTAAAGTTGTATGTTTCCCAAGTATGCAAAAGCCAAAGAAGCCAGTATAACCCTTTATGAATGTATTTATAGTGCTTTAAGAATATTGGGTTCATAGAAAGTGTTACCACTATATCCTCATTTATGAATGTTGCTGCGGTATTTGCAAACATATTTGAATACTCATATCAGTGCCTGTGTGTTAAATGGTAAATTTATCCTGCCATGTTGCAGACTCTGCTTGCAGCTGGAGAGCAGAGATGCAGCACTAATGAGGAAGTTTCTATCCTGCTGCTCACCTGTTTGTGTGTGTGTGCCTGTGTGTGTGTGTGTGCATGTGTGTGCGTGCATGCATGTGTGCATTGCGTGCATATGTGTTGGGAGGGGTTTCTTTCAAATGTGTATACATGTTTATGTTTGCTTGTGTATGTAATGTGCATGATGTAGGTGTTGAGAGATGCCTGTGTAGGTAATTGTGGAGTGTTGATCTGTTTGTTCCTGTTTTCTGTCTGCCTGGGAGGCCTGAACACCTAAGAGCTCACATCTCTGTGCACAGGCATGTCACTGCTGTGTACTTGACAGAGGTACAGGAGGCCTCTCACCTACTTCCTTAAGGGGGAACACTGACAAGGTCCTGAGAAGATCCTCTGAAAGGATCAGAGTGACAGTAATGAATGACTCAGAGGCGCAGCTATGGAGGCCGGAAACACTGGACAATAATCCTTATGTGGTCATAAAGACCACTTAAACACCTGCTCTTGTTATTGTGGATTTTGTTATTATTGGAATATTCTTGATAAAAAATGCAGTAGAAGTAAAGTTTAAGGTTTGCATGCTGATATTTTGCTCTCTCCTTACTCATGTAAGTATAGTTGGAATTCATAGCATTTCAAACTAGAACATGCATGTGCTTCCTGTCATTATTACTTCCTTACACTATGCCAGGTCACTCACAATAAAAGCTATATACTCACTGTGAAAGGCCAATGGATCTGCTGTCTTGGTCTCCCTATTCTCTAGCAGGTGTGTGTGTGTGTGTGTGTATGTTTTTATAGGATAAATGCTTTTGTACTGACCCCACATAAACTCTCTGTACCACACAGACAGCACATGACTCAAGCAGGAACACGATCCTATCAGTGAAAGGGAACACTTGAAAGGAAATTCTGTGTGTGTGCGCACATGCAGGAGTGTATTTGTGTGCGTGTGCATGTATGTGTGTGTCTGTGTGTGTGTGTGTGTGCATGCATGTGTAAACGTGTTTGCAACACAAAAGAATTTGAAGTCACAGATGACAAATACTGGCAATCGTGGATCTCTCTACCACATCCTGGGTGTGTAAACAGAAATAGTTGAATTGTCTCGATTCTTTCCACCCCATCCTCCCTCAGATCATCTGAATGGCAACTTAAGTATAGCCTATACAATGCACAGCATCCATCACAACTAGAAGCAATTCATAGAGAATGTTGGTCAAGAAGAACAAACCACAGGCCATGGTAGACTACTGAGTTGGGTCATTGACACAAAAACAGAATCTTAGATTAGTCCTTGGCACAGTCTATTTCTTTTAAGGTGCAACAGAGCTAAAAAACATCAAAGGTATCATCTATTTCAGCATCCACCTTCTCAGATGTTCACCACAGCATTAACAGCTCCTGAAGGTGAACTTGGGAACTGAGGAGAAGAGAGAGGAAGAGAGGGAGAGTGGACGAGAAAGTTTTCTGACTCTAAAAGTCTTAATTTTCAAGTGAGGAACTTAATGCTTTGAATGTAGGTGTGATACTCACACAGTTCCTCAGAATCATAAATGTGATGAATGAGTCAATTGCACTGTCAGTCTAATTTTGGACCAGGTGTCAAAACAAGTTTAAACACAAATAAATTACTAAAATAAATAAATATGATTCTTAATTAAAAAGATGTTACAAGTCACACTAAATGTTGTACACTTGTTTTTGTGCAGGACTGCATTATAGACAATGACTATTGTTATGCTCATAATTATCACTGTCTATAATAGTCCCGATGTTTGCAAATGTGCTCAGGTTCCTCTCTTGAAAAGGATTGTGGCTCCTTTCCAGCCAGACTTCCATTAACATTCTAAGTCTAGCCAGGAAAATTATTTCCAGAGAGACCTAAAACTGAAGTCCATTTAGTCTGCTAAATCCATATCATAAATGTATACACTGGCACAACAGAGCCCCATTCCTCAAACATAACAATCCTAGACACCATTAACCAATATTTGGCAGCAGGGCCCTTGTGAAAGACTTCAACTACTCCAGAGTAAGGCGGTAACAGGAGAGTCAGGAGATGTGAAGTTTTCCTGCCGTTATTGGTCTTGTGGATGACATGATCCATTATTTCCTCCAATCAAAAATGCCTATGGTAATCCCTCCATGCTTCCTGGTGTGGTTTTGACTTGATCTGTGCGGTAGGGAGGAAAGAGGCAAACCTCCCACGGCTGTGTTCAACCTGAGAGCCCAGCCCGGAGTCTACACCTCTCAGTCGGACACCCCCCGCCCCCAACCACTCTCTCTGCCCACCATTCCCTGCATGCACTGCTTCATAGTTGATAATGGGACCTCATGATTACAGAACCCACCCAATAATTCATGCTTCCAATTCCTCTCTCTCTCTCCCTGTCTCTCTATCCCGCTAATAATCCCGCTAATAGATAACTGCTTTAGACTGGGATGATTCATATACTGGTATTATAGTTTCATTGGATGGATTCAGATGGATGTCCTTTTTTCTTCTAGACGTTACTACAAGAATCAGCCAGAGATGAGCAAAACAGCTGTTTTCCAGTAACCCTATGTTCCTTGTGATTGGAAAGGACATTGGTGTGTGAATGTGTATGGATGCATTGTGATTCATTGATCCAAGTCTTTGTTTTGATGGAGTTATAAGGGTACTCCCTCTATCGCACTGACTTACACACATGCACGCACACACACACACATACACACACAAACACACACATGTTCAGACCACCTAGGAAGTTGTTTTTGCATTTTGTTTTTATGTAGTTACACTGTGGTTGTTTTTATGTAGTTACACTGTGGTTGTCATGTAGTTCAAGTTGCAAATAATCAAGAACTCATTTTCCTTTTGAACTTGAACACATCTGAAACTGACTTGTTAAGGTCAAAGATCAAGGACCAGACACATTTGTCTGTAATGTATGAATGAACACAAATGTTCTACAATGACTCTAAAAGTGACTCAACCCTCCAAATGTTCTACATGGCCTCTAAAAGTGAAACAAAATCCTGAAATGGACTCTTTGCAAAGGATTGTAACGACCATGTGTTTACTGTATTACTTGAGCACTTAGCAAAGAGGATATTTTATTTTCTGATCACAGATCAACCTCTCTAAGTTCTACTTGTCAAGACTGTAATTTCTGTTTAATATACTTTACATGTCTTGAAATCAGGTTTTGTGGATTTTTCTCTAGAATCATTTGACTTTGGCACAATACCACAACATGGAGAACTAATGCACAAGACAGATTGTAGTTGTAGAGTCTGTTTCCTGTGCTCAGAGTTTCATCTGCAGCTGTCTGTTTCAGACAGGAGCACAATCAGAGTTGCACAATTTAGCTGATATATTGTACTTGTCACAAGCAGACACAGGACATGACTGATGCATTGTTATCATGCATTTATGTCTGTCTGTTTCTCTAGCTATTGTTGTGAAAATTTCTAAAATACTGTTGTGTACCTACGTAAATGTCTGCAAAGGCCTTGTCTTTCACAAAATCAGACACTGCAAGGCACAGGCCTTTTTTACAACAGGAAAGAGGGCCTCTCGGAGACCCTGACAGTACAGACATTACCAAGTCACTTAAATACTACTGAACAAATGGCCTTAGTCTGGAAGAGCAGAGAGAGCACAGACGACCATTATGTCAAAAGATAAACACCTAAAATAAAAGAAAAAAGTCCGCTACAACCAGGTGTTCTTGCTGCCTTTTAATTTGAAACACTGCGACGTTTCGGGTAAATGGACCCTTCCTCAGACTTTTTTCTTTTATTTGTCGATTATCTTTGTCCTGCTCCCAGGGTTAGTACCAGGAAGTGCGAGTTTTTATCCTTACATAAAAAGATAAACACCTGCCAAAGACGAAGTCAGAGGGGTTAACCATAAAATCTGCTTGTGCATCTGCTTAAATGACTGAGTTTATAGTTGTAGGATGAGGTCTCAAGCTACCTTCTTTGTTGATTAAACCCAAACCCAAGATGGTAGGAGAGAGAAGTGTGTGTGTGTTTATATGGCCACAGTATAATATGAACATTCTGTGCCATTTGTGCCTAGACATCTGTCAGCAACAGAAAATAATTTCAAAGCAAGTAGATTAAAGATTTTTTGTCCCCTTTTTAATGTTCAGATGTCACGCATTTACTTTAATGAAATACATGTGGGGGTGTTGTAATGGCATTCCTGTCTGATAGACCTTCCTGACAATTCAGTAACTGAGACATGACATTCAATCTTGGGAGACTTTACAGATGTGCCCTGTTGGAAATTGGCCCTTTTTTCCTCAGTCACACACTACACAAACACACTACACACACACACACACACACACACACACACATATACACACAATGTACACACTTTAACTGTACCATCAGTACAGTTCTATTTTAATTCATGTCAATCACACTCACACATAGGCTACATGTATTTGAAGTATTACATACCAAACTCTTCAAATGGCTAAACTGCTGGCTTTTCCCGTTGGTGCACATGTTGGAAAAGCCATTTGTTTGTAGTGGGATTGGTTGCACTATCATGGCTAGTGAAGACTTGTTCAGGGACACCTTCTCTGTTGGGGGAATCTGTAAGATAAAAGGAACTAGTATTGTAAAGGATAAAGATTTATTGCAACATTGTGTCACGTCCAGTGCCTCTACCACTGCCCACGTTGCCTTCACGCCGTTGGCTTTTTGGGCCTCTGTAGAATGGCAGTTCATCCTTTGGACCTGAAGCTATTCTATGGAACTTATTATTGCTCTTAGAGAGAGATGTAGAGAGAGGGGGGGGGGGATGGGGGAAGACAAGAAGAGAGAGAATGTGTGAGTGACAGAGACAGTGAGTGAGAGTGCTTAAATCTGGGGGTTCCCATGTTTTTAAAGAAAAAAACTTAGGAAACATGAAGAGGGTGTTGCACATTCTCCAGCATGCCTGTACAAAAATGGCACTTGTATCTCCAGTAGGAATGCAGTTATTCAAATACCAAGAGGATTTGGAGGGAATCCAGTCTTCCATGCTCATCCAGCCGGTAATGAGCGGTCTGAGCAAACAACAGTGAGAACATACGTAACCAGAGCAGCTTTGACATAGACATCCCACCAACCTCTTCCTGAGTTAATCTTACCTGAGGCCTCAGCATGTTGATTACTCCATCTATTACTCTAATTACTCTGCCAGAAAGGGTCACCAAGATGTCAGTGTGAAGACAATTTGCTTTCATAAACATTTGCATAGATGCATCAGGCACCAGTTACAAATTAATGTATCTTTACAATAAAAATATGACATTAACCATCTTTAAATTAGTGAATATGAATGACAAACCACATACTGTTCATGATGTAGAGTGGAGAATCTCTTGTGGAGAATCCTTTACAGCTGATTTACTGTAGGGTTGTTTTGTGTTGCGCATATGGAAATGGTACTGTGTGGTCTGGAAGATGCATTTATTTGAGAAGGAGGAGGAGTGTTTATACAGTCTTGTGGGATGTTTAGGTGATCAGCCATATGTCCTCCATAGTGTGTTTGGAGCACACTATAATAGGCAACATGCATACGTCCAATCAGAAATGCACACAAGACTTAGACTCATTTTGGCTGCATCCTTCATTTAAAAAAAAATATTTAGTTACTTACGAATCCTCCCACGAAACAAAATAAAAGTCTATATAACAAAAAAAAATCCCTAAGCATACAGACTGCCTGATCATCTCAGCAGACACTTTTAATGAACCCCTGGGAAAAGTAGGTCTTATCCAATCATAAACCTCCAGCACCAGAGTACAATTACCTTGAGCTGAGTTTTCAGCGGAGCTACGGAGTGTGAGTTTTATTTTTTTTCTGACATTAATGTATCCCACAGAAACACATCACCATGTCATTATACACTATACATCCTCCGTCAAAAGAGGAAAATACCATTCCAAACGTATAGACTGGCCCTGCAGACCAGCTGTCTCAGCTCTCCTGGAAAGCTCAGAATTATAGGCTGAAGACATGTCCCATCTGGGTGAGTAGCAGAGGTCCTGTGACGGATGCAAATGCACACTCAGATGTGAGGGGGCAGCAAGAGCATCACGTCCTGCTAAATGAAAGAGCACAGAGGCCAAGAACAAACCTATCACTCATTACCCAGACCTGGAGGTCTGGAAGTGAAGAGAGGATTTGATCAGGCAAAGTACGCAGGTGGAAGGTGTCTGGTTTAGTGCACAGCAGTCCTGTCCAGGTCATCTGATCTCACTACAGACTTTTAGATATTTGGAACTCAAGATGATGCATCCAGTAGCTGTATATTCTCTCTACCTCTCTCTCTTTCCCTCTCTCTCTCTCACACACACACACATAGAAATATCATACACATAACCATTCACAAACATAAAAATATTCACATATAGTAGAACAGACCACACACACCCACACAAACAATGAAACACAACTGAGAAGAAACAAACATATACAAACCATGGACTGTTTTCTCCCAAAGGGATTCTATGGCAGTGTAGACTCAGAAAGTAGTAGGGATTACCCCATTCTCTCAACTCTGCTGCTGTCCTTTTGATCTCTTTGACTTGCAGTCAGGAAGTGCAGTGATGGCTTTTGATGGGAGAACTCCACATTACATCACATAGCTGATGGAATACACCTCACAATCCCTATCTACTATGCAAGCACTGTGTACACACATGAGAATAAATGCATGTCTTCTCTCCATTTAACTTTCAGTGGCTATTATATATATCTCCATGTCCCTGTTAATAAGTGTGTTTTCTGCATGTCTGAAGTATAACATGAAAAGGACCAACTCTATTACAAAGGCTGAATTTTTAAAGACTTTGAAGCCCATTATAAGCAATGATAAGCTGAGAAGTACAGCTGTCTATCCCTTTTGCCTTACATGATGTGACAGATCATGAAAATCAAACCAAATACACTATAATATGTTTATACATATATTTATTTAATATTTGTACAACAATAATACCATGGTATGACTTATAATAAGTATAATATGGAGGCAAAATCAGCATATGACCTGTTCTGTTATTGCTGTGCATTTGTCTTACATTTTCAATCTGAATGATACTTAAAGCAAATAAATCATAGAACTAAAACAAATGAATAACAAAAATAAGCTTCTGTTGCAGTGCTATGGGTGTAAGTTTCGAAAACATCAGTTTTTGCAAAGGCAAGTTGAATAACATTAATGCATTGAAACTCTCTCTGTCTCTCTCTCACTCAAACACACACACACACACACACGCACACACACACACATTCAGACCTCAGTGTAAAGACTAGCAATCACCACTTTGTACAATTGAAAAGAAGAAATTACAGAGGCTAGCCCAACTCCCGCATTTCTCCTCGGCTAGCTTTTTATGGTCGACACGTTCTGTGCAGGGGGTGTCTTTTGCTCCGACCGGTGTAGTAGCACTGGTGGTCCTCTTTGTAGTAGTTGGCACCTGTTTTTTACCATCGACGGAATTTCTGGTTGGCGTGGCTTTTATCAAGTCTACGTTTGTTGGTGTCTCGAGCTTGAAGTGTGCGTCTTGTGGCGCTCGCTTACACATACCAGCCTTGATAAGAGCTCCGGGGTCTTGGCAAAGTTTCTTTTGCTTTTTAAGAGCACGTGCAATTTGTTTCCAGTATCCTTTCTTATTTCCAGAGTAACCTGGACAAGTGTCAGGTCTAGCCGTATACGTGCACTCTTGAGTATCTTTGCCTTTGCTGCAAGTGATGGTCATGAAGTAAGTGTCGGTGCCCTCTGCCTTCCATGTGCATTGCGCCTTGTCCTTGGTGGTAAACTTTCCCTTCTGCACATTATCGTTACCTTTCTCATTTTTTGAACCACTGCTGATGTCAGCCCCCTGCGTTTTACCTCTCTTGTCGCGACCTTTGTCACTCCCCGCTTCGGAAACATGCTGCGCTATGCATGCAAGGAGACACACCAGCACGAGGGTTCTGAAGACAGGCATGATCCTTGAGGTCTTTTTTCCACACTGATGGAGGGAAACTATGAAAATTCAGAAGATGCAAGTGAGACCATAGAAAATGCAGGTCAAGACATTCATTATTTTTAATTGTTTATTGATACATCTACCAAATACATGAAACACTGAACATAGGCTTTGTCTACAAAACTCGTCACATCTAACCGGCAACACTGATATATTGTGTATAAAATTCATCTTACCAACAGCAGCACATCCACTTGAGGATACTGTATGGTTCGTGACTCTTGCGCTTGTATACCTGGTATAAATTGTCGTGCATTATTTATATGTATTCTGACACGCCCACCGCAACAGCCAGACCCTTTTTCTTAAGAAAAAACAATACTGTTGGCGCGCGGGTTACGTACTGAAGCGTATGAATCAGAAGTCGAAATGTGATGTGGTAAGTTGTTAATTGCCCCGGGAGCCGGATATATCATGTTCCGAAGGCGCAGGCTTTGGATTTACCACAGTGCCAGACAACGTATGGCAGGAGATGCGTGTGGGGGTTTTAATTTTAAAAATGAGTCATGTCCTACTAGTTTTATATCGAAACTGTTTTATTAACTTTGCTATTGAATAATGCCTCTAATGAACAATTTGTTCGCAACGGGAAATTTTATTTGTGTCCACTTTGAAATTAAAAACTAGCAGTAGACTACTTAAACGGAAGGAGTTTGACAGCCATGTGGTCCTACTCTCTGTCTGGTACACTGCAGTTAGATCATTGTATAATTAAAAAGTACACAGTGTCACAGCTCAGTGTTCTTGTGAGGAGGTGGTGACGAGGCGATGGAATGAATGACTTTTTGCTACTGATCAGTTACATTCTCTTTCTCTCTGGTTCAATGATGGCACTTTTGCGTTAGCGCTCACTACCAACTTCTTCAACCAGCTGAAGATATGCGTGTCGAGTCAGGGGTAGTCATGGTAACCTTAGGAATGTGGAAGTGTTGTGGAAAGTGGTTTAATGAATGGAGGGCCTCTGGGGGTCTGAGTGGAGAATGGGATAGGGTGCAGAGAAGAAAGAGCCAAGTACATGGGCACACCCTGGCAGTGCAACATATATAATCTAAATAGCCTACATGCATGCATGCACGCACACACGCACACACACACACACACACACACCTGTGTATAAAGTAATTCAGTAAGTTCATGTGCTACTGGTGAATAGTGAATACAGTTAATGGGAGCTCCCTTTGGATATCACACATGTTGTTCTGTTCAGAATGTTAATGGCATTCAAATCAATAAAGAACACTGATCATAAGTCTTGCAAAGTGCATTATTGTCTTAAAGCTTGTCTGGCAAATGCTTTTCTTTCCTGATAACCTGTACAGAATATATAATTTTCAAACTAATGTCTGAACAAGTACAGTATATTTGTATGTAGGGCTGTGCATGCTCAGCTGTTGAATCATACGGTTGTACAGTGGTGACTGAAAATCGTTTGTTCATTGTAGGGCTGTAACTACATTGAAACTTTTTACGTTTTTTCACTTCCTGATGATGATGATTGGTGATGGTAGAGATGATTTCTGTGGCATACTATTCATTTACCTTTTCTCAGTAAATTACAGACTTCAATCTAGTAGTCAATCTCTCTTGCAAATATACAGGCTTATCAATAACCAGGGTAATTAGAGCATAAAAAAACATTGGGCTTTCAACTTCCTTCATCCCTATATAAATACTGCCTCTCCGGGTCCAAGAACTTCTTGAAAAGTACAAGTTGCTGAATGATTGTAAGCCAAATAACTACAGTATGTTACTCACCTCAGCCTATATGGAGTAGTATCGTATGACTGACCATACACACAGCATTTGGATCAACGATACAACTACAACAGTTGTCGCTCACTGTAGAAATCTGTTCTGTAGGGTGAGGAATGTCTTTATGGGCAAAAGACAAGATACATGTGAAAAACATACACACACACACACACACACACGCAAACACACATGTTCTGTTTTTGGTCAGTTTGTTTTGATATGTATTTGCAGTTTTGTGGAGCATGTCTCCCCTACAAGAATTCCTGGTCATTTAATAATGACACTCACACACACACAAAGTCACATACACACACTGATGTGATGGCTGTGCATATTCTGCCAAAAGTTGTGAGCACACTGATGGCATATTCTTGCCTGCAGGAAGTTACCTCGCCCATATTTAATGTTTTATTGGTGAGAGACCAAAGCTCACCGCCAGGTTGAATGTTTTATCACCTGCTTATCACAGAGTCTTATCTCACCCATTTGTTTTTGCCTTGTGTGGCTGGGATCAGTTGAGACGTAGCCAGAGTGTAGGTTTCAAATTGGCAGTGGTCCAGTGTGCCTTGTCACTTGTCTGTTTTTTTTCCAATTTTCAGGGGTAACTCTGTTAAGGTATTGAGTGGTTTTCTTACAGCGCCATCTGCTGGTAATACCTCATAACTAATCCCTTTAAACAGAGGTGCCCTTGTGAAACACGCACACCCGTTTAGGCTGGTGGTCACAATGAACTGGACATTCAGTCTTTATTCCACACAAAAATCTAAATTTAGTGGTAAGTTTGCAAAGCACATGTTGCTTTGGGACAAACTTACTCCACATAAACTGACCCTTGAGACAATGGTGTCCAGATGAGAAGAGCTTTGCCTCGGTCATGTCCAGCTAAACTCTGAGGAAATGCAAAGTGTAATGGCTTGTTCAGTGTGGTCTTGAACAGCTGATACTCAAGCTGGCAGCCCCCAAAATTAAAAATATCTGAGGAGGGTGAATTTGTGAATCTATTGTTTATTAAATGTGTACATTCACACCATTTGGATTTCCATTCAAATGTTGAAAGGAGACAGACAATGAGAGCATCGGAGAGAGCTTTGTGTCTTCAGCATACTCAAAGACACAAAACCTCTATTTGATTCATTGTTAGTGAAAATCATTGCATATACAAAATGTTAATTTACATGATCTGCCATTGCAAAGACTGCCTTTTACATGCATCAAGCATAGGTTTACAGCTCATTGCACTCCCATTAAGGTTTGTGTTCCTGTCTTAATTTCGTCAAGGAAAACATTTTTTTCAAGTAACACACACCCAAACTGTTTGACTTGTAGTAGATAATGGGAGGGGCTTGGGGGGGGGGGGGGTAAAAGCAAACATTTCAACAGGGGTTGCAGCGAGAAGCACTATGTGAGCATTTAGAACAGCAACATACTGTACGCAGGAAAGTAGCAAAGGTGGTTTATTGACAAAAGTCACAAGTTGGCTGCATGTTGCTTTACAAAACACAAATCACCTTGCTCCTCCAGTGACACACTGAGTAAAGAGTGCCTACATCTGCACCGATAGAGAAGAAATCTGTGTATCTTCTATGGCTCTACAGCAGACCTATGAAAAACATGAGAGTAGGATTGTTCATTGGACAATGAAGTGTAAAGGCATGTATGTATAAATACAATGAGCCAGGAATTGAAACAAATTCAATTTTTTGGTTATTTCCTCCAGCTGTTGGATTATGAAACAACTGTTACACCTCCT